>OU343216.1:80015102-80078856 GCA_910596185.1 Chrysanthemum makinoi | reverse complement strand
TTTAATACCTCTGATGATGATTTTGTCTTTGGGATGGTTCATCTTGTTAGTGAAGAAGAGACTAGCCTTAGGAGAGACCATTGGAAGGAAATGCTAGCCATGAAAATTGTTTTGTCTGATGAGTCCATCATGTTATCATGAGTCGTATGCATCACGATCAAGCTGACTTGAAAGCATTCGATGATTGTGACCTATCTCTGAATAATTTGCTCATCACATCGCATCATATGTCTTAGCATTCCCTTGACAAGCAATGATCCTCTTCATCCAAGGTTGCTCCATTGTCACGAGCTTGCACTAGCAACATCTTATCCTGAAGTATTCAGCATTAGAGGGCGTTTTGGAGATGTGCAATTCCTTGCAATGTGTCCCTCACCACCCACGATTTGTAACATTTGGTGGCTTTGTTTTTCCTTGATTTCCGGTCCTTCCTCGGTTACGATTTCCTACATAGCCTCCACTGCTCCACCCATTCTACTACATCACGTCGCCTTTCTTGAATTTTGGCTGCACCATAACCTTCCATCTCGGCGGTGGCGATTGTGTGGATTAGATCTTTACATTACGAGGTTGTTGTTGGTGTGTGGGAGAGTGTTCATGTTTTGGCTGATCATGAGAGCTAGTTGACTAATGAAGTTTCCTACGGATGCATCGGCATCGGCTTGTTTGAACATTGGATTGGGAATGAGTTTGTGAGTTCCATCACCCATGGGTATAACTTGTGAAGCTTTAGTGGTAATCCCAATGTTTGAGTAGAAAGCAGTTGAATCATTTGATGAGCTTGTCTCTTATGGATTTGTTTTGAATTGTTCAAGAATCCTCTTTTCAAACATGTCATATCTCTCATTACGAAGAAGGAAGGCATAAAGTTGCTCATAGTTTATATTCTTCAATCCTTTAGTTAGCTTCCGCGAGTGACAAACTTGTGCCATTAAAGGATTCATGTTGTTCACAAACTTTGAGTTCAGCTGAATGTTTGGCATAGTCATTCCGATGTTCCTCATGTCATTAACAAGCTTGTGGAATCTCACGTAATACTCATAGACACTCTCATCGGGTTTCATCTTGAAGTGCTCAAATTCATCATAGAGTTGTGATTCTCTGTCTTCCATGGTTAATTGAGCACGAGAGAAGCATCTTGACATTATCCCATACATCCTTTGCTTAAGTGTTGTGATTGATAAGCTTATAGATGTCTTTTGGAAGACCTTGTAGTATGATGTTAGAAGCCACGATATGCATGAGAATCTTTTCTTCTCCTTATCATTGAGCTCATCATATCGTCTTTGAGTGCGTCTAATCCATAGATCATCGTTCCATCTTAATTTGTATCAATTATGTCCCTAGTAGTCTCAACTTCGTCACGGTCCTTCATCAATCGATTTGAGAATGTTGACCCCATTTTCCTTTCAAGGCGGTACAATCGGATTCTTTGAGCCCAAGAGTAAGTAGTCGATTCGTCAAGCATAGGTGGGCAGTATCGACCTGGCAGCTGAGCGTCCTCAGCTACGGAAGAAACAATAGTAAGCGATGTTTGCCATGATTACAAGTTCTACGAGGATTTTACAATTCTTTGATTAAACGGAAATTGATTCTTTCACGAGGATTTTACTAAACCAAAAGAACCAACCGTAAGAATGTCCGAGAAAAGTGACAAGTCTAAAATTAGACAAGTAGTAAAACACACAACTTTGCTTAGTTATCAACTCGCTAAACACCCAACTTCGCTCAGGAGACAACTGCAGCAAGGTATCAACTCGCTAAATAGCCAATCGCATTAGCATCAACTCACAACACTGTCAACGGCAATGAATCAAATTAAGCTAAATAGCCAGCTCGCTTTAGTATCAGCTACAACACAATCAACTTCGGCTTGAACACCAAATTAAACCTTAAATTAACTTTCGCTAGCTTTACAAATAAGCAATAGCTAAGTGGCTTTAGATATCAAGTTAAGCAAAGAAACAACTAAACTAGAACCAAGTTGCATAAAAATCAACTTCGCTAAGCTGACCAAGTCGCATGTACCAACTTCATCCAATAACAAAGCAACTTCGCTTTGAAGAACAAAAGTATCCAGAGACTCAACTAAGCCGTACAAACTTCTAAAATAACCACTTTATCAATCCAAAACAACCAAACCACAATGATTTAAGGCTTCAATTCAAAACATAAACACATATGATGATCCTAAACACAAAAGTACAAGCAAAATTCAAACTTTAACACTAGAATTTGTCCAAATGAATCAAACTCTCCTAAACCTTTAATACCCCAAAAACCTTATGAAATCCACCAAAACAAAAACATGAAAGATGAGTGATCAAACCATGGCTCTTGATACCAATTGTTAGATATAGGATTTCACAAACACACTAAACCATAATCAAGTAGGGCGTTAACAATGTTTAGAGAGAGAAAGTTCTAGTGAGAGAAAGGGAGAGTTGGGAACTATGTGAAACAAAGAAAAATGGTATTGAAGCTCCAACCCTCTACCTTGGGAGGTAGAGGGTATTTATAGTTTCTTACAAACAAACGTCACCTACGGGTTGTGGAGCAGGCATCAGATGGGTAAAGACCCATCCGTCCTCCACGGTGTTACTTAACTACATACTACTTATCATAAAATAACTACGACTACGAGCTTTCTAACGATTACATATACTTGAGGTGACCGACTCTTTAATACATGGAATTTATAATTCCTAACATTACTGCATCATAGTTAATAGTTAAGTGCATCAACTATGATGCACTAAAATCAAGGTTATAACCTTAATGCACTAAAATCATGATTGTGATACAGTAACTTTATAACTGTGATGCATTAATTTATAACCTTAATGCACTAAAATCGTAATTGTGACGTAGTAACTTATAACCTTAATGCACTAATAAGTTTTGGTGCATCTTTATTATAAGTTATTATATCATAGTTAATAGTTAAGTGCATCAACTATGATGCACTAAAATCAAGGTTATAACCTTAATGCACAAAAATCATGATTGTGATGCAGTAACTTTATAACTGTGATATAGTAATATATAACCATAATGCACTAAAATCATGATTGTGATGCAGTAACTTTATAACAGTGATGCAGTAAAAAAATTTGGCGGGAATTTTTTGGCGGGAAAAATAAAATTATTTTTTCCCCAAAAAAATTTTTTTTGGCGGGAAAATTTTTTTTTGGCGGGAAATTATACAAAAATTTTTAATGTATAATTGTTGCATCTGTGGTAGTAATTTTTTATATGATTAAGGTATAGTTTCAGTGCATCTGTGATATTAATTTTAGTTAGTAATATGTAACAAATAATTATAGATATGAGTAAGGTATAATTTTAGTGCATCTGTGTTAATAATTATTGCTTATTATACCTAGTGCACCTGAATATGTGAGTAGTACATCAAACTAGTTGATCACAGCATCATAATGTATGATTAGTGCATCAATATGATGGTTAACAGTATATATAAATTGTCGAATCTTCTACATGCAAAATTAGGGCATCAAATTGATAGTTAAAGCATCTAAATATATGAATAATGCATCAAAATGGTATTATTAGGGCATCAAACTGATGATTAAAGCGTACAAAAATAAGTTAGCATTATTAGTGCATCGAAAAATGGTTAGTTGAAATGTTTGTAGCATCTAAATGTATAATCAATCCAAATTTAAATTTATTGCATCTAAACTTAAGTCAAACTAAATTTAAGTTTATGGCATCCAAGTTTAAGTTTAGGGCATCTAAATTTAAGTTTAATGCAAAATTATATGATTAATGCATCAAATGGTGTGATTAGTGCATCAAACTGATGGTTGAAGCGTATAAAATAAGTTTATGACTAATATGTTTGCATTATTAGTGCATCAAAAAATGGTTAGTTGAAATGATTGAAGGGTCTAAATGTATGATTAGTGCATCTAAATTTAAGTTTAAGGCATCTAAATTTGATTTTAAAGTTGAATGCATATGAATATACTTCTTTATTTAAACACTATATAAATATCAGTATTATGACACCTATTTTCGATTTAAATTTTAGCAACCGAATCGGACAACAATATTGAAGAAGAAGAAGGCAATGGGGGGCATAATTCTGAGACTGAAACAGAGAAATCTCAAAATAGTAAGTCAGAGGAAGACATTTGAGAATTCATGGGGATTTTACAATATCATATTATTTTAATATCGAGGTTTTATTTGATATGTATACGTATAATGTTTATTTGTATACTGAATACTTCATGTATAAATATTTATTTATTTATTTATTACATAATACACATTATTCATTGCAGCATATGTTTCATGTGATTAACGCATCAAATATAAGAATGTTTACTGTACGTATATTTACATTGTTCAGTATAAATATATTTCATTGCGACATATATTACATTGTTCATTACGACATATATACATTGTTAATTGAATCATATATTTCATGTTAAGAACAAAATTAA
Organism: Chrysanthemum makinoi; assembly: GCA_910596185.1. Classification (NCBI taxonomy): domain Eukaryota; kingdom Viridiplantae; phylum Streptophyta; class Magnoliopsida; order Asterales; family Asteraceae; genus Chrysanthemum; species Chrysanthemum makinoi. Next base: position 80,074,381 of record OU343216.1, on the reverse strand, counting down.
TTTTGGAGCATCAGTTTGTATATTTTATGAGCATCAATGTTTAATATTACAACATCTGTATATAATGTAGTATTTTTGATGCATCAGTTGTTATACTCAAAGTGCATCTGTATGTAATATTGAATTTTTGGTGCATCACTTGTTACATTTTAGGTGCATCTATATGACTATATTTGCAACATATGTAGTATTTATATTTGCATCATACTTTTAATGCATCCACTAACTCTAAATGAGTTTCATTATGTGGCAACGCGACAAAATCAGTGCAGACACAAATAAAAGCGAGAATAGGAAGAAAAAAATAGCTACAAAAAAAAAAGGAAATCAAGTGAAGTCAAACAAATTAAACATGACAATGACAAAAAGAAAAAGAAGAATTCATTTGAAGAAAATACGGTTCTTGTACCAAAAAGACATTCCCAACTATTAAATCTAGGTCGTCACCAAGAGATTTATTAGAAATTTTAAAAAAGGTTGTCGGATATCGAGAAGAGAACATTGTTGACATGGGGTTTGGATCGTTGCTGGACGGGAACTTCAATATAAAGACAACACCAAAAAGCTGGGTAAGTGGGTGGTAGATCGGTTTGATCTGAAACATCAACAATCAAGATGGGTGACGGTAGATCAATCTTGATAATCGAAAATATGATACAATAGCTGCTTGGAATCGATGGGAGATACCCTATGATAGAAGTCACGTCTTTGCAACAACGAGTTCCGTTAATTGTTGAATGGAGGCACACGCATGATTATCGGATGATTCTACTTAAAAAATGTGGTTGGCTGATTGTGCGTACATCACCTTGGGCGGGAGTTCAAACTAAATTTCCTTGTTGCATTCATCTCGATTATCGTGAATGCACAAAAATGGAACAGATAAACCGAAGTTTTTGCGGTGTATGAAAGGAAGAAGATATCAAGAATATGGACTGGTGTACATATTTGTTGCAAACAATGAAGAAATCAAAAAGAGAGTACAACAGTTCATCAGGGTTCGGGGCTCCACTTCTGTTAATGGTGGTAAGTATTGTGCAAACATTTAAGTGCATCCTAATCCAACAAAAAAAATGCATCTGCATAGGATATTTATGCTAAATTCCTTGTATTATTATCTTTGCAGCTTTTGTATCTAAACTCAACCATCTCAGAAGAAGTTGAAGTTGCTCAAGAAAACCCGACTATCAAAGCATGGGACAAAACGAAGATTAGAGAAAAACAGGAAGTGAAAATGGGAGGGTTTGGAAAGTTACCAATTAAAGAAGGGCTCGAGTACATTGCACCGAAAAGAAAGACAGGTCTTACAAAGTTGGCAATCAGGAATTCCAAAAAATCACTAGGTAATATGTACAAGTTAGCATATATTACAAATTGTCATATATTACAATAATTTCATGATATTTAATACAAATCACTAAATCAATTTGCAGTGAAACAATTGGAGTATGCACAAGAAGAAATCATACACCATTTCTATACACCAAGAATTGATATTGGGGACAGAATATGTGAGATAGGTGAACCTTGAAATAAGGCTGAAGCATTCAAAATCTTCAAAAGTAAAACATCAGAGGTAAGTATGTGCATACATATGTATATTTAGTACATCAGGATTATACAAAATCTGTTAAAGCATCTGCTATGTATATTTATACGCATATGCTATGTATATTTAGTACATCTGCTATGTAAATTATATGATTGATGCAACAAATAAATAAAATTAAACGCATATGATATGTATATTTAGTACATCAGGATTGCACAAAATCTCTTAAAGAATATATATGTGTAGTTTTAAAAAGATTATGTGGAATATGTGTGAAAAATATGTAAATAATCTATATTGATTAGTTATGTTTACATTTAGAGCATCTGTATGACAGTTTAAAGCATCTTAATTATATGATTGGTGCATCAAATAAATAAAATTAAGTGCATCTGATTTGTATATTTACAACATCAGGATTGCACAAAATCGATTAAAGCATATCAATTGTAATTATTATTATTAATATTATTTTATTATTATTTTTTAACGCATATTAATTATATAATTCAGGAAATGAAAATGAAAATAATGAAGACATTGTCCATATCAGAAGGTGTACAAGGTCTGGTAGATGAATTGTCCGAATTGGCTTCGATTTCTTACCCTAAGGACGAGGATTTAAAAGCACTTGTTGAAACCAGAAACGAGAAACTCGTGAGAGTGTTCAATCCAGGGAAGATCACATCGGTGTGCGGATCCGAAAAAATCGTGGTTGAATCGGATGAAGATGTAAACAACGCACATATATCACAAGAAGACAACAACATAAGCACGGATGACTTTTTTGGAGACGGGCCACAAATAGACATGCGTATCGATGAAAATGATGTGATACAAGTAGACACAGATGAGGTACAAGAAGACACGCTTATGGCTGAAAATGATGGGGTACAAGTAGACACTGATAGGGTACGTGAAGGAGGAAACGGAGATAAAGATGATGGGGCAAACGACGAAACACAAGTAAATTTTGGGGTAAATGATGCTGCAAATATGTTAAATGATGAGGTAAATATTGCTGGAAATGATGGGGTAAATGATGCTGGAAATGATGGGGTAAATGATGCTGCAAATGCGTTAAAAGATGCGGTAAGTGATGCTGTAAATGAGGTAAATAATGTTGGAAATACAGTTGAAGAAAATGATGGTATGAATGGGGACTTAGATAGAATAGATAATGATCAGGCTGTGGTTCAAGAGAAAAATACAGGGTTGGTAAAAGAGAAAAATACAAATGTTGTATCAACGGGAGATGTAAATATAAATGAGGAAGAAAACGTCAATAAAGAAAAAGAGAAAACGTTGGGTGAAGGGTTGCAAGAAAAACAAAACAGTGAACCTACAAGGACTGTTTCACATATTTTGAGAAACATGAGAAGCAAAGGTCAATTAAAATGTTTCCCAAATGATACTGTCACAATGGAACAACAGATCAACAATGAAAAGAAGTTGGAAATCTCGAAAACTGGTAAAGATGCAACAAAGAAAAATTTGGATTTCACACCACCAAGCTTCGATTTGTTTTCACAGAGTGACGACTTGTTTGGATTGGACAAAGTCTTGAAGCTACCAATTGCTCAAACAACAGATCTTTGAAAGGCGATGAAACCATTAACAAAAATGATCTTTGAAAAAGGTAAAAGGACATGGAAAAAGTTAGGAAGAATGCGAGAAGAACCTATACTTGAAAATGTGAATACCAAAGGCGAAGGTTACAATAAAGTAGTTTAGGTGCAACCTTCAACAACCACAGGAGATAATGGGAAACAGTTGGTAACCCCTGAAGATGGAAGTATTACACCAGCTGACGCAATTAGTGCAGTTCCGATAAGATAGATGAAACCAGGAAACACAAATGATAATCAGGTTGAATCGGAAAAGGAAGTAAGACAAAAAAGGGAGAGGGTATTATCAGGTGCATTGGTCAGCATTACAAATAATTTCCAGGCTGATGAGAAACCTGTTGTCGAGTTCATATTCAGTGGAACATTGTTGGCTAAGTAAGTAAATGTAAATTTGACAAATATATAGAGTATTATTTATTTTTAGTGCATCACAGTTGAATTATTATTGCATCCCTTTTATTAAATTGACGTGTTTACATATGAACAGCGATATTGTTTTCAAAACAATGAACATGGAGGTCCCAAGGGTGGTCTTTGAGAGTATGCGTGAAAGTTTACGGTGACAAAGCGCAACTATAGGCGTATGGAGTATAATTCAAAACAATGATGAGAAGCTGAAAAACAGGGTATCTTCACGTTTTTTGTTTTGCAAAACAGGAATGATGGTAAGTGAATTCAATAATATGCATACATATTTTCTTATACAAAAAATAATTGATAAAATTCTGAATCAAATTTATGACATATTGTATAATGCATTTTGTTTTACATTTGTCATAAACACGAGGACTTTAAAAGAAAAATGAATGAGGTGCTCGAGTATTCTACAAAAAAGAACCTTGACAAAGTTGAGTTGGTAAGATTTAAAACAAAAACACTATACATTGTTTATTCAAACTGTTGTTTAACGTAGATATATATATGAAACAGGTATTTTTCCCAATAACCATGCCAACAGACGAAATCAATCGATACTACCTTATTGTCTACAATTTGAAGACAATGGAAGTAGATATTATCGATAACATGCATGATGACAGTCAAGACATACATAAAAGGTACGGGGATACTCCAAAGGCACTGGTAAGAAACTTTAATTCGCACGCAAATGAATATGTATGAATATGAATGTTTGATGTTAAGATAGTGGCGGATAGTTTGATTCTTGATTGTGTTGATCTTGTTTTCGATCTCGTTTAGATTTGCGGTATGATTTAATTGAGAATATAGCTACTCTTGATTTAATTTCCTAAGCGAAAATTATACCATAACATGTATGATGCTATTTTGACATAGTATTTGCGAATCCGATATATATTTGTAAATATGACGTGATTCATAATTTATATATAAACTTAGTTATTCAGTCTTTAAATATCATAAGGAAATTAGTTTGTTTATTGATGTTTCATACATAACAAAGTTATAGGTTAGTATGAATTTACTGGTTATAATTAGTGCAATAAAAAGTTTATTAGTGTGGATGTTTGTATTAATAGTGCATCTGGGTTCAGATTTTATAGTAGGTATAAGTATGGTTTGAGTTGGTGGTGCAAATGAAACTATTATTAGTTGTATGGATGATATATATGCAGTGTTCGATGCAATGCATGAACTATTTTAGGTTTCTTATGTAGTTTATGGTGTCAATATTATATTTGTTTAAAATTAGTGCATCAAAGATTATAAAGAAGGTGCATCTAAATGTATTTAACATATACTTATTAATACATTCAATTCTGAGACAAAGGCATTTGCGTTATATCTTTCAGATTGGAACACCCAAGTACTGCAGCCTAAAATAACAACATCAAAACATAAAATCATGAAGTGGAGTGGGAGACAAGATTGACTGCGTTGATTAAGGATTTTCTATTGAGACACATGGAGACATTCTTTGGAAGGAAAGAGAGTTCAATTCAGTGCGAAAAAGAGTGTTGAAACAAAACCGAGATAACGGGCTTGAGAAGTCGTGGTGAAAGATGTTGATGACAATTATCAACGAAAAAGACGGAGATGCTAGAGCAAGAGTCGAAAAGGTACAACAATTTCAATGAAGCTCAGAAGTCAAATTTACATAAGACTGCATTCCAACGTCTTCAGCCAAGGGTTAAAAGGTATTATGATAAAGCACGAAAGAAACTCAAGAAAAATGGAGCTTTCTGAACAAATTTACACCAGCAAACAATATGATGTGATAAATTTGAATTCTGAACTAGATCTATGTACTTTACCGTATTATGATGGTCTCGTATTAATATAGAACATAAAACAGTATTATGTAGCAGGTCAAATCGTATGTCTTTTTTTTTCCAGAACTTTCACATATGATTCTATGAATGGCATGTTACATATATGGGTTATAATGGTGAATGATGTTGAAATGTGTTTAAACATATATGGGTTATAATGGTGCATCAATATGATATAAAAAGGTGAATCAAAATGAGAATTACTGATACATATGTGAATGATGTAAAACTTACATTAAATGATGTTTTTCAGAACTTTCACATATGATTCTATGAATGACATGTTACATTACCTTATATGTTGAAATGTGTTTAAACATATATGGGTTAGAATGGTGCATCAATATGATATAAAAGGTGAATCAAAATGATAATTACTGATACATATGTGAATGATGTAAAAATTACATTAAATGATGTAAAATAACTTAATCAGCTGAAAAGTTAATATTGTAAAATTATGGCATCAATATTTTAAAATAGTTTAAAATTAATATATGAAAAGTTAATAACTAACCTTACAATATAGTAAAATCAGTGCATCAATATTTTAAATATATTGCATCAAGCAACAAATTTTACAAAAAAAAACATCAACTATATAATCAAATTTATGCCAATTACATAAAATCAAATATCATAAAACCTGAATCCAATACAGATGCAATTCCATAAAATTCCAATAAACCTGGATCCAATACAGATGACAATTCCGTAAAAAATCAAAAATCCATATACATGCATCAGACAAACATGACATTATTACGCATATTATGCTTATTTAGAAAAATCCTAAAAAAAGGGGACAGATTGCAATTGAAAGTGTATATAGGTGCATATCATAATCAGCAAAGGTTAATCACTCCTCGTAATTAACATCCATGTACGAGTAAACGGCATTCTCTTTTGTTACCGTACGATCGTGTCTTTATAAGGGCATGTTACGGATTATGTCCTTGGCCTTCCCACAAGTGAAACAAACTCGTCTCTTCTTTCACCTTGATTCCTTGTGAATTATCTCATCAATATTCTTCCATCGAGTATGAATCCCAGTCCCTTTGTTCTTTGATTGTTTCAGAACCTTTATAACAACACCTTAGGGTTCCTAACACCAAGCATTGAACAAAATGTATCTGATTTACTCTTCTTTAACCCAACTGGAACATCAGATTCGACCATAGAGAGAAGTTCAGATAACTCCAAACGATACACATCAAGCTTTTTGTTAGCCTTAATAGTTTTTATTAGAAGTGATGAACATTCACATTTAAGAACTTTATAACGTGTGTTAGATATCGTGATAGAATAGTCAACGGGCTCGTGGATTGGACTAAGCTAAATGGGTACTAGTTATGTAAGGCTTGCCTTTTATCCAATCCAACCCATGTCCAAGCCCACGAAGCCCATAAGAAAGCCTTTAGGGCATCAAGTCCCTTGGACTATAAATACCCCTCCAATGGTCATTTGAGGGTGTGTAGAAGTGTGTGTGTGTGTGTATTTTCTCTCTCAAGGAATATACAACTTTATTGTGTTTATCTTATCCTCTCACATACACGAATTCATATTCAAGTCACCATCTTTCTCATCTTATTTCTAAGCTTTGTTTGTGTTTATGTTTCACGTTTTATCGTAACTTGGGTTCGTGTGTTGGGTTTGCTTGGTAATGTGATAAGGTTGATATATCTTAGGTCCTACAATTGGTATCAAAGCCTAACAATGGTTTAGGAGTGTTTGTGTTTGTTTTGAAGGTTGGTACTATCGCGCGTAGCTTTATTTATAAACATTGTCAGCTTAAAGCTTTAATTTTGCACTCAATAATTCTAGATTCTTGTGGTTTAAGGTTTATTTGGTGCTAAAGTTTTAGTTTTTTGCAAAACGTTGAAGCTTTCTGCGTTTTGGTTAAGTTTAAACTCGTTTTTGGTTCATTGGTCATTTCTACTCGTAACTTTTATAAGCACTTTGGGTGAAAAAAGGTCAACATTTTGGATTATTGAGTGTTTTTAAGGATATATGTGCAAGCGAAATTGTTTGAATCATTGGAAATTTTTACGAGTAGGTTAAAACCCTAGTTCTACTCGTAAGAAAGTCAACTACGCATAAGGTTCTACTTATAACTTTTTGGTGCGAGATTCTTGAGCTTTACGGTTACTCAGTGCTTCCCTCACTTGGATAAGTGTGTGGAACACTACGACTTGTGGATATCCCTTACTGTGTGTGCTGTGTAAAGGATTTTTGGTTTTAACCTAAGTTTACGCATAAGCATAAACTCTTACGAGTAGAACTCTACGCATAAGATCACACTTACGCGTAAGGTTTTACTACTAAGTTTTTTTGTCTACGCATAAGCCTAAGGTTACGCGTAAGATACTTTCTTCGCCTAAGGAATCCTACGCCTAAGATCCTATGCATAAAGATCCTACGCATAAGATCCTACGCCTAAGCACCATTTCCTACTCGTAACTTCTGTTTCTACGCCTAAGCTCTTTCTACGCATAAAGATTAAAAAATTTGGAGTTTTTTGGCTGGAAAACTTGAGTAAAATTTAATTTTTGAGGAGACTAAGCGTTGAATTTTTGCGAAATTCAAATTTTGGTTTAGCTGTGAAAATTTTGGTCAAAAATTCAAATTTTTGGGCCTAAATTCAAATTTTTCGAGTCAAATTTGGCGTCAAAATTGTCATAACTCAAAATTTTCATACGACCTTAGAATTGATTTTTATAGTAAATTTCAAATTTTGGTGAAATTTTTAGAACCAAGGTTACGATGCGACTTTGAAAACCTCAAGCGAGCTTAATCTTCATCAACCTCAACTCCTTTATCGTTGAATCGATCCTACATCAACTTTATCAGATCATACCTTCATCAATGGCAACTCAACAAGATATTCATGCAGCCGGTTCCGAAAACCGTCCTCCTATGTTGGAAAAAGGTGGTTATCTTCAATGGACAAGTCGAATGCTTAGTTACATCAAGACAAAACCTAATGGAAAATTGATGATCAAATCCATTCAGGATGGACCCTTCATACCTAGACAAGTCCAAGACCACGGAAATCGATGCAACACCTCCGTCCCACCATTTTTCGTCTTCAAAAAGACGGGAATACTCACGAAGAGGATCAGAAACAAGTCGAAGCAGATGACATGGCAATTCATATTATACAACTGGGTTTACCAAGAGACGTCTTTGCTGCTGTAGGCGGTTGTGAACTGCTTTCGACATGTGGGAACGTGTTAGACGACTTTGTCATGGAACAGAAATCGGTCAACAAGACACGGAGAACAAGTTGCTAACTGCATGGGAGAAGTTTACATCTACTCTAGGAGAATCCATTGAATCCTACTATGGAAGGTTTTGTACTTTAATGAATGAGCTGATCGGAAACAAGTTGACACCCAGAACTATCGTGAGCAACATCAAGTTCTTGAACAATCTACGAGAAGAATGGGGACGATATGTCACTATTGTCAACCAAACAAAGGACTTACATCAAGTGAACTTTGATCAACTCAACGATTTTCTGAAACAAAACCAAAATGAAGTGAATGAAGTCGGGCAAGAAAGATTAGCAAAGAATCATGATCCATTGGCACTCATTGCAAAGACTCAAACTTCGGTGAATACACAACAACAAGCTTCATCATCTTCCACTAACAACAACTTGAAGCAATACATCCCTCAACAACAAAACTATCCACACGAACAACAACATTACAGGAACAAGGAATCACTGATCTTGAAATGGAACGAGAAGAAGCTTTGTCACAAGCATTTGTATTCTTGGGTAAAGCATTCAGAGGTCGCTATTCCACACCAACTAACAACAACCAAAGGATTTCATCAAACATTCGCAACAGGCAAATTACACGGCCGGGTGTGAACATGGGCAATCAAGGTCAAATGGTTGGAGTTATTGGGAATCAGCAAGGATATGCTACTGGATTTCGCATGGGTAATCAGTGGTTCGAATCAGGGTCGGATGGGTGAGAATGTTGGAAATAGAGCGTGGGTAATCGAGAATGGGAATGTTGCGGCTCCGGTAGTTGGGAATTATGAAAAATGTGAATCGGAGTATCAGGTTAAGTGTTATAGCTGTCAAGGATTGGGTCACATGGCAAGGAATTGTCCAACTAAGCCGAAAAAGAAGGATCTTGTGTATCTTCAGAAAGCTATTCTGTTGGCACAAAGGAACAATCTGGACTTCAATTGAGTTTTGAGGAACATGACTTCATGGCTATTATGGATGATTTGGAAGACCTCGAGGAACTCAATGCAAACTGCATCTTCATGGCAAATCTTCAAGAGACTAAGTACGACACGATTCGGCGCACCTCTGTCTATGGCGCTTGATGTCGAGGTACCAATCAGCGATCCATGCTATAACAATGTCATATTTGATGTGTTTACTCATGACGAACGGCGATTCGTGACATCGGCACCTACTTATGATACATACCTGGACAATCCGAGTTGTAGCAATACTAACTCTGAAACTCCAAATGTGGATCCTAGTGGATGCTGTGTGGCACAAAATCTTGGGCGATGAGGAAACTTCGTGCTTATTTTGAATCATTAATCAACAACTGTGGCATTGAAATTGAGAAAGTTTAAAAGGTCAATCGCGATGTTAAGGCCGCGAATGCCAAATTGACCGCTGAGCTTGAGAGTTACAAGGAGAACGCAAAAGCTTTTGAATTTCAGAAAAACAAAAAAGAATCGAGAATTAGAAATTGGTTATCGAAATTTGGTTTCTAAAGAAAAGAATTGCAAATCAAGTATAACACACTTGATGTGAATTCGAACTTGAAAATTAAATCTTTAAACAAGGAAATTTCTGATTTAAATAACCAACTTTCCAAACAAAATGACATGTTTTCTAATCTTGAAAAAGAGAAGAAGCGGTTGATTCGATTTTTCAAAGCGAAGATTCTCTTCTTGATGAAATTCTTGATAAGAATGAAAAGATAAAAACATTGGAAAATTTGCTTCTTAAAGCGGGTCATTACGCTCAAACAATCAAGATGCTTTCTAATCAAGTAAATCCGCGTTTTCATACTAACAATAGAATGGCACTTGGTAACGATCCTTCTTCGTTCCTCAAAGCTCGAAATCTCGGAATGTGTTAAACAATGGAAAAGCTTTACATGAACCCATTATTGTTCGTGATTCTCTTGAAGCGTTAGAACTATCTGAGGAGAGTAGATCAAAAATGAAACAAAAGAATTCGGAAATCAAACCTATTGATTATAACAAATGGAACAAAATTAACGGAATTACTTTTGTCAATCAAAAGAAAAGTCAAAGTTCTCCATCACACAAAGTGTTTCAAACAAAAGTCAACACTGTTTCAAAATCTGTTTCAAAACCAGTTGTTGTCTCCAATTCTCTTTCGAACATTGAACAAATGTCTTCAAACAATCCTTTTAACACAAGTGATGCGAGAAGTATTTTAGAAAATGTAAAAACTAGAATTGTGGATCTTCAAGACACTGTTAAAACTAAAACCACTATTACACCTAACAACTGGTACTCTAGTTTTGACATGACGAACAAAAAAGTTTTTGAAACTCAAATTGCCCCTCATTTGAATGCCATCAGTGTAAGGGTAATTCATTTTGAACAAGCGTTTTTGAAAGAAAGCAGTGACTTTGTCAAGGACCATAAATCCCTGGTAAAGCAAGCTATTGACTGTGTTGAACAAATCAAAGTTTTGGAAAATTTAAATGACTCTCTCTTGAAGATGTTACGACTCTGATATTATGTCCATCATTTTGCAAACATATTCTGTTGAAGATCATGAAAGACTCCAGTCTGAGACCTCCAAAATTGTTTCAAAATATGAAAAATCACTTGAGAAACTTGAAAAGAAAATGTCTCATATTTTAAACAACTTGATCGAAAAACCGAGGAATGCAAGTATGACAAATTGTCGTATGAGCGTGCCTACAATGACATGAAAGCGAAAAATGATCTTTTGAGGGCTTAGCTGGAAAGTCAAAAAGGAAAGGCATTGGATATCTTGTGATTAAAAAACCATTGACTGCGGAGAAAGCAAATGTTCCCACACCGGTTTCCAAACCAAAAATATGCTTTCTATGCCTCCTCCAAAAGTCAATGAGAAAAATGTTTCATCAAAACCGGTCACTCCACACACTTGCCTAAACAAAATGTTGATAAAGGAAAAGCGGTTATCGAGAAACCAAAAGTTTTAGCTCCGGCCTTTTTAAGATGAGTACCACTAATGCGTCTGCCTCCACATCTAAAACATATGGAACAAACGTCATAAGTTTAGAAAAGCACTCTAAAGAGACTAGGAAAGTTGAAACCACTTCTCTAGATAAGATTGTGAATCCTAATGAGTGTGCCTTACCTTCTCTGAGGACTAGGAAGCACCTCTAGGAGCAGCTGACTAAAGCCTAAGAGCAATACAAGGAACAATAGAGTCTCACGGCCTCTAAGAGTAGTAGCTTGAATAAAGAGAAGAAAGTAGAAGAACACCCTAGGAATTTACCGTTTTGTAATAAGAAAGACATTTCATCTGAATGTAATGAACCTATGAAATCTGCTAAGTTTAATGAATCTGTTGAATCTGTTTGTTTAACTTGCAAGAAATCTTTATCTAATGTTCATGATGATTGTGTTTCTAAGAATGAGATTGTTAAGCCTGTTAAGAAGAATGTTCCCAAAAGAACTTATGCTAAGCGAATAGGAAGACTAGTTGCGAGACTTAGGCTTTACACTACTGATAGGGAGCATAATGTTTACTATAGGGATGACATTTGGAAACCCACGGGTAGAACTTTCACACTCGAGAATGGTAGAATGAGTAATGAGCCTACTCTCCCCGTAGAGAACTTCTTTGAGTGTGATCAGGATTTTACCTCTAACCCAAAGGAACCAAAATCAAAACGGTTTCCAAAATCTTCTTCTTACATTATTGGCAGGTTATCGAAATATGTCTTTGGATCGTCTACTCGGGTTGCTCCAAGCACATGACCGAATCTGAAGTTCTGATCAATTTAGATGCGGAAATTCATGGGAACCGTGCGTTTTGGAAATGATCATGTAGCAGCTATCATGGGTTATGGAGATCTACCTTTTGGAAATTATTTGTTTACTCGGGTTTACTATGTGAAGGGTTGGGACACAATTTGTTTTCGGTCGGGCGGTTATGTGATCAGATTTAGAGGTTGCTTTTAGGAAAAATGCTTGCTCCGTTAGAAACTTGGATGGCACTGATCTCTTAACCGGGAATCGTGATACAAACTTGTATGCTATCGACATCAATCAAATGGCCTCTTCATCACCAATATGTTTTATGACACGAGCATCGGAACACAGTCTGGTTGTGGCACAGACGGTTATCCCATCTCAATTTTGGCACCATCAACAAAATTGCCAAAGACAACATCGTCAACGGACTTCCAAAGTTCAAATACACCAAGGATCACTTATGTCCATCATGCGAACAAGGAAAAAGCAAAAGAGCATCATATAAACCCAAATCCATACCTAGTTCGGAAGCAAAGTTGCATATGTTGCACATGGACTTATGTGGCCCAATGAGAGTTGAAAGCATTAATGGGAAAAAGTATATTCTTGTCATCGTCGATGATTATTCGAGATATACATGGGTTAAGTTTCTGAGATCAAAAGGCGAAGCACCAGGCATCATCATCACCTTTCTGAAGCGTATTCAAGTACTTCTTCAAACTCCGAGTAAGGGTTGTAAGAACGGAACAACGCACGAATTCACTAATCAGGAGTTAAGAGCTTATTTTGAAGATGTTGGAATCACACATCAGACATCATTTGTTAGAACTCCACAGCAGAATGGGGTAGTTGAAAGAAGAAATAGAACTCTTGTGGAAGCTGCTTGCACAATGCTAATCTATTCTAGTGCACCGTTATTTCTATGGGCGATCTTTGTTGCCCTGCTTGCTTGTTTCACTCAGAACCGATCCCTCATCCATCCAAGATTCAATAAAACCCCATATGAACTTGTGAACAACAGAAAACCTAATATCTCTTACTTTCCGTGTTTGGGCTTTGTGCTATCCTACGAATGAGAGAGAAGATCTTGGAAAACTGAAAGCAAAAGGTGATATTGGAATCTTCATTGGATATTCAGATAATTCGAGGGCATTCAGGGTGTATAACAGAAGAACTAGGAGGATCATGGAGACGATGAATGTGAAGTTTGACGAACTTTCATAAAATGGCTTAGAGACTTCGCTCTAGAACCCGCAATAAACCGACAGACTTACGGACACATCGAGTTCGGACTCGTACCTCAAAGAGCTCAATCAACTTCGTTTGACAATCCTAAAGAACAAGAATGGGAGAATTTCCTTGAGTTAATGTTCGATGAATACTATGGTGGAACTTCGACAAATGCATCAAACCATCATTCCGCTGCACCCGCTCAAAATCATCCTCCACCACCAACCGAAGATGCATCTACAACGGTCGAAACCAATGCACCAATTCCATCTACATCATCTACATCTACTACAGTTATTGCACCCGTTCTACCAGCAGTTGATGAGCAAAACCAAAACCAGAACGATGCAGCGTTAGATGAAGACTTATTTGAAAACCCGTTTGCTACGGAATCAGCTGAATCATCTTCTAACTTACGAGAACCATCTAACTCGCATACGTTTAACCAGCGGTATCCTTCTACTCTGAAGTGGACAAAAGACCACCCAATTGAACAAGTTATTGGTGAACCTTCAAGGCCAATTCAGACGAGGCGCCAACTTGCCACCGATTGCGACTTATGCATTTACCTTTGCTCAATTAGCAATATAGAGCCAAAGAACATTCGCGAGGCAATGGCAGAAACCGCATGGATAGAAGCGATGCAGGAGGAACTTCTCCAATACCGTCTACATGACTCTTGGGAAATGGTTCCAAGACCAATTGACATTAGCGTCATTGATCTCAAATGGTTATGGAAGAACAAAAGGGATGAAGAAATGGACGTAATTGCAACAAAGCTCGTCTTGTGGCCAAAGGAAGACAAGAGGAAGGGATAGACTTTGAAGAGTCATTCGCGCCGGTAGCTTGACTAGAAGCAATCAGGATTTTCTTAGCCTACGCCGCTCACAAAAACATCACGGTTTATCGGATGGACATTAAGACCGCGTTCTTGAATGGAACTCTGAAAGAAGAAGTGTACGTGAGTCAGCCTGAAGGCTTCATAGACATGGAACATCCGGACTACGTCTACAAACTCAAAAAGGCAATCTATGGTTTGAAACAAGCTCAGGCGTGGTATGACGAACTGTCCTCTTTCCTTATCCTAAACAATTTCACCAAAGGAGCAGTTGATCCTACCTTGTTTACACAAAAATGCAAAAACGACATTTTGATTGTTCAGATTTATGTGGGCGACATCATCTTTGGGTCCACTAATCCGAATCTTTCAAAACATTTTGAAAATCTCATGAAAAGTAAATTTGAAATGTCCATGATGGGGAACTAAAATTCTTTCTTGGTTTACAAATACATCAATCCCCTCGTGGAATTTTTATAAATCAAGCTAAATACACAGCTGAGATTTTGAAAAATCATGGTATGGATAATTGTGACTCGGTCGGAACACCAATGGTAACTTCACCCAAAATTGGAGCCGATTTGTTTGGGAAACCTATTGATCCGAAGAAATATCGGAGCATGATTGGTTCTCTCATGTACCTCGCTGCTAGTCGACCCGGATATTCATTTTCTTTGTTTGCTTATTAGCACGGTTTGAGGCAAAGCCTACCGCTGCACCTCAAAGAGGTTAAACGGATCTTTCGGTACCTGAAGACATCCATTCACATGGGACTTTGGTATCCGAAGGAATCAGGATTTGATCTAATAGCCTTTTAGGATGCGGACCATGCGGTGATCAAGTTACGACAAAAGTACATCCGAGGAGCACAATTTTGGGTGAAAAGTTAGTAAGTGGTCTTCAAAGAAACAAGATTGCACCTTTGCACTTTCAACCTGAGTATGTGTCTCTATCTGCGTGTTGTGCTCAAGTTCTATGGATGAGAACACAACTCACAGATTATGGCTTTACTTTCGATAAAATACCTATGTATTGTGACTCGAAAAGTGCCATAGCCATATCATGCAATCTGTTCATCACTCAAAGACTAAGCATATCCGTGTTCGCTACCACTTCATCAAAGAGTACGTCGAAAATGGTACTGTTGAATTATTCTTCGTGAAGACAGGTTACCAACTCGCCGATCTATTAACTAAAGCCCTTCCAAAAGAAAGGTTTGACTATTTAGTTAGACGAATTGGAATGCTGAAGCCTAACCCCGAGGAGTTAGAACGTCTTCTCGATTCTTCTTGAAAATGATTTTCCAACAAGCTTATTTGTAAATATTTTTGAAAAACAAAATACAAAATTTGAAAAACCAACAAAAGAAAAATATAAAAATATAAAACTTTCAAAAATACAAAAACAATATAAAATCAAAAATCCAAAATATTCTTCTCACGACATGTCTCTCGTATAATCGATATTCATGCGTTTCTAGAAATGTCATTCAACAATGATACGGGTATGTACAGATGCTTGAGCGAGAGTTATTTATTTGTTTTCTAAAACATGTCGTCTCTCAAAATTTCTTCAAATAATGGCTTTCGTATAATTGACGAAACCGGACTAAAATGATGACTTTTGATTATTTTCAAATCAAAACTCGTGCTTTTATAGAAAAATCAAGTGTACGCTTCTGTGCACTACATTTAAAAATGGTGAGAAATCATCATCATCTTGAGCACCTTTTCAAGATTGTTCAAAAGATTTTCAAAATCTTTCAAAATAATTTGTGCTCAAGATAACTCCCTCTCAAACCCTTTAATTGATTATGCTTTATTAAAGGGGAGTATAAAACTAAAATGTTCCATATTCATGCTTAAATCAAATCCGTTTGTCTCCCCAAAAGATTCTAAAATGTTGTTTAATCCGTTGATATCAAAAATATCACGTATATGCTATTTTTGAGGGAGGAGGCGTGATTAAAATGTGATCAAAATGTTTAATGATCGGTGTTTGAATCTCAAATGAGCTCGACTCAGACGGAACCAATGATTTGACAGGAATCTAAGTCATTAAATGTACCATTCGAGAAACTTGTGATAGACATGAACTTACATGGGTCTAACCTTCTTTTCAAGGAGTGTTTACAACTTCAAGTTAGTTATTAGAGCTAGTTGTCACCTAAAAACTGACAATGGAACTCTTTAACTAGGCAACGTAACCGTGTCTCGTGGGGAATTGTCTATCATGAGCCGATCAATTCAAAAAGTGCAAACTCTACCCTCGATGTGCAGATTTTTGTTAAAACTCATAAGCACATGTGAAGGGGGAGTGTTTATGAAAATATAAAACTCTCGGAGTGTTTCAAACATGTTTTCTATCATAAACACTTTGAGAGATTTTCAAGAAAATGGTTTTATGGCAACAATAGGACAGTCATGGAGTTATAAGGTGACTAAGGATAGGAAATTCGTCCTATGATCCGCCAGAGGCGGAGGGATCTACCCAAGGACATCACCAATAGTTTAGTATTAGAAGTCCTTAGGTATGATTGAAAAAGGAGTAATGTGAGAAAAGAGAAAGAA
The DNA here is from genome assembly GCA_910596185.1 of Chrysanthemum makinoi. Lineage (NCBI taxonomy): Eukaryota > Viridiplantae > Streptophyta > Magnoliopsida > Asterales > Asteraceae > Chrysanthemum > Chrysanthemum makinoi. The sequence goes on along the minus strand of OU343216.1, from coordinate 80,057,318 downwards.
GAGGTTGAAGAATTAAAAAGAAATGTGAAAAAAGGGTGAAAAGAAATAACCCTCCATATTCAACCTTAGGCGAAAGGGTTCAACTCATATGCTCTTGGTTGTCACTAGATGACACGGTATTGAAGAAAAAGGCGTCATGGACCCGTGGACGCCTGCACTAAACCTTCTAGCCACTCAATTCCTCTTAAAAGGATTTGTTTCATTCTCACTGGGAACCCTACATAATCTATCGACTTTCTCTTAGAGATTGTTGATATTGAAGAAGGAGACCCTCTCCCTAGTCTCCGCTCTGGAAAACCAAAATGCACTATTGAGTCTAGAGCCACGAGATTCATCAAAAGATCTCATAGGAACACATGACATGACATCGCTTGTTGTTCATCAATAAGGACACACGTTATATATTCTAGAGTCCTACGAAGATCTTAGCAATCTGCGGAACATTTATGAGAAGTTTCACAATTGTGATCTTGAGTGATTGAATGGAAACTCTGCCGGGTCAACATCAAGCAGCCTCGACGGCAGGTAACCGGTAACTCCCGTGGATTACGCAGTGTGTCTCAAGCGGTCTCTGATCGTGGGGTGATGCTTGTGTACCTCGGCGACTCATCCGAGCTGTAGATGTACTTGGTATATCGCGTTATCTCACTTGTGGGACTCGGTTTAGGCGGCCTTTGTGAGAATTAGAGATGTGTTTTCACACTATCTTTGTTAACACCCTCGAAATTCAAACTTGTAAGTGCCGGAATCCGCTTATTACTAACTGTTTTATGTTTTCTTCTTATGGAAGCTCCGGGGCGGATGGATCGTGCAGACTCGCCACATGCTCATACCAACGACACATGAAAGTTCTCATCACAATCAAAGGCTACACAAAGTTTAAAGACTCGAGAACTACATCATTGGTAACCCAAAGTCAAATAGAAGTGTGAGCATGGTGGAGAAATACGTGGAGACACCTAACCAACGAAGTTGACAACGGCAGACAACCACATTAATTGATCACAAAGCACAAAGGAACAAAGAATCAAGACTATTCTATATCTACGCACAAAGTTCAAGCTCGAGAAAAGTAAAGACCAAATCAAGTGGAGCATCGTTTGAATGACCACCCCTTAGGGGGGGATTGTTAGCCTTAATAGTTTTTATTAGAAGTGATGGTCATTCACATTTAAGAACTTTATAACGTGTGTTAGATATCGTGATAGAATAGTCAACGGGCTCGTGGATTGGACTAAGCTAAATGGGTACTAGTTATGTAAGGCTTGCCTTTTATCCAATCCAACCTATGTCCAAGCCCACGAAGCCCATAAGAAAGCCTTTAGGGCATCAAGTCCCTTGGACTATAAATACCCCTCAAATGGTCATTTGAGGGGTGTGCTTGAAAGTGTGTGTGTGTGTGTATTTTCTCTCTCAAGGAATATACAACTTTATTGTGTTTATCTTATCCTCTCACATACACGAATTCATATTCAAGTCACCATCTTTCTCATCTTATTTCTAAGCTTTGTTTGTGTTTGTGTTTCACGTTTTATACGCGTAACTTGGGTTACGTGTGTTGGGTTTGCTTGGTAAAGTGATAAGGTTGATATATCTTAGGTCCTACACTTTTCTCTACAAGGCATCAACCTATCAACCGTGTCTTCAACAATACGAAGAATTGAGCGAATAACAGCATCTGAGCTCGAATCAGCAGCATTCACAAACGCATCCAAACAAACATCATCAGGAGTCTTACACCACCTATCAAGAACATACTCTCTCGGGAAATCTTCAATACCATTTAACCTCAAAACATAAAAGATATGGCGGCAAAGCAACCCAAACAAATTAAACCTCTTGCATGAACATGTAACACACATATCAGATGAACAAAACAACAGCTGTATAATTAAAAAAAAAACAAAAAAACAAAATAAATAAATTATTGTCTTAATTAATGCATTTAAATATATATACTACAATCATCTAAATATAACAAATCAGAAATATTCAATGATCATCAATTTATTGCACCTGAATGTAACAATTAAAATGAATCTAAATACAGTAGTTAGTGCATCTAAACACAACAAAAAAGGACATCTAAAAATTAAAATCTACATACAAGTATTTACATACCTCAAAAACTTCAAACGACGTCTTGTCATTCCACTTTTTAACACCCGTGTCCCGAATGAAATATTTCTCAAAAACCCCAATCTGTTGAGTACTAACAAACAAACAATGTTTAACAGAAGTAGAAATTTCTTCTTGTATATCAAAGAACACATTTAAAGTATAAATCTCAGTAGCATCCTTTTCTAATTTCAACCCAATACGCATATCCGGTTTTTAATACCTAGATTCATGATCATTTTTTCACTGAGAATACCTCTGAGAATCCATAGCAGAATCAAAATGGCTAATAAACTCAACAAGGGTTAAGTTTGAATTAGTCCATCTCCCAAAAAAATGATTCTCGGATTCAGACCTCGAAGTTGTACGCATTAAACCAGATAAGTCTTCATCACGCAAAAATGCAGGAATCCTTCTAGACCTCATATCGTAAATATCAGAAAGCCACTTATTTTCAGACAGGCCAAACTCATCAATAATCAATTTCCATTCTTCCTCAAAAATACTTGGCGAAATCTGATCATTCCAAACGACAGCACACAATCGTTTCCTAAAGTCAGTGTTATTGCAAACTGAAGAACCAACCTGTAAAAAAATGCATCAGAATGATAAAAAATCAATGCATCAAATACTCAATGTGTCATTATTACAAAACTTAAAAATTAGAATATACCTTAACCGACAATTTCTGCATGATGTGCCACATGCAAAGACGATGGCGCGTGTTAGGGAAAACATCTGCAATGGCTTGTTTCATAGACGGGTCCTGGTCAGTCACAACAACTTGCGGATCAGTTAAAAATGCCTTTTTAAAAGTCCGCAGAAGCCACTTATAAGAAGCTATTGTTTCATCAGCAAGCAACCCAACACCAAAAGTAACAGATCGGTTATGATTATCAATGCCAGTAAATGGCACAAACACCATTCTGTACCTGTAATTGATTTTTACTGCATCAATTTATTATAAAAAGGTGCACCAATATATATGAAAAGTTAAACAATAAATAAATGGACAAAAAGTAAAAGTAAGGCATGACACATACTTCTTCGATCTAAAGGTAGTATCGAACGACTCCAAAAGGCCGGTAATTCATCTTGGCACAACTATCAGCCCAAAAAAAAAGAAGACAAAGAATCTCCTTCACCTTTATAGCAATCAACAAAAAACCCCTCGCAATGTTTTTCAAGGTTCTCTAACTTCTCCACCACCATCTGGGCGTCACGGTCTCCAATAAAGGTACTCACATCCCGTTTAAAATTCTTGCAGTCCACCACAGTTGCACCAATATTATCAAACCCTCCGTAAATCTCTTTCATAAGCCTAAACACTCTAACAGGACCAACATTGGAATTCGATACTTGCATCAGAAAATGTTGTTTAGAACAACCCATGTCCCTTGAACTCATTAAAAACTGCATGTCTTCTTTTGAAACTAGCGGATGGTTGTGTTCTTCAACAAACACATATGCCTCATACATAACCTCATCGACTTTCCTAACCCTCAACTGAGCCAAAAAACCAGTCTTACACGAAGTATTCTTCCTAAACTTTTTCTTAGCAAAAGAATCACCAACCAGTGACAAGTCAATGCCCTTACCCTTATTGTCAATCGCCCCATCAACACCTTTACCATTCACCCTACCACGCACAACAACATCAGAATCCAACCTATGTCTATCATACATTGAATCTCTTTTCTTCCCACCTCTATTACAGCTAAAGTACTTTATACTAGGACAATCGCTACCATCAAGATTGCTCTCAGTACCAAGCTTAATATCAAACCCTCCCATTTTTGAATAATGTTGGTAAAAGTTATACGCTTGCACCAATGACACAAACACAGTTCCTTTTGTCGGTTTAAGAGACATATCCACATCAGGAACCCAAACCCTTGACCCATCAATAACCGATGAAACACCAATAGATCGATCAACAACATTTGAGACATTAACAACCGATGAAGAACTAGATGGACTAACAAGCCTCGAACTAGAATCATCACTAACTGAGCCAGAACTAGATACACGTACACCATCAGAACCTAAACTAGAACTACTCCCACACACATAACTACAACTGCTGCTTTCGCCAACATTTTTTGAAGAAGAAATCGTACCTAAACCTGAAGATATGAAAACACAACTATTAGAACATGTTTATGTAACTAATACTTATAACTAAATATAAAAAGTGCATCTGTATACATTCAGTGCATCTGTACACAAAAAATAAAGTGAATAAAAAAAAACTATTCCATGTCAGTTATTATTATACACACAACGCATCTGAATACAAAAATAAAAGTGCATCAACAAACTTAATCAAATAATTCATATCAATCGCATCAACTTATCAAACAAACTAACATGCAATATTAATAACTAAAATATAAAAAGTGCATTTGTATACATTCAGTGCATCTGTACACAAAAAAATAATAAAATAAAAGTGCATCAAAAAAACTACTCCATGTAAATTAATATTATACACACAGTGCATCTGAATACAAAAATAAAGGTGCATCAACAAACTTAATCCACTAATTCATATCAATCGCATCAACTTATCACTTCACTTCAAGTTATACATTCAGTGCATATAAACTTAATCAACTTATCCGTATACAGCTGTCTAATCCGTATCACTTCAAGTTATACATTCAGTGCATATAAACATACAAAAATAAATAGGGAAAGTGACGCAAATAGACCGCGCGCCCTGAGGCTTATCACTTTCCGGGCCACTTTTATTTTTAATTTGAAAATGGACCGAGGGCAACCGCTGTCATTGGGCAACTCATCGAAATTGTGACAAGTGTCCCATATGTGTAAGGTATTGTTTTTTGGGCAACCAAAAGCGCTTGAGACAACCGTATTTTTTAAAAAGGGTTTTTTTGTCATTTTACATAATACTTGTCAAGTCAAGTACGCATAAGTTTTACATAAATAAAATATAAACTGTGTTATTAATACAGATTTTCCAAACCACTGCTTCTTCTTCTCATAATACTGCTTCTTCTAAAATTCAAACACACACACGACTCCATTAAAGCCTCCTGTACACAAATTCAAGTTTCAGTTTGAATCTGCAATTCGATTTTCACCCATTCAAAATAACTCTCCCTGATATAGTCAGATTCAAAACAAAATAAAGAAAAGATTTATGTTACATCACCCTGCCAATCATTTGTGCTTTGTCAACAATCAACATCTTTAGCTGGTAAGTAGCGATTTAATTCAAATATTTAGGTTTTGAATTATTATTTAAAGTAATTGTTTTGCTTTGCTTAAAATATATGATATATTTCCATTGATTATGTTAAAATAATTTATTTTTAATGAAAACCCTAAAAACTAATTTGGGGAAAATCAGTTTGATCAATTACTTGGCTATAATTTGTTTGCTATTGTATTCAAGTATCAATAATCAAAGAAATTGTGGTTGGATTTAATATGAAGCTCTGTATGTGAATGGTTATTTTCATAAAGGGGTGTTTGGCGATCCTAAATATTTTGTGCACTCTTCAAAATAAGATACAAGAGAAGATTCTAAAAAGGTTAGTGAACATGTGCAAATACATAAAGATTCAGTTAGCTTGTTTCTCTTTCCTTAACTTACTAATTTCTTTTTTGGTGGTTTAGGTCACTAAGGGCCGCTTGTGCACCAAGGGCCGTTTCTGCACCAAAGACTACCTCACTGTAGAAGAGTGGAGTAAAGCTAACAATAAAGTTGGTCTCTAATTTTCATAAAACTCATATCTTAGTTTCCAGAACAATAACTTGATGTTGGTCATTTGATGTTTTCGGAATCGGGGCTTCATTGGTGGGTTTTGAGAAAGGAGATTACGGATGGGAACTGAGTTGACTTATGTTAGTCATGGACAGGTAACTTATGTTTTAATATGGTCAATATTGTAAACTAGTAACGGACTTTTGCTTTCGTTTCATGTTAATCATTGTAGTTTGATCGGGTTCTCAATAGTAATTATAGCTGTAAAAATATTTTATTTTGGTTATATTTGGCAAAAAATGACGATTAGTGAAACAATTATGGTCATTCTTTGAAAAATGACCAAAAAATGACGATTAGTGAAATAATATTGATGTTGTTATGTTGCAGGATATGGATATGCTTGATCATATTAAGTGGGAATTGATAGTGATAGACGAGTGCAGTATTACATAATGTCGAGTCACATAAACAAAATTAGAAGGCTTGACGCTCATATGAAACTGTTAACGATTAGTGATAAAGCAGTGGTAGGTTTCCTTAATCACGTTGGTTTGTTTTTTCCAAAGCGTATAGTTATGAAAAATCGAGTTGTGTTGTATTTATCTTAAATGGGTCAAAAACTATAGAAGTTTTGCTAAAAAGAGAAACTGGTCAAATGGTCAAACAAGTTGATTTTCAGTTTAAATCTCTGGTCTACTTAAATCTTAAAAAGCTGTCTAATGTTTTATTACAACTGAACAAAAGTGGTGCGGGTCAACCCATTCCGAGCTGAATCGTAATATATTTTGCCTAATATTAACTGATGTATCAACTAATTGTAATTTTATTAAAAAACTGAATAACAGTGCTTGCGGGTCAACCCAACTCAACCCGGTCTGTAACATAAATGACCCATTTCAAACGAACTTGTTTTTTACCGTTTACAAAACCTGCCCGGCATTAACACTTCTATTCCCATTTCAACCCGAATGTGTATGTTAAAGTTTGCTAAATATTTGGCAATAAAATCTAATATTGCAGGCACCTTCGTTGCCTGGGGAGATCCATGGAGGACTTCTGCAACTATCAGTATGAAACTATTGACGAGTAAAAGAAAATGCTTATAGGTATTGTGCAGTTCGTGTATGCTTATTAATCCCCGTACCACGTCAAAAGAGTATGGCTTTTGCTATAAGAGATAATTGTTTTGTTTATGTTCTCAATGGTTAACAAAATGCAGAGGCTGTGTCGAAACTAGAAGAAGCATTGACTATTAACCTTGCAAAGCACGAGGCCCTATGGTGCTTAGGGAATGCCCACACTTATTGTGGATTTTTTACCACTGACTATCTGTTTGACGTGGCATTCTAATGTTTTCAAAAGGCTTTGGATGAGGTATAATTCCTTTGCTTCTGCATATAAGGCTCAAAGTTGAGTATTAATTATCTCAGCATAATAATCAGTTCTAATTTGTAAATGTTTTTGATAAAATGTATTGTTTCAGCCTCCAGAATCCGAACATTATATCCGATCTTTGGCTGACTGTGTGAAGGTATACTTCTCACTTTGTTGCTTGTTTCTTGTTTTAGTTTCTTATTAGGCGTTGTAGGTCATGTGTCTTAAACTTACATATGTTGATTTTCAAGCTAAAGGTTATTTATATCATAATATCGGCGGCGGTACACATTTGGCAGTGACGTATCAAAACCGGACATCGAATTCAACTGGGTCATAAGCATTCATAGAAGCTGTGTGTTACATACTCTTCATCTTTAGAAATCAAAAAGTCAAACTTTCACATTTGCTCTTAGTTTTTAATGTGTATGTTAAAGTTTGCTAAATATTTGGCAATAAATCTAATATTGCAGGCACCTTCGTTGCACAGGGAGATCCATGGAGGACTTGCAGAAATTGAGGGTCTATCTCGCATTACAACTGTGATTCCTGGCACAGATGAATCGATTAGCAAGCTGGTTCAGCAATTTCACAAATTGGTGGATGTTCATGAGGTGAGATTTTGTTTCAGTTTCAATGACTTTAAATTCTCGAAAATCCAACGATTATAATATCCACTGGAAAAATTCCAATCTAACATAATAATATAATTTCAGGTCAAAGATATCACATACTTGCCATTTGCAGAACGTGAGCTAATGTTGATCAAAGTTGCTGCAAATTCTACTCCTCCTTGAGAGATGTCACGGACATTCTTTGCCATCTTTCGAGCCAAGACTATTGATGTCACGGAATTGGTAAGCTTAGTCACGCCCTAAAGCGTGTCTTTGAAGTGAGTTGATTTTCTCCTTCATAAACATGTATGCACATGCTTTAGATTCCCTATAATTAAATCTTGATGCAGGCATATTTTCGGTTATCAACACTTGAAGGTGTACGGTAAAGGTCCGTGATGTAAAAGGGAAAGAATGGACATTTTAGTTCGAATCTTGGCCTAATAATAAAACTAGGTTGGAACAAACCTTAACTCAAACTACAAAACTAAAACGTAATGATCTGTGACTAGTTGGAGCCACAAGGAACATCACATGAATTCATGCCTTAAGTTAGATGGCACACTTCCTTACCTTTTTATATGTCAATTGCCATTAGCAGAATTGAAATAGTAATAAACCACTTTGGTTATCTGTTGGTTAATTATATTACTATCTATGATATCTAATTATTGGTTAGTAATATTTATATTAGGAGTTTAGGAGAAGTTCATTTATAGTGGCCCCAAAAACATTAGGCCAGACAGCTACTATTAGCCAAACAACAAAATGTAGCCCATAAATAGCAGCAACCTAAAGAGTGAAAGAAGAAAAGTAGCATGATTGTTTTGTTAAAACCAGAATAGTTGTTCATCTGTTAATTTTAAATTGAACTATCAGGTAAGCACAGGCTGCTGCTCATGTAGATGACCACCCAACCCGGTCTGTAACATACCATTTCAACCCGAACTTGTTTTTTACTGTTTACAAAACCTGCCCGGCATTAACACTTCTATTCCCATTTCAATCCGAATGTGTATGTTAAAGTTTGCTAAATATTTGGCAATAAAATCTAATATTGCAGGCACCTTCGTTGCCTGGGGAGATCCATGGAGGACTTGCTGCAACTATCCCAGTATGAAACTATTGACGAGTCAAAGAAAATGCTTATAGGTATTGTGCAGTTCGTGTATGCTTATTAATCCCCGTACCACGTCAAAAGAGTATGGCTTTTGCTATAAGAGATAATTGTTTTGTTTATGTTCTCAATGGTTAACAAAATGCAGAGGTACGTGTCGAAACTAGAAGAAGCATTGACTATTAACCTTGCAAAGCACGAGGCCCTATGGTGCTTAGGGAATGCCCACACTTATTGTGGATTTTTTACCACTGACTATCTGTTTGACGTGGTATTCCAATGTGTTAGGTCACAAGGTTTACCACACAAGCTTATATGAGAGATAGAGAGGCGATTGAACAAGTTATACACACACACATGTATGAGTAAAGACGGTTTAGGCGTAGAGTGTAGTGAAAGAAAAACTTGAACAACCAACCTTCAAATGAAGGTTTACATAAGGTATTTATAGGAGGGAAGCTAGGGCAACACTCCTAGTTCCCTTCCTTTCACCTATGGGCTTGGGCCTAAGATCATGGGCCTTCTACATAAGCTTAAGGCTAATAACAAACATAAAGGCCATAATAAGCTAACTATTACATATGAGTAACTAACACTTGAATAAGGTTTAGGAGTGATTCCAAAAATCTCCCCCTCAAGTGTTATTACATATGAGTAACAAACACTCAAGTGTTGGTGATGAAAAACGGTGAAGGCGTTGATGTAATAGTAGCTTTGATGTCTTCGACATTCTTCTTTCTTGTGAGAAGAATTGCCTTGATTTGAACAATCTCCCGGTGTAGAGATAGTTTACTTTGAACGGTTATGCTTTGGCGTCATCTTTAACTTTGTTCTTTGATCATTGTTCTTTGTGATGAAAGTGATAGTATGTTGTTGTGCATCATATGCGCCTCAGTGCGCTTCGCTACTCTAGTGTCTCCACGTCATTCTTCAACATGCTCACACGCTCTTTTGGCGTTGGAATTTAGATCTGATGGAGTTCTTTAAGTCTTTAGCTTTGTAGATTCTCTATATTGACGAAGAATCATTTTTGTTGTGTTGCTTTTGGATAGAACTTCCATTAGTGATGAAGTTGGCGTGAGCATGAGAAGAATCTGTACGATCATTCCGCTCCAGAGCTTCCATAAGAAGAAAACATTTAAAAGGTTAGTAATAAGCGGATTCCGGCACTTACAAGTTTGAACTTCGAGAGTGTTAACATCATAGTGTGAAAACACAACTCTAATTCTTACAAAGGCCGTTCCTGAATCGGAGTCCCACAAGTGAGATAACACGATGTACGAAGTACACCTACGATTCAGATGAGTCGCTGAGGTACACCGAAGCATCACCTCACGAATGTAGACCGTTTGAGACCACTAAGCGCAATCCACGGGGAGTTGCCGAAGCGACCTGCTGTCAAGGCTGTTTGATGTTGACCCTGGCAGGAGTTTCCATTCAATCACCGAGGATCACAAATGTGAACCTCTCATAAATGTTCTCGACAGATTGCTAAGATCTGTGAAGGACTCGATAATGTACCACTGAAATTCTTATTGTTGAATATCAAGTGATGAAATGTCAAGTGTACCTAAGAGATCTTTTGATGAATCTCGTGGCTCTAGACTCAATAGTGCGTTTTGGTTTTCTTGGGCGGAGACTAGGGAGAGGGTCTCCTTCTTCAATACCAGCAATCTCTAAGAGAAAGCCGATAGTTTACTTAGGGTTCCTGTGAGAATGAAACAAGCTTCTGTTGAGAGAAACTTGAGTGGATAAGAAGGTTTAGTGCATGCGTCATTGGGTCCATGACGACTTTTAATCTTCAATACCGGCGTCACTAAGTGACAACCGGTAGCATATGAATTGAACCCGATTATGCGCCCTAAGTTGAATAATCTGGAGGGCTATTTCTTTTCACCCTTTTCTTTGCATTTCTTTTTAATTCTTCAACTCCTTCTTTCTCCGATTCTCATTTTCTTCTTTTTACAATCATACCTAAGGACTTCTAAATACTAACTATTTGTGGTGTCCTTGGGTAGATCCCTCCGGCTCTGGCGGATCATAGGACGGTTATTCCTAACCTTAGTCACCTTATAACTCCATGACTAACCTTTGTTGCCATAAAACCACGATGTGAAAAATCTCTCACAGTGTTTATGAATGAAAAACATTTTAGTACCACTTTTGAGATAAGATTTTGCATAAATACTCCCCTCCACATGTGCTTAAGAGTTTTAACGGTTAAAATGCACAGTGAAGAAAGAGCGCGCACATTTTGAATTGATCAACTCAAGATAGACATTTCCTCGCGAGACACGGTTACGTGGCATAGTTAAAGAGTTGCATTGTCAGCTTTTAGGTGACAATTAGCTCTAATAACTACCTTGAAGGTGTAGACAATCCTCGAAAGGTTGTCAAACCCGTCAGAGTTCATGTCTACCAAGAGTTTCTCGAATGGTACATTCTACTGAGACAAGTCCTTTGCGAGACACGTTTACATCACTAGCGAACTAGCTTGAAATTATTACCCGTCCCGGACAAGTCTTTTCGAGTTACTAACAATTAAGATCTCGTCAATTCATTGGTTAAGTCTATAGCACAAAGATTCATTTGCATTTACACAACATATTTCTTATCACGTTTTTTCTCCCCCTCAAAAATGGCATATAGAATGTTATTTTTGAAAAGTTGAGAATAAATATGACCATTTCGAGTGTTGCGGGAAGAATGACCACTGTGAACAATTTTTGAACAAAGTTTTAAGTCAAGTACTCCCCCTCAACGAGTGATATAAGCGGTTGAGGTTTTGAAAATCATAAGGGAAAGTACTTGTTCTTTTGAGCAAAACCTTGAAAAAGAAAGGTTTGATAGGTTTTACTCAAAAGTAAGAAGCTTTCGCTCCTTTTCTAAGGATTGTGGCATTGAGGCGTACCACGGGTCCTTTATTTACAAGTACGGGTTGTACACTGTAATGTGTGCACAAGCCATAGACATAATCAATCAAACATCCAAAATTATATGAAGGAAGCAATTCAAGGGGTACCAGGAAGTGCGGTGATGTTCGAGGAGTGTGCACAGGGTGTTGAAAGCCGGTTATGTTAATCCTGGGTCGACCACCGACATAACTCTCCAATTTTCTGAACTGATTCCTTCGAAACAACCGTTCATCAATCATTGTGATGATCCGTCTCACATTCCCTCCTTTCACGAGAATTCCAGCTTAGGAGACCCAATTTTCGGCGTATATCCTTCAACTGTATGCCATTCCATCCCTAACCAGCTTCAAAGTGTGATCCCGAACTTGTGGGTTCGCTACGCCATTAAGCAGTTTCTTTGAAGTTCACTACGGTAAAAACGCCGAAAGGTTTTTGATGAGTGTATATTGAGATAGCTGGTTGATATCGGGAAGATCAAGCTTTGGAGGAGTGAAGTTGACACGCGTCTGATAAGATTCAACAGCCAGTTGGAGATCTTCTACACGTTCCTTGATGACAATGCGTCTTATGAAGATGAGAAGTGACTTGATAAATTCGCGTTGTACTGCGGTTGAGAATTGTCTCATGCGAACCTGTACCTTGGCAAGGTACATGTCTTCGATGTCATTGAGAGACAAATTCTCAAAGTCGAGAAAGCATAGTCCCGTTCATCTTGTCTTTTGACTACGATCTTCTTTAGGAATGTGTAGTCTCACTTAGACGAAAGGTCAACGTGTATGATGGCAACGATATCCTTAGAACTATACATAGCATGTTGAGACTTACGAACGGCGGCTTACGTAGTAGATTCGTCGGCGTTTTGGCGATGATGAATCCCATACAATGCATCTCGGTCGTATGCTTCCACTTTGTTGGAGAACAAGTGATTGGCACGTTCCTCAATGGCTATGCGGTTTGAGTAGGCAGTCTGGGAATGGAAGTGTCAACGATGTAGCGTATTTTCTTGAATCATCGCCACCGTGTAGAAGAAAATCCAAGTCTTTGTTGAAGAAATATCTGAAAGGAATCCTTGGTTCAGCTGGTTGGCCAATTGTTGGTAGAGGTTTGGTCCAATCGGTGTAGTATGGAGGGTTGTCCCTGTGTGTGAAGTCAATGTTTGCTTTCGGGTTGAGCCAATCCATGTTGTTAGACATAGCTCGAGCAATGTTTTCAAGGTGATATTCGACCTCGAGGGCACTTTCAGAGCTGTCTTTTAGAAGTTGAAACGCTTCATTCTTGATTCGCTTCAATTCAGATTTCGTCATTTTCTTCACATGGAACTTTTCTTGCAGAATTTTAGCATGCTCCAATGTAGAACCGTCTACCAAATCCTGACCTTCTTCAGGGTAGGGAGTGTTGTTAACAAGAGTAGCAAACCATTCAAATTACTCTATTTTATCGTCATCTAGCCATGATACGACGTCGAGGCGTCTTCTTCTTCTTCTTCTTTTTTGAAGGCCTAGATGATGATTCTGGTTTCTGAACTTGTTTGGGAGAGGTGGGTTGTTGTAGGGGCTCAAGGACGTCTTCATCGTCACCACCCGTATACTCAAAGTGATCATCGGTTTTCTTAGTCGGGGGTGGTAACTTCGGAATCGTCCGAGGTTTTTCGGTAGAAGAACGAGGAGGAGATTTTTGTTGAGCAGGAGGCCGTTGTGGAGGAGGTTGCATCAAAGAAGATTCACCAGGCTTCCGACATTTAGGTGCGAGTCTTTATCCTTATCCTTGTCTTCATCGTCTCTAGGGCGTTTAGACTTTTCAGCTTCGAATCTACAAGCTTCTTGAAGTTGGTAGTCCGGCAATGCTTGAAACAATTTTGCTTCTTCAGAAGTGAACATTCTTGTCGTAACGATAGTTGTGTTACAAGCTTGGCCACCAATTCATTATTATAGAAAACTACCGGATCGGTTGGATTGATTGTGACGGTTAAGGGCGTTGATCGAATAGTTTGCTTGGCGATCTGCATAATATTTGGATAAAGTTGTTTGGTGAACAGCTCCTTTGTGACTTTAGGGCGTACTCGAAGGTACTTTTTCGTGTATCCTTCGATCATTTCGTTCAGTTCCTCTTGACGGTGATTTTTCATGAATTTCTGAACAAACTTCCTTTCTCCTTGCATCTTTTCATTCTCGTCATACAGATGTTGTATGTGATCAGCAAAGAAATTCAACTTCTTGTTAAGCACGTCTTTCTTTCGACTTGTTTGGCGGCTTTCACAATTCTTTTATGAGTGAGAAATCCAAGATCGAGGTGGCTTCTTCAGCGATCTGGATGATGATTTTGTTGATCTTTTTGATGGTGGTGGTGAAGAGTGAGAAGGCGAATCTGATGATGAAGAGATATGAGGAGACTCTGGATCCTTCGGAGGTACAGAGGTTTCTTCCTTTGTCGTGGGACTATCTAGAAGAAGCGTATCATAATCAACATCTTTATCTTTTTCGGACTTCTCGGTTTCGGTTCCTCAAACTCATATTCGATAGTATCCTCCACAAGCTTTTGTTGTTGCACAAGAGTGGTGGCACCGGCTCCCTTATCGGGTTGATTAACGCATCGGAGATGGTTCAAAGTGGGCGAGCACCACTTGATCCTCGGGACCACCCATTTGGTCTTTAGCAAATTCTTGACTTTGTGTTGGTGTCTAAGGAATTTGATCGTCTTCTTGTAAACATTTTCGGTGGCTCTTTATCACTCTCCGAGCTTTCATCATAAGGTACAAGTACATGAGTCTTCCCTTTTTCTTTGTCGACTTGAGGACTTGGAGGTTTTGGTCTGAAGGATTGTCATCCTGCGGTTTGAGTAGGTAATCTCTTCATCGTGTCGGTACCTTGAGCTTTCGTCCACAAGCTTTCTTTCTTGTTCGAGGTGTGGGAATAGGTTTAGCTTCCTTTACGGGAACAATCCTTTTACGAGGAGGATTCCTTTTGGGAAGCTTCCTATAAATAGCTGTACTTGTGACACTTCAGACGCCTCTTACGGTCCTCCGGTAGGTGTACCGAAGATTTTTCATCAAGATGACCAACTTTGCCTTCTTTTACGGCTAACCGATACCTTTTATATGTTTCAAGCTTTTTGATTTTGGTAGTTAGAAGGTGATCGGTAATACCGTACCACTGTTTCTTTGTTGACGATTCTTTGATTCTGACAGATAGTATGGGTTCAGTCAATATGTCGTGATTATCTGGGTCATTGAGCCTCATGGGGATATCGGGATGAAGTCAAAAGCTCTCTGGATCAACAGTTTGGTGTATCCGACATAGGGAATCTTGGAGCCAAGCTTCTTGTGAAATACCATCATGTCCTCCCATATCGATGCTTGATTTCAATGTCCTTCTTGTTGATTAACGTTCAGAAAATTTGCAGTTCCATGAGCTTGGGATGCTCATAGCCCTTTATCACGACCAGAGACCGATTTGGTGATGATCATGTATAGTGTTCTCCATGGTTGAGGAATATTCTTGACTCCACGTGAGAGTGCTTAGTAATGATTTCTGAAGCTTCATCATAACCAATATCTATCAAGAATTTCAGGACTGTCTCTTTAGTAGGGGTAGCAAAGAAGTCGGTTGGAATAATGTGCGGAATGATGAGAACAGCCCGTAAGTCAGCAGGAGTGATAGTGACTTGTTTGTGATTAAGTGTATCATTCACGCACTTTGACCGTGATCCTCTGCATAGAATCCCGAATTGTTGAATGTAGACCTCTGGGCTGTGGCGAGTGTGAGAGCATGTTACGGTAGGGATGATTCACGAGAATATCCACGGCGATCAAGCAAGAAGATTCTGAGCATGTGAGGGTGTCAAAGTCAACCCTAAGGTTGTTCTTTCCAATTTTTCTCGGATAACCCTTTGGAAAGATATCAACAATTGTAAGAACTTCTGATGCATCCACATTCATTTGTTCAACCATGTCGTGATCTGAAATAACATTAGCCAAAAGAACCAACATATCGAAAGACATAGTGTTAGTCAACAGAAGGTCTTATTGTCTAGTTATTGAATGTACAGTGTCAATGATTGTTACGAGTCCTAAGTCACTTGTTTGTTCAATAGTCCAATGGCGTCGTGAAATGTTTCGTGAGTTAGTTAACTTTAAGTTTTAAAGTTTATGTTATCACTTATTGTTCACAACATATCAAGCGTTTAAGTTTATTAGTGACATTATTGGATTCGTGACGTTATGATAAGTTTATTAACAAGTTTGTACACGTAACAATTCATAATGAAGGTCAATTAAGGTATAGGCGTAGAATTGGAAAAGTTAAGCGTAAAGCGGTAATGACATACGCGTAGATGAAAGCTTATGCGTAGGATCTTGACTTCGGCGTAAAATGCAGCGTAGGAAAAGGGGACCTTATGCGTGGAGCTTACGCGTAGGCGTATATATACCTTACGCGTAAGGCTTACTCGTAAGAGTAGACCTTATCGCGTAGTAGTCCTGTGTTACGCATATCCTTCACAGGATACGCGTAGTCCCATTGTAGAACCTTACGCGTAATAGTTATGGTAGGATTTTTCTTACGCATAACTGACTACGCGTAGGGTAATCCTTATGCGTAGAGATACAAATGACCTTGATTCTGAATATTGGCGTAGCAAGCCGAAATAAATTCACCAAATCATCAATATTAACACAAGAATTCATTTTAACAACAAATCATGACATGATAACTCATTAAATATTTACGCGTAGAAAGTCATACACGTAGGTCAAAACCCTAAGGGTTATGAATTACGCGTAAGTTTTCTAACCATAGGATTTGCACCAAACTTATTCTGGTAGTTCTAAGATGTTGTGTGAGTTTATAAACCAAGTATTAACATCTAGTTCGTGAAGAATCAAAAATACCCAAACTTTAGAGCTTTAAACCCTAGTTCCTAATTATGAATCAATTAGAGTTTCTGGGTGGTTATAAGGCATGGATATCATCAATTCAACATCATGTAAGCAAAACACAACAATCTTTTTGACCAAAACTCTTCACATTTGAAAATACCCAATTCGACTCAAGAACTCTAGTTTTCAAAATTCATCAATTCGTGTTTCTGGGTGGGTTTTGATGGTTAAAATGTTATCATTTATGTATTAGGAACGTTTTGACACTATCCATTTAACCACAAACACACACACAATGATTGTGTGTTCATACGCTTATGCGTAGAACACATAATCACAGCGTAACAAAGTTTTAGCCGTAGGATTTACTAGAAATTCAAAACCTTAGCTTGTATTCATGTTAAGATCATGAAAACACTTACAAAATGATGATCTAAAGCACGGATTTCTTGAATGAATTCTAGGCGTAGGATGTTAAAGTTTAGAGTAATAAATGTGAAGTAAAGGTTAGGTAGGAGGTGTTTTTATTTAAAATAACTTTAAGATTTTGACAATTTTGGTCCCTCCACCTTTTTCTTTTTCAAACAAAACCATTTAACTTCCATTTTGGTTACCAAACGAAGATTTTTAAGAAAGAAACTTTGTGACACTCCCTCGACTTAATAAATGATGAAAGGTTATAATTTTTAGTCCGAGGAGTGTCATTGAACCAGAAAATTTACCACCATTGATAAAAGAAACAATCGGGATATGATAACATGCAAGTACACGGATGTTTTGAAACAGTTAAGTATTAATTTTCTCCCCCTCAACACTTGATCGAAAAAATTCTGAATTTTGAAAGATTAGAGTGTTGACGGAAGAAACGTACTTGCCATGTTGAAAGAAAATTAGATTAGAAGAATATTTGTGTTGTTTTATCAGGTTTTATATTTTTGTATTTTGTTTTTGAAAAATTATTTACAAAAGAGATTTTGGTGTTTGACAGGTTTTAAGACTGTTTTAGGAGTTCATCCAATTCCTCTTGAGTCAAACACCTCATACCAAACCGGTGGACCAACTCATTAAACCTAGCGGGAGGCAAGGCTTTGGTGAGAAGATATGCCAATTGGTATTCTGTACCCATAAAATATAATTCAACAAGTACCACTGTTCCACGTGATCCTTGATGAAATGATATCGAAGATCGATGTGCTTTGATTTCGAGTCTTTGGCCGAGTTGCACGAGATCGCAATGGCACTCCGATTGTCGCGATACATCGGGATTACGTCAAATACGTAACCATAGTCTTTGAGTTGTGTTCTCATCCGGATGACTTGAGCACAACACGCCGACATGGCTACATATTCTGCTTTGGTTGAGGACAGCGATGTACAATCCTGCTTCTTCGATTGCCATGACACCGGTTTATCACCAAGAAATTGTAAAGCTCCAGAAGTACTTTTCCGTGAATCTAAGCATCCTGCGTGGTCAGTCAAAAGCGATTAGTTCAAAACCAGAATCCTTCGGATACCGGATCCCCAAGTTAATGGTTCCCTTTATGTATCGGAGGATTCTTTTAGCCTTAGAGAGGTAGGTTTCGGTTGGTCGCGATAGCGATAACGAGCAAAGATATACGGCAAAGACAATATCAGTGCGCTGGCTGTTAGATACATGAGACCCAATAATACTACGGTATTTTGTAGGGTCCACCAATTTCCCATGTAAATCAGCGTCTAGCTTCTTGGTATGAGCCATTGGTGTGGCATAGGTGTCACAGTTTTACATTCCAAATTTGTTTAAAAGTTCAAGGGCATATTTGGTGACTCAGAAAATACCATGGGGTGATTGATGAACTTGTAGTCCTATAAAGAACGTGAGTTCACCCATCATGGACATTTCAAAATTTTTCTTCATTAGTTTTGCAAAAGCGATTGAAAACTTTTTATGTGTAGACCCAAAAATGATGTCATCTACGTAAATTTGAACAATTAAGATATGTTTCCCGTGATATTGTATAAAAAGAGTTGGGTCAACCGAACCTTTGGTGAAATTATTAGCAATGAGGAAGGATGATAACTTATCGTACCATGCCCGAGGGGCTTGTTTGAGACCATCTGAGCTTTGTTCGGTTTGTAGACGTGATTCGAACTTCGGGATCAACGAATCCATCGGTTGGTGACATAAACCGTTTCTTTAAGTTGTCCATTGAGAAACGCAGTTTTGACATCCATCTGATAGACCGTCATATTCATATGAGCCGCGATCGCTAGAAATATCCGAACGACCTCAAGACGAGCACCGGAGCAAAAGATTCTTCAAAGTCAATACCCTCTTCGGACGATAACCCTTAGCCACCGGGCGTGACTTATTTCGATAACATTTCCTTCACATCAATTTGTTTTCCAAATCCATTTGAGACCAATGGCGTAGACCTGTTGGTCTTTCAACCAGTTCCCATACTTCAAGACGTTTGAATTGGTTGAGTTCTTCTTGCATGGATTCAATTCAGTTGTCTTTTGTCATTGCGTCTTTGATGTTTTTAGGTTCAGATTGGCAGACAGTGAGTGCATAAATGCAATGTTCACCATATGAGTGAAGACGTTGTCTTGTAACGACTGGTTGATTCGGGTTGCCAATAATATTTTCCAAAGGATGGTCTTTCGTCCATCTATGTGTGGAGGGTTGATGTTGGTATACATTGTGCAGATTTTGAGGATTCAAATGGCTTGTGTAAGATTCTGCGACATCGGTGCAGCGATCTCAGTAGCAAACGGGTTAAAAAATGCATTTGGATCAAAATCTGCAGGTGAGGGTACATCATTCAGAACATCATCAGCCGATTCATCATTGTTGGAAGCGGTGTGTTCAACTGTTGTGTTGGAGTCAACTGGTGGTGCTTCTTCAACAGTAGTTGTTGTAGCGGTGTATCGGGTATAAGAGTATTATCGGTTTGAGCAGCTTGGCCGGATACACACGGAGCACGTTCATCAATATCGTCAGCTGAACAGTAGGAGCAAATAACCTTTCCATTTGTTGACGAGTAAGTGGGGGCTTTGATCGGTGATGATGGGGTTTGGGGAAGTTTAAGCGGTTTTGTCCGGGTTCCAAGCGGTATACTCGAAGCCATTTCCGTAAGTTCATCAAAATGAGCATGAATCGTTTCCATCAACTGTTTTGTACGACGATTCGGATTCGGAAACCTTTTGAATTATCACAGTATCCAATAAAGATTCCAATGTCAGCTTTGGCTTTGAGCTTTCCAAAGTCATCACGATCATTATTAGGATAGCAAAGAGATCCAAATACATGAAAGTGTTTGAGATTCGGTTTTCTGTTGTGGACAAGCTCAAAAGGTGTTTTGTTGTGGCGTTTTGTGATCAAAGAACAGTTTTGAGTATAGCATGCACGATGAATACTTACGCCCATAAGTAATCTGGAAGTTTAACATTGATTAACATTGTTCTTGCGGCTTCCACTAAGCGTTCGGTTTCGTCTTTCGACAACTCGTTTTGTTCGGTGTGCGTGCAATAGATATCGATCTTTGAATTCCCACTTTCTCATAGAATTCACGAAGAGTTTGATTAACAAATTGATTGCCTCTATCACATTACGATTAGTCGAGCGGTGTTTCAGTATTGAACTTGTATTTTCGTGAGAAAGGTGATGATCATTTGTGGAGCTTGATCTTTGCTTCGAAGAAAGTAGACCCAAGTCCAGCGTTGATGAGTGCTTATTCACTCATCATTTTTACCCATCTAAGCCCACAAAAACGTCTAAAAACACGGAAATATAACCAAATATACTGCAGATATCCTTGGAGTGTGTTTTTATGTATTTCAGGTACAAAGGATCGAAAACAGGACCAAAATGGACAGAAATGAGCTCGGATTGGAAAACGTGCTTTGTAGGCGAGCCGGATGATGATTTTCTACATTTTGAGCCGGGATACCATTTGGGAGTGACCTTGGGGAATCAGATCAAAAACCTATCCCTAAATCCAAATTACTATTCTACCCTTTTTCACAAAAATCCTAAAATATCATTTCTTTCTAAATCCTTATTTTTATTTAACACCAATTATTTTTCAAAAATCAATTTTTATTAAAAGTTTCCTTTAAAAAAAGTTTAAATCAAAAATACAAAAAAAAATACATCTACTTTTTATTAAAAACCCATTAAACCAAATACTTAAACTTTTTTTTTACCCAAAACCCATTTGACCCTTCTTCTCCCTTTATTACCCAAAATAGAAACGCAAACCCATCCTGCTGCTCCATTTGGCGCCCTAACCCAAACCCCACACACCTCTTGTCTTCTTCTTATCCCCATCACTCTCAACACCACTGGTCCCCAGCTCATACCCTCCCCCACAAGCACATGGTATCACTACCATGTTGGCAATCCTCAACTATCACATTGGATACCAAAGTGGACGGCTCAGATTAAAGCCTTTGTGCCCAAGATGAATGGATGGTGGAGATTGAACAAAAGAAACACATATGCTGTCTAAAGCTCATTCTCTCTCTATGAAGAAACACAAGCTCTCATTTGAAGACCTAGCTTTCTTAGTATAAATAGATAGCTATGTAAGCCTTTGAGAGGCATTAGGATTTTAGCTTTTAAAAAACATAGTTTTCTGTCTTTTAATTTTAGTTGTAATACTTTTTAAATTAATGCAATAGTTTTTACTTCTGTTACTGTTCATTAAGCAAATAAGCATTCAAGTGCTTATTTGCTATTTAGTACTTATTTTTAGTTCTAAAAGTGAACTTTGGTTCTGCAAGTTGCTTTTTATACAAAAAATCCCAGCTAGACGTCTTAAGAAAAATCAGTCTCAAATGTTTTTGCCCCATAAGGGGTGTTTGGTTTAAGGTCAAAGTTTGGTCAATACCACTTCCTACCCATTTTGAACTCAATAGTAAAGTCAGTCAAGTTCCTTTAAGATTGTTTTAAGAGAAGTCAAAAGGTTTAAAACAAGTTTTGGTTGAAGCCCTCTGTCACACAAAACTGCAACAGCAGCTGCTGTTGCAGCCCTCTTTCACAGCCTATTTTTTGTTCCAAGTTTTTTTTTCCAAAGTGCTTTTCTAGTCCTCACGTACCCCTTTCAACATGCCTTTAGT
This sequence comes from Chrysanthemum makinoi, assembly GCA_910596185.1. Lineage (NCBI taxonomy): Eukaryota > Viridiplantae > Streptophyta > Magnoliopsida > Asterales > Asteraceae > Chrysanthemum > Chrysanthemum makinoi. Next base: position 80,035,468 of record OU343216.1, on the reverse strand, counting down.
TTAGATGCATTTAGTTTCACTTTAGCTTAGTTTAAATTTGCATTCAAAAACTGTTTAAACCCATATCAGTTACTGTTTGGGACTGCATACAGCAGCCTGTTGCACTCCATTTGCTATAGCTTATTTATGCTAATTAGTTGCTTTTTGTAGTCTAGTAAGTGCTTGTTAGTTTCCTTAGGTATAGTTAGTATAATTTTTGCTTATTAGTGCTTATTTAGCTTGTTAGAATAGCTTATCATCTCATTGTATGCTCATTTTCCTCATTAGCTTAGGACTCTTAAATGCTTATAACAGCTTATTTCCCTTGTTTGCCCGTTACCTCTAGCTTATTTTAGATTTTATAAATGCATACTAGCTTGTTTCATTGAATTTTGCTTAATTGTTGCTCACTTATACTTAAAAAGAATCTGTCAAAAGGGTGAGTTTGGTTGTTTTCTGTCTTAACTGTTGGGTATAAGCAGTCCCCAACTGCTTATGCCAAGGTTTTTATGAGAAAAATTTTCACAATAATCTCTTATTTTGATAAGCACTTTGAGTTTCAAAAGAAAAAGTAAAAAAAAAATTTGTTTTGCAAAAAGGTTCCACAGGATTCGAACCTGGGACCTTTAGCTCAAACACCCAACACAACCACCATTCACCAACTGCCCTAGGGTCTTTATTCATTAGAGTCTTGCATCTTTTATTATTTAACTAACAAAAACAGTTTCTAACTAAGTAGCTTATTTTGCTTTTTAAGTGCTTATTTCATAAAGTAGTACCACATTTTTTTATTTTTCTTAAAACCAGTATTGTCCAAAGTATTTTCTGTGAAATTTTCAGATTTTTCCAAAATAGTTTAGTATTTTTTATAATTAAATTAGATTAAATTAGTTTTTAAATCATAATAAATAATTTAAAAGTCGAAAAAATACCCGGCTTTTTCCTAAAATTATTTTTAGTCGTTTAGAACGTAGGAAAATTAGTTTCACATCCGTAGGACTTAAATTGCATCATTTTCACTTTTTGAGGCTCGGGATTAGCCCGGGTTTTCACGTTTTTGCATATTATCACTCTAGGACTTAGTGTAACTTAATTGTATTGTTCCGTATGCTTAGTAGTAGTTAGTTAATCATCTACTTAGTTCCCGTAGCCTTAATTACTTTCCCTTTAGTTAATTTGTAGAAAACGTAACCAAAAACAAAAACCCGTAACATCGAGCATTTTAATAACAAACCTCAAACGAAATTCTCAATTCACACCTCGTTGGGAAACGACCCGGATATCCTTATCCGGTATCACATATCTCACTCACGGGATTTGATTGACGAACCTTTTCCTAAAGGTTTTCGATTTGATTCTCGTGTTTATTTTGATATTGATATTATTATACTATTTCATCCATACACACCACCCTTAAACCTTCATTACCAGCGAATCAGTGTCTGAACCGTTTTAAGTTTCTTACGGTGGCTAGCTTGTGTGAGTAAACTTGACGTGTTCTCACTGAATCAAATTTTGGCGTCGTTGCCGGGGAGGTTGTGTCGCGACAATATCGTTAAGGTTTGACGATTCGTGAAGTTATTGTTTTTATAAAAATCAAAAAAGTAAAAAAATATTTTCCTTTTATTTTGTATATATATATATAAAAGATAAAAATACAAAAAGATTTTCCTTTTGTTTTAAATAAAATAGAAGACACAATCAATATAACATTCTCAACTTGAGTGTTATCATTATAAGTTCCCGAACAAAAGATTAAAAACTTGCCTTTGTGTCGCTTGTGATTTGGTTTACTTCTATCGGTTTAACAAACTGTGTGAGGGGTATAAGGCGGCTGACATTAAATTGCGGCTGAAAAGAGACGGGTTTTAATACGTTTGCGCTGACCTACTAAGTCTCTCCGCTCCTTTGTGCGTTTTACTTATAAAAGTGATCATTTCACGTGGGATTATTGGTATAAGTTCACTGTGTTTTGCCTCGGTCTTGTTTTAATTGAAAGTGTTTTTGGTAGTGCATGCGCACTCGTTCTTCTAATTCTTCTAGTACCCTTCTTGAACTCGCCACAATTCCGCGAAGACGAAATAGACGTCCCCCGCCAATAGTCGAACCCGAGATTCGTACTAATCCCGACCCCATCCCCGAAATGGCGGAGGATAACCGTTCTATGTTGGAACAACTCCAAGCACCCACCGAGGGTTATGGAGAAGCCATCGTCGTTCCACCAATCGTTGCCGACAATTTTGAGCTCAAACACGGATTGATTAACTTGGTATCGTCAAGCCAATTTTACGGATTTGAGAGAGACGATCCTCACTCTCATATCCGATGGTTTAACAAGCTCACGTCTACAATCAAATATCGAAATGTGCCGGAAGAAGCAATCAAACTACTTCTTTTCCCGTTCTCACTTGAGGGGGCGCCGGTTGGCTCGAGAAACAACCCCTCAATCAATCACCACATGGGAAGATTTAGTTTCAAAATTCACTAACGAATTCTTCCCACCACAAAAGACAACACACTTAAAAAATGAAATCACAAAGTTTACACAAAAATTTGATGAATCATTTAGTGAAGCTTGGGATCGTTTCAAGGACTTACTTCGTCAATGTCCTCACCATGGCTTTTCCGAGTTACATCAACTCGATACTTTCTACAATGGTTTGAATGAAAACGATCAAGACTCTCTCAATGCCGCCGCCGGTGGTAATCTTTTGACACGCTCTATGAAAGATGTGTTGTCCATCATTGAGAACAAGTCTAAAGTCCGCACCTCACGAAGCAAACCGATTGCTTCTCGAGTGAGTGCTTCACCTTCTTCGGAAAATGTCTCTAGCACGGATGCTAAGATTGACAAGCTTACCGATGCTATCCAAGCATTGGTTCTCTCAAAATCTCTTCCTTCTCCATCTCCAAATCCACCCGCTCAAGTCAAAGCGGTGGCAACTACTTGTACTACTTGTGGTGGGCCTCATGCTTACTACAATTGTACCGCTACGGATGGTAATCCTTTTGAAGCAAATGCCGTAGCCGGGCCGTACAATCAAGGAGGTAATCAATACCGTCTTCAAGTTGACCTGAGCTATCGTGCTAGCAATCAAGGACCACCGGTTTTCCTCAACCTAACAATCAAAATAGGTTCAATCAAAATCAAGTGAAAGGGCAAAATGTTCCATATCAAGCCCCGATGAACCAATACCCTCCCCAAGGGGGTAATCTCAATCATGGTTATCAAGCTCCTAATTACCAAACCCCGGTTGGCCCTCTATTGAACTTTCCAACTACATTAAGTCTAATGAGGTTACAATTAGGGGTTTGCAAAGCCAAATCACTACTTTGAGAAATGATTTCCAAACTTCAATGTCAAAACAAGGAAATGAGTTAAAAATGAGTTGAACAAAACGAACAACAAAATTGATCAAAATCAAAACAAAATTGAAAATATGTTCAATAGTATCATGTGTCAAATGAATCAAGCTTCAACTTCTAAAACCCTTCCGGGTAATACAATTCCAAATCCGAAGGGAGAGTTGAATGCTATTGCCACCCGAAGTAGTAAGACATATGATGGACCCTCGATGCCTACACCCTCTCCGGTGAGGGAGGTAGCACAAGAAACCGAGGTGACAAAGGACAAGGTTCATTCTACAAGCCCACAAAGTACCGCACACGTCCAACCTCCGGTAGTCCAAATTTCCATTCCGGAAGCCGATGTTCCGAAGATTAAGCCTTCAATCCCTTATCCTTCAAGGCTTAATGACCAAAAGCTCCGTGACAAATCTAATCAACAAATGGAGAAGCTTATGCAAATCTTCAAAGATTTGCACTTCGAGATTAGTTTCGCGGATGCTCTCCTTCTAATGCCCAAGTTTGCTCCGACAATCAAAAGCTTGTTGAGCAACAAAGAAAAAATTTCCGAGTTGGCTAAAACTTCCTTGAACGAGAATTGTTCGGCGGTTATCCTTAAAAAACTTCTCGAAAAGTTAGGAGACCCCGGAAAATTCCTAATCCCATGTGATTTTCAAGGGATAGTTCAATGCTCCGCTTTGGCCGATCTTGGCGCGAGCATTAACTTGATGCCACACTCGATGTGGAAAAAGCTTTCATTACCTCCTCTTACTCCAACATGTATGATCCTCGAGCTTGCCGACCGAACGAATTCTCATCCGTTAGGTATAGCCGAGGATGTATTTGTGAAAGTAGGAAAGTTTCATTTCCCCGCCGACTTTGTTGTTGTCGATTTCGATGCCGATCCCCGAGTACCCCTCATCCTTGGAAGGTGCTTTTTGAAAACGGGTCGTGCATTGATCGACGTTGATGAAGGGGAAATTACTTTGAGGGTAAACAAAGAAGCCGTAACTTTTAATCTTGATCAAGTTACGAGATACTCCCCCGTTTATGACGATACGTCCGTCAACAAAATAGATGTCATTGACATTGTGTCAGAGGAGTATTCTCAAGAAATTCTTGGATTCTCGAGTGGCAATCCCACTTCGGTTGATCCCATCATTGCTCTCTCTTCCCCTGCCCTCACTCCATTTTACAATGAGGAAAGTGACTTTATCTTGGAAGAGATTGAAGCTTACTTGTCTAGTGATTATGTCCCATGGGAAATTGATCACGCTCCCATGACATCGAGGAGATATTCTTCTCATCGAGAAGATGCTCAATGATGATCCATCATCACTCCCTCCTCAAGAACTTCATATTGAGGAAATCAAAAACATTGAAAATGCTAATGATCCTCCGAGGTCGAACTTAGGACTTACCGCCTCATCTCGAATACGCATTTTTGGAGGGTGACAATAAATTACCCGTCATAATTGCTAAAGATTTGAGTGAGGAGGAAAAAGCCGCCCTCATAAAGGTTTTGAAGTCACACAAGCGAGCCATTGCTTGGAAACTTTCCGACATTAAGGTATTAACCCGGAATTTTGTACACACAAGATTCTAATGGAGGATGACTTCAAACCGGCGGTTCAACATCAAAGAAGAGTGAATCCTAAAATCCACGAGGTTATCAAACAAGAGGTTCTAAAACTTCTTGATGCGGATTGATTTACCTATCTCGGATAGTTCTTGGGTGAGCCTCATTCATTGTGTTGCCCAAAAGGGTGGCATCACCGTTGTTGAAAACGAAGAAAACGAGTTGATTCCTACTCGATTGGTCACGGGATGGCGTGTTTGCATTGACTACCGAAAGTTAAATGAAGCCACCCGTAAAGACCACTTTCCCTTACCCTTCATGGACCAAATGCTTGAGAGATTAGCGGAAACGAATACTATTGTTTTCTCGATGGTTTCTCGGGTTACTTTCAAATACACATAGATCCTCAAGACCAGAGAAGACCACATTCACGTGCCCTTATGGAACGTTTGCTTACCGGCGCATGCCTTTCGGCTTATGCAACGCTCCCGGTACATTCCAAAGGTGTATGATGGCCATCTTCCACGACATGATCGAGGAAACTATGGAGGTCTTTATGGATGATTTTTCGGTCTTTGGGGATTCTTTCAAATCATGTCTCTCCCATTTGGACAAGATGCTTAAACGTTGTGAAGACACAAATCTTTGTCTAAATTGGGAGAAAAGTCATTTCATGGTCAAAGAGGGCATAGTCCTCGGCCATAAGATCTCTAAAAGCGGGATTGAGGTAGATAAGGCTAAAGTTGATGTCATATCCAAATTACCTCATCCCACCACCGTTAAGGGTGTTCGGAGTTTTCTAGGTCACGCCGGCTTCTATCGTCGATTCATTAAAGATTTCTCGAAAATAGCCCGGCCGATGACCCGTCTTCTTGAAAAAGATACTTCGTTCATCTTCTCCAAAGAATGCATTGAAGCTTTCCAAACTTTAAAGAAGAAACTTACGGAAGCTCCTATTCTAGTTGCCCCTGATTGGGACCTACCTTTCGAGCTTATAATGCGACGCTAGCGACTTTGCTCTAGGTGCGGTCTTGGGGCAACGAAAAGCAAAACATTTCCAGCCTATACACTATGCTAGCAAAACTTTGACCGAAGCTCAAGCACACTACACTACGACGGAAAAAGAATTACTAGCCGTAGTGTATGCTTTCGAAAAGTTTCGACCATACTTGATCTTGTCCAAAAGCATAGTGTATACGGATCACTCGCCCTCAAATATCTCTTTGCTAAGCAAGATGCAAAGCCGAGATTGCTCCGGTGGGTTCTCCTCCTGCAAGAATTTGATATCATCGTTCGTGATAAAAAGGGAGCCGAGAACCTCGCGGCTGATCACCTATCCCGTCTTGAAAATCCTCACCAAGGTGTGCTCGAGAAAAAGGAAATCAATGAAACATTTCCTCTCGAGACACTTAATGTGGTATCTCTAAGTGGAAATTCGAGTACCCCATGGTTTGCCGACTTTGCAAACTACCATGCGGGAAACTTTGTTGTTAAAGGGATGTCGTCCCAACAAAAAAGTAAATTCTTCAAAGATGTTAAGCATTACTTCTGGGACGAACCCTACTTGTTCAAAGTCTGTGTGGATCAAGTCATCCGACGGTGTGTTCACGGCCAAGAAGCCGTTGATATTCTCAACGCTTGTCACAATGGACCCACGGGGGGACATCATGGCCCAAACTACACCGCCAAAAGGTGTTTGACTCCGGTTTCTATTGGCCCACAATCTATCGCGATGCCCATGACTTAGTCAAATCATGTGACGCTTGTCAACGTCACGGCAAAATCTCGCAAAAGGATGAAATGCCTCAAAATGCAATCCAAGTGTGCGAGATCTTTGGCGTGTGGGGCATCGACTTCATGGGCCCGTTCCGTCTTCTCGAGGGAACAAGTATATACTCGTGGCGGTCGATTACTTGTCTAAATGGGTGGAAGTGAAAGCGCTCCCCACCAACGGCCGAGTAGTTGTGAAATTCTGAAATCTCTCTTTGCTCGTTTTGGAACTCTCCGTGCCATCATTAGTGATCGCGGTACGCACTTTTGCAATGACCAATTCGCAAAAGTCATGCTTAAGTACGGTGTCACTCACCGTCTTGCTACCGCGTATCACCCACAAACTAGTGGTCAAGTGGAAGTCTCAAATCGTGGTCTAAAAGAATTCTTGAAAGGACCGTTGGCGAAAACCGTGCCTCTTGGTCGGATAAGCTAGATGATGCACTCTGGGCCTTTCGTACAGCTTACAAAACACCTATTGGTTGTACTCCTTATAAGCTTGTATACGGAAAGGCGTGTCATCTCCCGATCGAGCTCGAGCACAAAGCCTATTGGGCCTTGAAGCATGCTAACTTTGATCTCAAGTCCGCGGGTGATCACCGAAAAGTTCAACTCAATGAATTAAATGAACTTCGTGATCAAGCCTACGAGAACTCTTTAATCTACAAAGAGAAGACAAAGAAGATCCATGACTCCAAGATCAAGAACCGCGTTTTTAGCGTTGGTGACGAGTCCTTCTTTTCAATTCTCGATTGAAGATCTTCTCGGGGAAACTTAAAACCGTTGGATTGGGCGTTCACCATTGCCAAAGTTTTTCCTTATGGTGCCGTCGAGTTATCTCAAACCGACGGACCAAACTTCAAAGTGAACGGCCATAGATTGAAACACTATTTTGGAGGGTACATACCTCAATTGGTTGTCCCGGATCTCCAAACCTTCCCATGAACCAATGAATTGGAGTCGAGTCAAGCTAGCGACTTCGGTTAACAAAACAGTAGCATTCCATGGGTGTCCACCCATGTTTCTATCTTCTTTCTCTTTTCTAACACTAAGTGTGGGGGAAAACCCCCACTGATGTTTGCTTGTTGTGTTTGCTCTCGTTTTCGGGATTCTCGTAGATCGTGATGATTGATCGCGTTTTTCAATCCCGCCCAATATCCGATCTTTTTGCTAACGATTATCTAGGGATATCTTTATTAATCCTTTTGTTAAAAAAGATTTCGCTTCCACACTTGGCTAGTAGTATTACATTTTTCCGTTCTATACTTTCGGCTACGGTCGGTACTTTGAATATTGAAGGCAATATTCAATTCTAAGTGTGGAGGGGAATTCTAGTGAATTTTGATCACATATGTACCTTCTAGTACCCTAGCACCCCCGTTTTGACCAAAAATTTTAAAATTTTTATCGCTTTAAGTCAAGTATTTACATTTACAAGAAGTGCTTTGCAAAAAAATAAAAAAAATAAAGCATTGATGCTTCGGTATTAATGATAGTTTAGTCTTGATTCGGCTAGAACAAGGGGAATCCCGACTCTGCTAGAGTGTTGATCTAGCTGCTCTCTTAACATTAGGCTAAGGTTTTACGCGTTGTGCAAATGAAAATGCTAAGCGTGGAGTAGTTGGTTCTCTTTAGAGCTTATATAAGTAATCTATGGCTTTTTCTCCCAGAAGCTAACTAATTGGACTTAAATACGTGCTCATTGTCAAATTTTTGAACATTCAAATAGTCTTGTTACAATAAAAAGTTTTTAAGCAAAATTGATTTAGAGTCCGAGTTCAACTTTTTATTTAAATTTCCGAAAAAGCATACTTTCTTTAAATCTGAATAATGTTGCAAAATGAAAGTATCGTAAAAGTGCTTGAATGATGCAAAAGTTGCAAGTTTAAAGTTCAAAGTCAAAAGTGAAAAAAAAAAGTGAAAAAAAAAAAAAAAAAAGTGAAAAAAAAAGTGAAAAAGTTGAAAATTGAAAAATGAAAAAAATATGAGTTACGTAAGCACTATGTTGCTTAAGAATAAATGTACGAAACTTGCTTTTTCTTAAATTTAAATCGGAAGTTGAACTCGTATTCGTCAATGTTGTCTAAAAGTTTGACGGTAATTTGGAAATCCTTGATTTCAAAGATCCCGGAAGCTCCGATACTATTATCGGTGAAAACCTAGCCTCCTTAAAGGACAAGTTTGAGAAGAAAGTCGCAACATGGAGTGATCTCACCTTTGAATCTCGAATTTCTAAATTGTCGTCGGTTGTAATCCATTTAGTTTTAGTTTTAACTTAACGGTAGCTTCGTAAATCTTTGGAATCGAATTCCCGCTAATTCGGTACTATTCTCTGTGAGGTGTCAAAAGCCCGGTCACTTAAAACTAATGTTTTGGGATGTGCCGAGAAGAAAGCCGCTACATGGAAAAGGCTCTTTCGATCCTTAGACTTTCATCGTTTCCGGTAGGTTAGTACTTTAGTTAAGTGGATAACAACCATAACAAATGTTGATTTCAATGGTCAAACTTTTGAAAATGAGCACACACACACTTAAATTTTATGAATTGCGGGAGTAAAAAGTTAAGTCTCGACTTACATAGATTATTTGTGTAAGTAGTGTTAGCATTTTACAAAAACGTTTAGACAATAAGTTTAAGCTTGGTTTGAGAGTATCAAAAAGAGGATGACGATTACAATTCCCCGGAGACACCCATTTTGTGTGAATCCCGTTCTATGATGCCATGTTTTGATAATCAAGCATGTTATTTATTTACGTTCAAGTTTTAAATTTCTAGTAGTGGAATAAAAAGTGAAAGCGGGGTATTCTTGGTATTTTTGATCCTTTCATTACTTCATATGATCGGATTGCTAGGGACTAGCAATTGATAGTGTGGGGGATTTGATGAGTGCTTATTCACTCATCATTTTTACCCATCTAAGCCCACAAAAACGTCTAAAAACACGGAAATATAACCAAATATACTGCAGATATCCTTGGAGTGTGTTTTTATGTATTTCAGGTACAAAGGATCGAAAACAGGACCAAAATGGACAGAAATGAGCTCGGATTGGAAAACGTGCTTTGTAGACGGAGCCGGATGATGATTTTCTACATTTTCAGAGCCCGAGATACCATTTGGGAGTGAGCTTGGGGAATCAGATCAAAAACCTATCCCTAAATCCAAATTACTATTCTACCCTTTTTCACAAAAATCCTAAAATATCATTTCTTTCTAAATCCTTATTTTTATTTAACACCAATTATTTTTCAAAAATCAATTTTTATTAAAAGTTTCCTTTAAAAAAAAAAAAATTTAAATCAAAAATACAAAAAAAAATTACATCTACTTTTTATTAAAAACCCATTAAACCAAATACTTAAACTTTTTTTTTTACCCAAAACCCATTTGACCCTTCTTATCCCTTTATTACCCAAAACAAAAACGCAAACCCATCCTGCTGCTCCATTTGGCGCCCAAACCCAAACCCCACACACCTCTTGTCTTCTTCTTCTCCCCATCACTCTCAACACCACTGGTCCCCAGCTCATACCCTCCCCCACAAGCACATGGTATCACTGCCATGTTGGCAATCCTCAACTATCACATTGGATACCAAAGTGGACGGCTCAGATTAAAGCCTTTGTGCCCAAGATGAATGGATGGTGGAGATTGAACAAAAGAAACACATATGCTGTCTAAAGCTCATTCTCTCTCTATGAAGAAACACAAGCTCTCATTTGAAGACCTAGCTTTCTTAGTATAAATAGATAGCTATGTAAGCCTTTGAGAGGCATTAGGATTTTAGCTTTTAAAAAACTTAGTTTTCTGTCTTTTAATTTTAGTTGTAATACTTTTTAAATTAATGCAATAGTTTTTACTTCTGTTACTGTTCATTAAGCAAATAAGCATTCAAGTGCTTATTTGCTATTTACTACTAATTTTTAGTTCTAAAAGTGAACTTTGGTTCTGCAAGTTGCTTTTATACAAAAATCCACTAGAGGTCTTAAGAAAAATCAGTCTCAAATGTTTTTGCCCCATAAGGTGTTTGGTTTTAAGGTCAAAGTTTGGTCAATACCACTTCCTACCCATTTTGAACTCAATAGTAAAGTCAGTCAAGTTCCTTTAAGATTGTTTTAAGAGAAGTCAAAAGGTTTAAAACAAGTTTTGGTTGAAAATTTTTTTTTCTGTCACACAAAACTGCAACAGCAGCTGCTGTTGCAGCCCTCTTTCACAGCCTATTTTTTGTTCCAAGTTTTTTTTCCAAAGTGCTTTTCTAGTCCTCACGTACCCCTTTCAACATGCCTTTAGTTTAGATGCATTTAGTTTCACTTTAGCTTAGTTTAAATTTGCATTCAAAAACTGTTTAAACCCATATCAGTTACTGTTTGGGACTGCATACAGCAGCCTGTTGCACTCCATTTTCTATAGCTTATTTATGCTAATTAGTTGCTTTTTGTAGTCTAGTAAGTGCTTGTTAGTTTCCTTAGGTATAGTTAGTATAATTTTTGCTTATTAGTGCTTATTTAGCTTGTTAGAATAGCTTATCATCTCATTGTATGCTCATTTTCCTCATTAGCTTAGGACTCTTAAATGCTTATAACATGACTTATTTCCTTGTTTGCCCGTTACCTCTAGCTTATTTTAGATTTTATAAATGCATACTAGCTTGTTTCATTGAATTTTGCTTAATTGTTGCTCACTTATGCTTAAAAAGAATCTGTCAAAAGGGTGAGTTTGGTTGTTTTCTGTCTTAACTGTTGGGTATAAGCAGTCCCCAACTGCTTATGCCAAGGTTTTTATGAGAAAAATTTTCACAATAATCTCTTATTTTGATAAGCACTTTGAGTTTCAAAAGAAAAAGTTAAAAAAAAATTTTGTTTTGCAAAAAGGTTCCACAGGATTCGAACCTGGGACCTTTAGCTCAAACACCCAACACAACCACCATTCACCAACTGCCCTAGGGTCTTTATTCGTTAGAGTCTTGCATCTTTTATTATTTAACTACCAAAAACAGTTTCTAACTAAGTAGCTTATTTAGCTTTTTAAGTGCTTATTTCATAAAGTAGTACCACATTTTTTTATTTTTCTTAAAACCAGTATTGTCCAAAGTATTTTCTGTGAAATTTTCAGATTTTTCCAAAATAGTTTAGTATTTTTTATAATTAAATTAGATTAAATTAGTTTTTAAATCATAATAAATAATTTAAAAGTCGAAAAAATACCCGGCTTTTTCCTAAAATTATTTTTAGTCGTTTAGAACGTAGGAAAATTAGTTTCACATCCGTAGGACTTAAATTGCATCATTTTCACTTTTTGAGGCTCGGGATTAGCCCGGGTTTTCACGTTTTTGCATATTATCACTCTAGGACTTAGTGTAACTTAATTGTATTGTTCCGTATGCTTAGTAGTAGTTAGTTAATCATCTACTTAGTTCCCGTAGCCTTAATTACTTTCCCTTTAGTTAATTTGTAGAAAACGTAACCAAAACCAAAAACCCGTAACATCGAGCATTTTAATAACAAACCTCAAACGAAAATCTCAATTCACACCTCGTTGGGAAAGCGACCGGATATCCTTATCCGGTATCACATATCTCACTCACGGGATTTGATTGACGAACCTTTTTCCTAAAAGGTTTTCGATTTGATTCTCGTGTTTATTTTGATATTGATATTATTATACTATTTCATCCATACACACCACCCTTAAACCTTCATTACCAGCGAATCGATTATGTCTGAACCGTTTTAAGTTTCTTACGGTGGCTAGCTTGTGTGAGTAAACTTGACGTGTTCTCACTGAATCAAGCGTGAATAGTCATCAACAATTACTAAGATGTAGCGTTTGCCATTGATCGTTTGCACGCGCATCGGGCCACATAAATCCATGTGAAGAAGATGAAGCATATGCTGAGAGCTGTGTTCCACCTTTGAAGGAAAATGAGCACGAGTGCTTTTTCCTTGTTCACAAGCCGAGCAAAGGTGATCTTTAGAATACCGAAACGTGGGAGTCCTTCAACTAGTTTGTGTCGAGCAAGGTTGGTGATGGTTTGAAAGTTTAGATGTGATAGACGACGGTGCCATAGCCCGGATTTTGTTGATGTTGCCTTTGAAAGTAAGCAGATGGGAGATGAAGCAACCATGTCTTTCATAGAGATAGTGTAGAGACTAGAATTACGCGATCCAGACATAAGGTCATTTCCTTGTAGATCACAAATGAAACAAGTTTTCTCCCGGAAAGCAACCTCCAAATCTCCATCACAAAACTGACATACTGAAAACAGATTATGACCGAGGCCTTCCACATAGTAAACCCTGCTGATTTCGATGTTCCCATTGACATAGTCTCCGTAGCCCATGATAGCTGCGAAGTGATCATTCCCGAACCTGACGGTGCCAATGAACTTTGCAATAAAGTTTGATAACAGTTTAAGATTGCCTGTCATGTGTCGGGAACATCCGCTATCAACAATCCAGAGAATGATCTGTATCACCTGCATTACACACAGACGACACGGATGGAATAGAAGTAGATGTGGAACCCGAAATGTTAGAGGGTTCCGTAGCCGGTATAGTAGATATACACACATCAATAGCTTTAGGTATCCACTTAAATCCTAGTGTGTTATATATCCATTTCTGCCATCTCCAACTAGTGTTTGCTTTAGTCTTAGTGAATGCACTAGGTGGTACTATATTCCTAGGAGGTGACTGGAGCTACTGAGGGACAGCAATGCGTTTCTTAGAATCTAAAGAGGCGGTCTACCAAGCACAGACTTAGAAAGATTAGTGGGCCTAGAGGTATTCGGTTCTTAGGATTCCTTAAACGAGAGATGATAGCTTTAGCAACACATTTATCATGACAATCAGAATTCATACTTTTACGACAATTATCACAAGGTGCATCGGTGAATATCAAAAGTACTTAACGGTTTAGCATTCGTTACATCACTATTTCTATTACATTTGCCGGGCGCAATATCTATAGTGGAGGCAACGTGAGTCTTATTCATAGTCCTAGGGTGTTCTTCTACTTTAGCATTCTTGATTGATCTTTTCTTAGGTCGCAACTTCCTATTCTTCGATTTAGTGCTCCTAGGCTGTGAAGTGCGGACATTTGGAAAAGATGCAACTATTCATGTTTTAGTAGAAGGAGGCACGTTAGCAACTTGTGTGATTTGGCGTAGGGATTCTAGGTTCATGAGTACTAAGTGTTACTGGGGCTAATCTCTTAATGATGGTTGGCGGAAGTTGTTCATACTTTCCTAACATTTCTCTTAACTTGAGGATAGTGTGAATTAGATCTTGATTTTTTGACCGAACATTTCCAGCAAAATGCATAACTTCTTTAGTGTGTGCAAGATAATGATCAAGTTCATTTGATGCTTCATCACGAGTCTTTTGAGTAAATCAAATATGACACCATATTCCTTTTTAACTTTTACAAGTTCTTGTTCATATTTTGAGATTTGACACTTAAAGACACGTTTTGATCATCCAGTTGCTCAATTTTAGGATCAGAAGATTTTGCACGCAACTGGATGATTTTGTGTTGAAAAACAAGTTGTTGATCGTGAATATCTTTTTGACACCAATTAAGACGACGAATTGCATTTGAAAGTTCGTTTGACAATCGTTTGTTTTCAACGTTTAAGGACTCGATCTGAAGCACATTATCAGTGTTCTCAACATTTACCACAGAATCAACGGTATTAGCGAGATATAATCAAATGCATATGACAAAGAATTCAATAGCACAACATTATGGACATCAGCACATATGACATCTTCCAAGAGTCGATCAACATCTTTTCTCAACAGTTTCTTTTTACGTTTAGTGTTAGAAATAGATGTTTCTATTTTCTCGAAAACGACCTTCATTAATCCAAGTTCCTTATGAAAGTCCCTTCCCAAGACAATGCACAACTTTTCAAATTTTTAACATTTGGTAAAAGATTTTTTCGAAAAATGTCTCTTTGTTCTCGCGCTAGAGGCGATTGAAAGTGTTGAACTTTGATTTCGGAATGATATTCTATCTCATGTTGTAAAGTTTTGAGGTCAGCCATGAAAAGGTCAAAATATCGAAGAATTTTGCGATTTTCAGGTTTGGAGTTTACTTCACTGATGGAAGGTAAAGGACCATAAGTTTGTGCATAATCGGGTTTGGGATTAACATTAGAAGACTCGGTGTTTTTATGATTAACCCTTGGTGTGTTAGAAGAATCCGTTGGTGTGACGAAAGTGACCGCTTTTGAATAGTTAAAAGGTTTGTTGTAAACAACTTTTTCTAATTTTGATCGACTCTCGTCTTCCGCATCTAATTCCTCTTGACGATGATATTCAACAACATTCATAATAGAATTATTAACTTTATATTCTGCCTTTGGAAACTTCAGGATTTGGTTTGAATGCTTTGGTTGAAAGCTTAGGTTTGTAATCAGCAAGATTCGGTCCATATCCATTTGGATTGGGTTTTAAAGTAAACTTTTCAATGGCTGTGACCGACTCGCCATGTTTGTAAACAACAGTTTTAAACTCTTTAAGTTTGTTTTGCAAGCCGATGATTTCTTCAAGATGATCATCTATTCGTTTCGTTGAATGCTTTTTGTATGCAGAGAACTGCTTTTTGACAAGTTAACAACTCAACCTTAGCTTTTTGATTTTCCAAGGTGAGAGCGTTAATTTGCTTTTTATGTTCATGTTTCAGTTGTTCTATTTCTGACAACAAAGCATTCTTCGCGGCTAGATCCGCATCTGTCTTTCTAAATATTTTTCGTTTTGATAAGATTTGGCAAAGGCTGCTTCAAAACCGTTTTCACGCTTTTCTTGAGTTTTGAAAAAGTTGAGTTGCTTTTGTAAACATTCAAAATCCTTGGTTAACAGTGCATTTTTGCATTTTAAGTCCTGATTAATGGCATGACATTTTTCCACTATGGTTTGTTGGTCTTGTATTAACCGAGCAAAATCTGGATGAGGCAAAAGTTCGGCGTGTTCAACGTGAGTCTCAACATGATCATTACTGAGATCCTCAAGTATAACCACCGAGTCAATTTGATTATCAAGGGAAACCGGTTGGTCATCTTGATCGTCAAATATAACTACGGGGTCTAGTTGAAAATCGTCGAAATGAGATGTGGATGGCACATTTTGAACATTCTGAGCCTGCGGATTCGGATGTTGGCGAGATATGAGATCGAGAGATAAATATGGTTTGTTCGGGTACTGAGACAAGCCATCGGTGTCATACATGCATATTAGCCATCAACATAACATTTGCATTGGCACTGCAAGTCCTCCATATCATCATGAGTCGGCATTTGCCATAAAGCTCGTTCTTTGTCGTGAGAGTTCCACCAGCTTCATCCTTAAGAGCCAAAAGAAGAGCCTCTTTGAAATAAGCACTGCCCTAGTCCTTGGCTTTGGGCATGCATTAGCCAGTGTCCCTTCTCATTGCAGTTGTAGCATCGAAGACCATTCAACCCATTTTGAGCATTTCTCTGTTCCACCACTTGGAGCTCGATTGTTATTCCTACCCACATCATTAAACCCTTGACCACCGCCCATCTGACGACCATAACCACGATTCCGAACTTCAACTCGTCCATTGTTCACAACAGCTTGATTCCTTGTATTAGATGAGGAACGAATACGGTTGTTGGATTTGTTGGTATAACGGCTAAAGGCATTAGCAATCAAAGTAAATCCTTGTTGCAATTAGCGAACGGATCAGATTCCTCATTAGCTTCAGCTTGAGCATTGTGGTTGTTGTATGGAACCAATTGAGTTTGAGATGGAGGTTGTGAAAGATCATGTGGTGTGATTGTAGCAGTTGGTTGAGTTTTTGGTTGAGGAGAATAACTGTTTTGAGCATATAAGGCAAGTTGTTGATTTTCCGGATGTGTCGGTGGAGCAATTTGAGCACGGAGAATCCTTTCCTATCAACTTCCTTTTCATGAGGCTTCAAGTAATCGTACAACAATCCGTAGGTAGATTGATGCATGTTTTTGCTTGACGGAGAAAAATGACATACTTCTCCCATTCAGGACCAAGACTACTTCGGAACTTAGTATTCACTGCAATTCTTGGCATGATGATGTTGTGTTTATCCAAATCATTGATGATGTCAAAAAAACGGTGATGATAGGACTCTAGTGTCTCTCCGGGTTCAATCATGAAGTGTTCATAAGCCAAGTAAATTTTGGATTCCAAATCCTTCTGATTGAGTACAAATCCTTCCATAAGAA
Organism: Chrysanthemum makinoi; assembly: GCA_910596185.1. NCBI lineage: Eukaryota > Viridiplantae > Streptophyta > Magnoliopsida > Asterales > Asteraceae > Chrysanthemum > Chrysanthemum makinoi. The sequence continues at coordinate 80,018,570 of OU343216.1, read as the reverse complement.
GACGAATATGATCCCACATTTTCTTTGCAGTCTTTTGAGCATCAACACTACGAAGAATTGGGTTTGGTAATCCTAAGAGGATATATTCCATTGCAAGCTCATCTGCTTCATAGTGTAGAAGTTCTTTAGGATTCAAGTCTGCTTGATAGCAATGTTCGTTTGTTCATCTCTTGGTGGAATGGCATTTGGATCTCCGGGTACAATGACAATAGGCATCTCAAATGGACCTTCCAAGATAACCTTCTTTAAGAACTTTCCATGTGGCTTCTTTAGATCACAAAACCTAAAGAACCTTATCACCCATTGATCGTAGTTTCCTGAGTGAGCATTGGAGGTCTATCAAGTGATCCAACCTCATGAATTGATTGTTGGCTGCTTAAAGCTTCAAACATCTTTGCAAACCAAGTGGGTTCCTTCATAGTGGTCCTTGATGGATGTTGATTGAAGTCATTTGTAATGCGGTTGAACTTGAAGACTTGGTGGTGGTTGAACCATTTGAGGTTGTGGATTTGCAGCAAGTTGTGGAGTATGTTGTTGATTAAATTGTTGTTGATAAATTGCTTGTTGTTGATTCCATTGTTGATGTTGTGGAGTTAGTTGTTTTGGACGTTGAGGATGAGGATAAGTGTAAGGGAAATAGTTAGAGTATGGTGGTTGTGACATGTTGATAAACTTGTGTTGGTAAAAATGGATCTTTGTAGTCGAATGAACCTTTGTTGATGAAGTATCCTTAGGCGTAGAAATCACAATAGACAAGTAGCACTTATGCGTAAAAACACCAAAGTTACGCGTAACAATTAGAGGTTACGCGTAGAATTTAGCTTACGCGTAAGTAAGGAAAAAAAACGCTAAAGTTATGCGTAGACAAAAGTTAGGCGTAGAAAGTTAGGCATAGGATTATCTTATGCGTAAGACTAGGCTTAGGCGTAAGAAAAATCTTATGCGTAGGATTTCTACGCGTAAGCTTATGCTTATGCGTAATTTTAGGGTTTTATCCCAAGTGATCTTTTACACTTCACAGTGCAAAAGATCCAAAGTCGACGTATTTTCAGACTTATCCAAGTATGAAAACACGGAATAAACCACGAAAATGAAGATCAAACCAAGGAGATACTTACGCGTAGTTTTAGGGTTTTACTACGCGTAGACCTACTCGTAAATTGGATATTGCTCAAAGATGTTTCTAAAGTAGTTTTGTGTGATGAAATAGCTTCAATAACACCAAAAGACACAAAAGTGTGAAACTTGATGAACCAAAACTCTTAAAACAGTTACGCGTAGAACAATACCCACGAATAAAAACTAGCTCAAAAACAATGATCCACGCATAAAGTTTGAAACTTTTTGCCAAAAACAAGTATTTTAACACCTTAAAACGTTGAAAGTACAAGAATCTTGGATTCAAAAGTGTAAAAAATACGTTTTTAAGCGAACCAAAGTGTCACCCACTTTTACGCGTAAGACCAAGAAAAAACCTTCAAAAACAAACTTGTTCACCCAACTATTTGGCGATTGATACCACTGTTAGGTCACAAGGTTTACCACACAAGCTTATATGAGAGATAGAGAGGCGATTGAACAAGTTATACAAACACACACACGTATGAGTAAAGACGGTTTAGGCGTAGAGTGTAGTGAAAGAAAAACTTGAACAACCAACCTTCAAATGAAGGTTTACATAAGGTATTTATAGGAGGGAAGCTAGGGCAACACTCCTAGTTCCCTTCCTTTCACCTATGGGCTTGGGCCTAAGCTCATGGGCCTTCTACATAAGCTTAAGGCTAATAACAAACATAAAGGCCATAATAAGCTAACTATTACATATGAGTAACTAACACTTGAATAAGGTTTAGGAGTGATTCCAACACAATGTTTTCAATAGGCTTTGGATGAGGTATAATTCCTTTGCTTCTGCATATAAGGCTCAAAGTTGAGTATTAATTATCTCAGCATAATAATCAGTTCTAATTTGTAAATGTTTTTGATAAAATGTATTGTTTCAGCCTCCAGAATCCGAACATTATCTCCGATCTTTGGCTGATTGATTTTAAATACAAAGGGAGAAATATTAAGGGAACCATCATAACTGAAACATTAAAATCAAAATTGTCACCTTTTGTTACGTTTGAATGCAAGAGCAGCACTCCCGAGTTCAACGAGTACTGGATACCTGTTCATCTTTCTTCAATGCAAATCAAACAATATTGTTCAATCCTAGATTCCAACTTCCAGATAATGTCTTCATGTTTACGGGACGACTCTTCACTACAAGACATTGTCATTGAGACCCAAAAGGTTTGTTTAATTATTGACATATGTGTTTCACCTTTCACAAGATCTGGATAGGACCTGTAAAGATCATGTCAGAAAAAGGTGTTGGGGGATCGGGTTTGGATTGAGTTTTAGAGTTGTTGCATTAGATCCAAACTTTAGGAAGCTATCGATGGAACATATAGTTTCGGCTTATAAGCAAACCACAACACGTGCAATTATTTTGGATTATGATGGTACTTTAATGCCTCAATCTTCCATTGATAAAAGCCCGCGTTCTAAAACCATAGAAATGCTCAACACCTTTTGTAGAGATGAGAATAATATGGTTTTCATTGTGAGTGCGAGAAGTCGAATCAAGTTAGGAGAATGGTTTGCTTCTTGTGAGAAACTTGGACTCGCAGCAGATCACGGGTGTTTCCTAAGGTATGTGTACCTTTACGTTTCTTTTCTTTTTTTTCTTTTCGTCATTGTGCTTCTTTTGGAACATAGGGGTTGTTGAAACATGGTAGTTTCTAAATCAATGTTGAATATATGTTTGAAAACTGTTGGATTTACATATAACTAAGTTTCAGAGAACAAAAGATGCAAAGAAATGGTTGCCAAATGACCCAAAATGGGACATAAAGCTATCTTTCAATAACTAGATTACAAAAACAAATTTAGTGCCTAGAACGCGAGAAATGAAAAGTTACAATGGTATTATAAGCCAAAAAAACACTTTACTTTCGATAGATGTACATATATCAGATGGTATATGATCTTGTTATTTTCAGCTTGAAACGAGATGAGGAATGGGAGACATGTGTACAGGTAGAAGACTCTGGATGGCAGCAGAACGCTCATCCAATTATGAAACTTTACACCAAGACTACCGATGGATCATTTATTGAGCAGAAAGATACATCCATGGTGTGGTGTTACGAAGATGCAGATCCTGATTTTGGATCTTGTCAAGCTAAAGAGCTTCTTGATCATCTCGAGAGCGTGCTCACTAATGAACCAGTTACAGTCAAAAGAGGGCAAAATTGTGTCGAGGTTAAACCGCAGGTATGATATTAAATAGTTGTACCCATATAAATTAGGGAAATTCATCAAAATAGCTACATTACAAACGGTTTTTCAACATAAAACTTTTGCGAAATGAGCTTTTTTTTGCCAATTTTGACTTTCTTCAGCAAACTTGTTTCTGTGTAC
>OU343216.1:79988420-80015002 GCA_910596185.1 Chrysanthemum makinoi | reverse complement strand
AACTGTGCTTATTGGAACTTGCTTAGGATTATTTATCAGTTTTGTGCTTGTTCAGTTGTAATTCTAGCTTATTATCAGTATTTAGCTTATTTTCATTTTACAATTGCTTATTTATTAGCTTACTAAGCATTGGGCTGTTTTTTTCTTATTTCCATTTTTGTTCACTGTTTTGAGTCAAATAAGCTCAAACTGGTTAAGTAGTAGATTTCATAAAAAAGTGAAAGTCAAAAAAAAATTGCTTATCTCAGTTAGCGTAAAAAGTTTGTGAAGAAAATCAAAAAAATGAAAAAAACAAAAATAAAATAAAAAGCAAAAAGTCAGTGCTGGGATTCGAACCCTGGCCACCCAGCTCACCACACACATACACTACCAACTGCCCTTGGTCTTTGATGGTATAGGTTTGCACAATTTAATATATAACCCGCTTGTCCATTTAAGCTTATACGAGCTTATTAGCTATTTTCAGCTTATTAATCTAGCTTTTTCAACTTTTGTATTTTTCTTAACTTTGTATTAGTATAAAGTAATTTATAAAAAAGTTTCAGATTTTTCTAAATAGTTTTAGTATTTTTAATCATTTAATTAGTCTAAAATAGTATTTAATTCATAATAAAAAATATAAAAGTAAAAAAAATATAATTCTTTTTTCTAAAATTTTCTTTTGTCATATAGTAGGTAAGAAAATTGTTTTTACACTTGTAGGACTTTTATTTAATAAATTTTACGTTTTTCTTTGCGCACTCGCGGTAATTTTTTACATACGCACGTTTTCATTTAGGTCACGTTTTAGGTATTTAAGTTTACGTTTAATTAAAATAGTTTATTAAGTTATTTTGTTTTATAAATCACAAAACATCATTGTAAAAATAGTGATAGCGTTTATTTAATATATTTTAGCTTTTTAATTTTCTTTAATTTGCATTTAAGCCCCTGTAATTTATAAACTTTCTCTTTAGGTATAATTATCATTCACAACCCTTACTGATCACTATCCTTAGTGATTATTCGACATCTGTCTGTGTTAAACACCATTCATCCTCCGTGGGACTTAACGACCCAGGAATCCACTATATTCCTCTGATCTTAATTGCATTTGCTTTCTGAGCTGTTTTAAGTTTATTACGGTTGACCATTCACAAGTGGTTAGCTTGTGTGATTAAACTTGACTGTTCAGGAGCGAATCACTGCTCTTGATCATTTAAGTACCCTTTCATTAAGACACTTAAGAAGAATGAAACACTCAAAAAGGGATAGGTATTAAACCTTACAAACATCATTTTTTCTCCTTTCTTAGCTGCTGAGAGCCGGATCCCTAGGATTAGCCTAGATGGATCCCTCATTGGAGGGAACCGTGGGATCCAGGTGACAGATTCATCTTAACTCTAGCTAAGACAATCATTTCAAGCTCATATTGATAACTTGAACACTCCATCTTATCTTAATTAAGTCTTTAGATCAGTGCAACTCTGAAGTTGACTCTTGTGCATGTTAATCATCACATTCTAAAGGATCTTAGTAGCTTAAGTCTTGAATGCACTTGCCAAATCTCTTTCTTTATAAACCACCTTGTTAAGACTCCTAAAGTCATCATCTACATCCTCATTCTCAGCACTTAGAATCTTTTACAAACCTTTTTTAATCATCTCATCATGAGGAAAGCTCCTAGTGGTAACTCATTCACCAAAGGACCACCTAAGAAAATTACTTGTGTTGTACACGAAATTTCCGCAACCGAATCATCTCTCATTAAATCCACAAATGGTAGGATCTCCCCTCCACCTATCAAACCAATCCCCAAAAGGATTGTTCCCACAAAACTACCAATGCCAAACACCACTATACACCCTATTTCCACTAAACCATCACCCTTAGTGCCTAGAGCCATATCATTCACCACTCCACTCTCATCACCACACCTCTACAACATAGAGGACTTGCCTCCTAGGCCATCACATCCTCCACCATTGCCAACATTCTAAATGGAAAGAAGAGCACAACAAAATCAAGGTGTTGAATCAACACTAGCACTGGCATCCTTTTCTCTGTCACCCTCAAATAGTCCATTTTGGATTATGAGGAATCATCAAAGTCAACCACCCAACCACATGGAAGTTGAGCCATCATCCATAGTTGAGCCATCATCGAATGGGCCTCCGCCAATCCCTCCTTCTTTTGAGGCTCTTCAACCCTCTTCACTTGATCCTCCACATCAAGGCATTTCCTTTCTACCACCACCATTTCCGAGCCATGACAAAGATTGTTATCATTGTCAACATGTTAAAAGCTTGATACATGAAGTACGTGAAGATCAACGTTTCATGTTTTATCACCTCCTCGAACGTTTCAACGAGATCAACAAACCCAAACAACTTTGAGCTTAAAGTTTCAAGTGGTATCCTAGTTTTAAGCTTAATATAGATAGTCTAGGAATGACATTTCATGTCTAAATCATTCTCTTAGTTTTAGAGATTTTTAAATCATGTCTCATATGTTTTATTGAATGAATTTACATGTTTTATGCCATATTATCTTGAGTATATGTTTTGTGCAAAATTTCATATCTCACTTTGATGTTAACATCATTTGTTACATCACCATTGCTGTCTTAATCTTTCAAACAGACGGATCCTTCCATTTTGCCTAGACGGATCCCTCCAAGGAGGGAACCGTGGGATCCGTGCAACAGAAGACTTATTTTCTACTAACTTGAGTCTTATTTGCAGGAAATTATGCATTATATACTTGTTTTCTAACCTTTGTTTTGTAGATTTTCAATATATACATGAAGACTTTGACACCCTAAGCTAGGGGAGTTTTGTGTCATAGCAACACATTGCAAAATCATTTGCAATATAATTCTCATTAAGATTATATTTCATAACGTCCCCTTGCAAAGTTGCAATCATCAAGGGGAGCATAATCGTCACAAAGACGAAACCTTTTTTCTTTACTTGGCGCCCTCACAAAGGGATGGACTCGTCAAGGGGGAGCTGAGAAAAGAACACTTCCCGTCACTTGCTCTATATACTTTTATTTTTCTTATCTTTACATGTTTTTCTTAAAACAAGGTGTTAGTCTAATTTTGACGTTCTTTTTGTTTCGACAAAAAGGGGGAGAAGAAAGTAAAAACTACAATTCAAATTCAAATTTTTACAAATTTTAGTTTTTCCTTAAAATAATTTTGTATTTTGTCATAAGAAAAAGGGAGACATTGTTAATACAAAAAAGCCGTAAAAACGTTTATTTATATTTTACGATTCTCTAATGTTTTGTCGGTAACAAACGTAAAAATCATTTTAACGAAACAAATAAAATAAGTAAATGGTTTGAACCAATAGTTTACTAACACACTTACGTTTTCACATAAAACACAAACAAGTAAATGTGATTTTATGATTTAGTAATACATATGTACAACAACTAGTGTTTACATATTGGGTAGATATATACATAACTAGTATGTATTATAATGGGTAATATAAATGGGTAGAAGTTTAAGTATTTGACTACAATTCAAATTTTACTAAATGAGTAATATAAATGGGTAGAAGTAAAAACTACAATTCAAATTTTTACAAATTTTAGTTTTTCCTTAAAATAATTTTATATTTTGTCATCAACAAAAAGGGGGAAATTGTTAATACAAATAAGCCGTAAAAACGGTTATTTAAATTTTACGATTCTCTAATGTTTTGTCGGTAACAAACGTTAAAATCATTTTAACGAAACAAATAAAATAAGTAAATGGTTTGAACCAATAGTTTACTAACATACTTACGTTTTCACATAAAACACTAAACAAGTAAAAGTGATTTTATGATTTAGTAATACATATGTACAACAACTAGTGTTTACATATTGGGTAGATATATACATAACTAGTATGTATTATAATGGGTAATATAAATGGTTAGAAGTTTAAGTATTTGACTCATCGACCAAATACATTGAATATAGTTGGGTAAAACCCAAAGTCCATGACCCATACCCATGGAGCATAACCTATAACCCATTGCATGACATCATGCATAAGTCATAAATGGGTATTATCCATGACCCATGGATTTAACCCATGGACTAGATGCATTGCATCTTGTAGATACACTGTATCTACTTGGATACCCATGGTCCAAAGTCTAGGACCCATGACCCATGACCCAAAACCCATGGGCAAAGAGGAGCGTCCCACGGATCCCCAGGATTACACTGGACGGATCCATCAAGTGAGGGATCCATGTGATCCGTGGAATAGTAGCACTTTTTCCTCTATAAATATTGAGCCATTTCTTCATTGCATCTCACCCCTTTTACATATATTTTCTCTTTGAGTGGTAAACTCTCTAACCACAGATCCAAGTGATCTTTGTATGTAGTTTTGTGTTTGTGTGATACTATATGTTCCTCTTAAAGGCAAGATCACCACCTCTTGAAGTCGAGCAAGGTCAAGTCCATGAGTTGCCATGCTGCGTGATCATCAAGACTACTGAGGTTCTCTTGTTTATATTTCTCTTCTTTCTCATTAGAAGTGTAGTGTCAAAGACATAAGTGAAAGATGTCTAAAGGGTGAAGACGAAGACATTAGTGAAAGGTATCGAAGAGTCAAAGTAAAGGCATTAGTGAAAGGTTCCGAGTGTCCCTATTGAAAGCACTAGTGAAGGGTGCTTAGAAGTCAAGTCTAAAGACATTAGTGAAAGATGTCTAGTAGTCAAGTCACAAGACATTAGTGAAGGGTGCCTAGAAGTCAAGTCAAAGGCACTTGTGAAAGGTGCCTAAGGTGTACATTCGATATGGTGTGTCGATGTAAAAGATAAATTTATATTGGGTCAAAGGATATTGATATCCTTGTTGATGTTGTCATAAGGAGTGGGTCTCCTTAGGGATAGGGTTTTTGTAGTGTTGGGTAGTAGTTCCTCCTTTTTAATGGAACTCGGTATCTAGCCTTGTACCGGATAAAGGGAAGGCGACTTTGTGATATGTTTGGTTCTACCACGTGGAAGAATCTGGTGTCTAGCCTAATACCGGAAAAAGAGTAGGCAACATTGTGAAGGCTTCTCCGCCACAAGGAGTTGGTGTTGTGTAGTGATTACAAACTCTAGAGTAGGTGGCTCGGGGAGTGGAGTAGGGCAAGGAAGGTATCCTTGTAGCCGAACCACTATAAATACTCGCGTTGTGGTTTTGTGCTTCTTACTCCCTATCTTAGCTTTTATTCATCTATATGCTTGTCTATCAACATCCAACACACACGTTTAAATAGATTGACATAAGTCTATCTAAATATTTTAAAACATCGTTTTAATTGGAAAAACTTTTCAACCCCCTTCTAGTTTTCCACACTGTGCACAATAGGTATCCAATCAATCGACAACCAGCTGGAGCTAAAACTGTTAGATAGGTATCCACCCAGTCACAAAGACTGTTGGCTAATAGGAATCATAGAATCATATTCATATACCAATCACCACTATACTCATGCACACAATTATATACACATACATGTCCAAATGAAATAATATGAATTTAGCACAGTGAAAGAAATAATGTAATTGAAATAGTAATTGAGTATTACTTTCCCCACAAGAATATATAAGAAAATGGGGCCACGAGTACTCACCTTAAAGCGGATGAGATAATGAAACAAGTGCACACAAGTAATCGAAGGAATCACAAGCTACTCCTTCTTCAACGTATCTACATAAATTTATAATCATATGTTACTTATAAGTTCATAACGGATTTTAATAGTTGTTGTTAATTAATGTGTTTTAGGATTTTATTTTTGAATAGACAAAAGATATGTTAAATGAATTCTTAACTTAATGTTTAACCTAATTAAAGTAGATGTTTTGAAATAAAGGAAATCACCCGAATTAGAAGTAAAGATAGGCCGATTTAGGAAATGATAATTCTCAAGATAAAAGATTTTAAAAATAAGGAATATAACCTAGCTCGAAGAGACACAATCTCGAAGATGAACTAAGGAATATTTTTCAAAATGAACTCACAACGAGAAACGAAACTCAAAGTCTTATAGAGACAATCCTTTAACAAAATTCTCTCAGTAATAGCTTTTAACCAAAATTACCAAGACGATCTATAATCGAACTAAAGAACAAGAATGCTAGACCACACCATTATTTACGAGACACAATCTTTAATTTGGTTTGAGGTACACATTTGTAGGTCGATCCATAGACAAACACATAACAAGTTACTTATAATCGACCCATGATCCATTATGTCGATTACTAACCTAACATCTATCTAGTGATTAGTATTTAGAACACAAGATTAATAACCATTAATACCCTATAACTCAACAATGTATCATGCATACCACCCTACACCTTGACATTAAAATACATGCAAATTTACTCAAACTACAAGGCAATTCGTCAAAACAACATTTGATAAATTAGACATCATGCATGCAATCTAATCGTATATAAAAATTATCTGACTTTAAACCTCTATTTACCTACAACTTGACTCAAAACTCACTTATACAACGTCCACTACAAGTGATCGATTACCCAAAAATCATGAGACACGACCCATCCACGTTATGTCTTTTTTTTTTGTTTAAAACTATCTTTGTTGTTTAAATAATCAGATATGTATGTTTCAAATATGTTTGACAAAAGACACATATATATCATAACCAAACCATATATCCATTTAATACCTATACTCAACTCCCACGACACTAAGTTAACACAACCATGCCCTCCAAAGTATAACCCCTAAACCATGCGCATACAAACACTCATGAAATCATAACCCAACACTTTAACCTCTATTCAAAACACATGTATTTGATTCAGTTTATGGATATGATAAATCACAGGTTTTTGATCAATTAAGACACCAAAACTCTCACTTTTGTATGCCCATACATATGCAATATAATTGATTTCAAAGGGTACCATACATGTGACACCAAGAAAACCCAAAACACAATATACTTAACCTCATATTCCAATTCAGAAGCATGCATTGACAACCAGATTCTAGACATGGATCAACACTAGCACCTTAACCCTTAGTTCGACACAACACCAATGTTAACACCCACATACGAGGCAGATTTAAACCACACACACCTTTATATCTTTTAAGTTTTGATCTGTAATATATGTTATACATATGTTTTGGATATATTTGACACATACACCAAGTATACTCATGACTCATTTATTAACAGAAAACATGCATGATATCACATGAAATCATAAACTATAATACGCGACACCACCATGGTCGACCACTAACCATACAAAACCATGTTTGATAAATACACCAATATCATCATCACTGGGTCGACACACATATCAAACATACGTTCACACAATAATAATGAGACAATGCAATTCATACAAGATCATAAACGAAGCCTAGACCCCTCGTTCAGATTCATATTAGTTTCAAGTTTTTGCAGCATATTACTCATGCATTAAATGGTCAATTTAGGGCTTGAAGATTATACCTAGGTTTGTAGATGATGGTCAAATCGAAACAAAATTTAAAGGTCTAATTAAGATGGAAAACCAGGTTGATATACGCACTCTTAAGCTAAGTTAGTTATTATATTATGTTGCGTTATTCTTGTTTCATAGACAAAACCAAGTCTAGATGAATGCGATTAGGATTTAGATATTGATAACTCAGATTACATACATACGTTAGTGTGTTGTTTAGGCTTAGAATAAAGAGAAGATGATACCTTAGCAGTTAACGAGACAACGAGGTACAAGAACAAGGTAACCACCCCACGAACCAGTACATAACCTGAAACCCTAACCCTACAACTGAATCCCCCAGCAAAAACCTTCAAACCTTTTTGAGTCTCGAGAGAAAATAGATTGACAGAACTTGTGTATTATTTTTTTGTTAGTGTCGTATGAGGAGAGGGAGACGAGAATAAATCTGGATCATATAGATAAATTAGAAGGGGAGCGTGCTCTAATATTTGGAAACAATTTGTGATTGATATGTTGTAATGTTGATTGATCCAATATGGTGAAAACGTATGAATCTTGGGCTGGACATGAGTAGCCTAATTTGGTAATGGGTCAGGATACTTTGATTTTTTTTATTTGTAATAATTTTTATTTAGTTAGCATTTAGGTTATGTTTATATATAACGTACATATAGTTTAAGTGTTACCAATGTAGGTTAAATTTTATATTGAATGGAAAAGTGAAATAGAACTTTACGTTTTAACAACTTTAAAGTTTAGACTTTAAAAGCCGGGTCAAAGGTTGTCGTTGACTAACCTGATCAGATGATGGTTCTCACAGTATCACCCCGTTAGAAGAATTTCGTCCCGAAATTCCACTCGATCCATCATCATAATTAAGCTAAAATAAGTGCGGATATCTAGATTTCATGTGATCTGCTCACTCCCAAGTAAACTCGGGTCCACGCCTCGAGTTCCAACCAACTTTGACTATAAGAATCTTACTGCGGTTCAGTTTGTTCACTTCTCTATCCATGATCTCAACGGGTTCCTCTACAAAGCATAAGTTACTGTTTACCTTGATCTCATCTAAAGGCACATGCGGGTTTGCATCTGCCAGGAATTTATTTAGGTTTGACACATGGAGCATGTCATGAGCGTTACTCGACTCTTGCGGTAATCTTAGTCGATGGGATACAGGGCTAATACGTTCAATGATCTCGAATGGTCCCACATACCTTGCTGCTAGCTTTCCATTCTTTCCAAAACGTACCACCCCTTTCCAAGGTGACACCTTGAGTAGCACATGATCGCCGACGTTAAATTTCAATGGCTTACGTCGTTTACAAGAATAGCTCTTTTGATGATCTCTTGCTGTTTTGAGCCTTTCTTGAATCTGTAATATTTTATTGGTGGTGTCTTGAACAATTTCAGGACCAATCAATTGACTCTCTCCAACCTCATCCCAAAGTATTAGTGATCTGCACTTCCATAAATCATTTAAAATGGAGCACATCGAACACTTTTGTGGTAACTGTTGTTGTAGGAAAATTCGACCAAAGGAAGATGAGTGTCCCAAGTTCCCCCAAAATCCATAACACATGCTTTAAGCACTCTGTGATCATATATGTCGTACAATGTCAGAATAGTTCGCTAGCTGTGCTCGTCACTCTGCGGATGATATGTCGTACTCATGTCTAAATGTGTTCCCAAGGCCTTTTGTAGTGTTTGCTAAAATCGCGAAGTAAACCGACTATCACGGTCAGATATGATGGATATAGGCACTTCATGCCTTGCCACTTGCCAGCTTCTCCATTTCGTAGTCCTCACATATAGCTAAGAAGTGTGAAGACTTCGTCATCATGTCTACAATGACCCATATTGCATTGTGTCCACTACTGGTTTGAGGAAGCTTAGTAATGAAATCCATGGTTATCCTCTCCCACTTCCATTCGGGAATTTTTGGCTGTTGTAATAATCCCGAAGGTTTTTGATGTTCAGCCTTGACCTTTGAACAAGTCAAGCACTTGCTAACATATGTGGCTATATCCTTCTTCATTTTCGGCCACCAGTACGTATCTCTAAGATCATAGTACTTTTTTTCAGATCCTAGGTGAATGGAATACTTAGTGGTGTGAGCTTCATCCATGATCAAGTTCCTTACATCACCTGTCAACGGAACCCAAATTCGATCCAAGAAGTATAACCCACCATCCTCTCTTTTCTCCATTTGTTGGCCCAAACCACGTAGCATCTCTGTCAAAATTTTCTCATCCTTTCTTGCCTTGGCCTGAGCTTCCAATATCTTGCTCTTAATACCTGATTGTATAGTCATACTCATAGCTCGAATTCATTTTGGTTTGATCCTCTCCTTCCTACTCAATGCATCAGCCACTATATTTTCTTTACTGGGATGGTAACGAATTTCACAGTCATAGTCACTAAACAGCTCTATCCATCACATCTTGTGCATGTTCAGCTCCTTCTGATAAAAAATATGCTAAAGAATTTTATGGTCCATATAGATAATACTCTTCGTACCGTACAGATAGTGTCTCCAGCTTTTGAGGTCAAAAACTACTGCCCCTAGCTCCAAATCATGTGTAGTGTAATTATTTTCGTGAATATTTAACTGTCGAGAGGCGTATGCAATCACCTTGCCCTTTTGCATCAACAGGAATCCAAAACCTTGGTTTGATGCATCACAATACACTACAAGGTCATCTTGTCTGTCGGGAAGCGTTAAAATTGGAGCATTACATAGATTGTCCTTCAGTGTTTGAAAAGCTTCCTCTTGATCTACACTCCACTCAAGCTTCTTGTTCTTATGTGTTAACGATGTGAGAGGCTTCGCAATCTTAGAGAAGTTGGCATTGAATCTTCGGTAGTAACTTGCAAATCCCAAGAAAGAACGTATCTCGGACGGTGTTGTAGGAGGTTTCCACTCTTTTATTGCTTCAATATTTTTGGGGTCCGCCTGGATCCCTTTGCTTTTCACCACGTGACCGAGAAAATGAACCTATTGTAACCAGAACTCGCACTTTAAGAACTTGGCGAACAATTTCTCTTTCTTAAGCAGCTCCAGAAAGTGTTTTACCTTTGACTTCGAATGGATTAGGATATCATCGATGAACACGATGATGAATTTATCCATATATGGTTTGCATACCGTTTCATCAGGTCCATGACATTTGCAGGTGCGTTGGTTAAACCAAAAGGAATCACAGTAAACTCAAAATTCCCATAATGAGTTCTAAAAGCGGTTTTTGAAATGTCTGCTTCGTGTACTCTAAGTTGGTGGTAACCGGAACGAAGATCAATCTATGAGAAATATCGTGAACCTTATAACTAATTGAACAAATCATCAATTCTAGGAAGAGGGTATCAATTTTTAATGGTTAATTTTTTTTAACTCGCTGTAGTCGATGCACATACGAAAGGAACCATCCTTCTTTTTAACAAATAGGACAGGTGCTCCCCAAGGCGAATGAGTAGGACGAATAAAACCTTTGTCTTGAAGTTCTTGGAGTTGTTTAGAAACTTCCTGCATTTCTAAAGGTGCTAAATCAAACGAGGATTTCGTAAATGGAGTTGCTCTAGGAACCAGATCTATGCGGAATTTGACTTGTCGGTGAGTGGGTAACCTAGATAAGTCTTCAGGAAAAACTTCTGGAAAATTTTGAACGATTGAAATATCTTCCATTTTTAATTCATTCATTTTCATGCTCATAAGAGACTTTGGGTTTTCAGCACGCTCTCCTTGAACCCGAAGTAAGTTACCGCTTGCCAGCGAAATTTGAACAACCTTCTCATGACGTATAATCATAGCCTTATTTTTCGACAACCAATCCATTCCCACGATTACATCAACGCTTCCATGCCTGAAAGGTATTAGGTCAATAGTAAATGAGGTATCCTCTAATAGTAGAGTACACCCACGAATGATCCTATTAACTTCTACTTCCTTACCATTAGCTACTTCAATTACATGACTGGGTCTTAAGACTAGGTTTCATATCGATTAATTTCACAAATGAAGTAGAATTAAAACTGAAATCGGCGCCTGAATCAAATAATACGGCAGCATAGTAATTGTTTAGAGAGAAAGTACCTGTCACGATGTTAGGGTCCTGGCGAGCTTCATTTGCATTCATAATGAATGCCCTTCCTCTTGCTTGATCTCCGGTGTTCCCCTGGTCTCAATTACCTCCAGTAGCCAAACGATTTCCATCTTGACCTGGTGCTCTGTTTAGTCTAGGACAAGTATTTTGGTAGTGGTCAGTACCTCCACACTCATAATAGGCTCCACGGTTAAGCGTCGGGTTCCTGGCATTCAACGGTGTCACTTGTCAAGCCCCTGATCGGCAGTCTCTAGCATAATGCCCTCCCCGATTACAAGTCATGCAGAAAAGACAAGGTGTGTTCTGATAATGATGGTAATTGCACTTTCTGCACAATGGTGCAGGGATTGTGTATTGTTTCTTCACAGTGTTGGTTGCCACAAAACCTTTCCTCACTTTAGCTTTCTTGTTAGCTGTCCCGGAGCCTCCATGCTTACTTGGCTAACCATCTAACTTCCTCTTTTCACCAACCTTTGAAAGTGATCCACACCTAACCGCCTAATCAGTTAGTGCCCCTGCCTTTCATTATCGAGACAAAACTCATCCTTCATTAACGCCTTAAAATCCTCCCATGTCATACCTATAATAGCGTCTCTACCTCTAGCTTGAATATGGGTGTTCCACCAAGTAAGGGTTTTGTTGATTAGTGAGCAAACCACATACTTCACCTTTTGACTTTCAGCACAGTTGCTTATTATGTCCATAATGGCTTCCATCTTCTCTATCCACCCGGTGAGTTCTAGCTCACCGCCCTTGCCATCAAACTCTTTTGTTTTACAAGCCAAGAACTCCTTGCATGTACACCCATTGGTGTCATTACCACCACCCCCATTACCGTTACCATTTCCGTTTATACCACCGTTACCATTTCCATTTCCACCATTGTTAAGGACGTGGTTACCCATTTGGGTTATAATTTCCAGGAGTAGAGCTTGGAGTTGTTGTGTTATGATTGCAGCAATGTCTGGGTTTGCACCAGTGTCTGGGATAGCACCAGAGTTATGTATTTTTCTCTTTGGCGGCATACTATAAATGGAAGGATATTTGTAGATGTCAGATGGAGGGTAAAATTACTTGATATTCACAATTTGAAATATAAACATGAGGTATTACTCTTCTACTAACACCTACCCTTGTTAGCACCAATCAACGCAACTATGATCACAAGTCCATGTGTGTCGTGATGCATTTATAATTATGTTGGCCACCATAATTATAATTGCATCCGTTCACACGTGCACTCATTACCAAAGCCGCATATCGAGGTATTAAATCCAGCATATAGAGTTACGAAATAATCCAAGCAAATCACAAATAAGTCTCATCAAATCACCTCATAAAACAAACCCATCCAAGGCAAACCCTTATAGCAGGAAAATTCTCATAAAATGAGAACAAATAAGGGAAAAACAACCTAATTCTTTATAACCAAGGCTCTGATACCATTTTGTCACACCTCGCCAAGGCGGAAACGCGAGGTATAACAGATAGGAATCATCATAATACATGGTTGAATAAACAGAGAATACACTAAGTAGAAACAATAAAAAATGTCATGACGACTTATCTCCGACAACCCTACACGCTTCACCACCACCCACAACAACATCTTCCATACTTTCTTTATTTTCTAAAAATTCGCTAAACTCACTACAAACTTTCATGCTTTCCACATTACTCTCACCAATATCAAAAACATTGTTTATAGCGCTATTAACATCAACAACACCAATATCTTCATTAGCATCTAAGGACTCTTAAACCACATATGGAACTTCTTCACTTGGTGTTGGGTTCAATAAATACCCAAACACCTTAAGTCTAGGATTTGAATAGAAAATACCCTAAGTGTTTAATCCCTTAAACATTAACAAGTCACTGAGCGCATAGTCTCTCAGTGAGCTGTCTTTAGGATACTCAGTAAGAGACAAAGAAGAAGTCTCTCCACTCAGTAAGACGGAACTTAAAGGGTGAAGACTGAGTAAAAAAGAAGATGGTGGATTCAGTGAGTGATGACAATAACTCACTGAATCCCGAAACTCCTCACCAACTACTAACACTGAAGACAAACTAAAGACTAAAGACTGAAGGCTATGAAGACTGAAGAATGAGCGAGACAAGGCGAGATAAGTTTGAAACAGATAAGACGAAGTCCTTATCAACCAAAGTCAAACTTTCCCTGAATCATTAACTATCAGGCTCAGTGTCATCACTGACAAGAAGAAAGCAGCCTTTTCACTTACCCAATATAGCCAATGTAAACAGAGACAAAATACATCAGTATTTTGTCTTCTGTAACCTGTCAGTTTGTCCTCTAGGATAAAGTCAAAACCATACTTGTATAAATAGCATAAGAGATGGAGTGGAAGAATTTTAAGCTTGTGGATTAATTGTAAAATACACACACAAGCCATCTTTCACTCCTCCAAATACAACTCTGTCCCTGAGATAGCTCAGTGGTTCCTTTGTAGTTGTGCTCAGACTTAGCCTGAGCTTAGTGAGGAGATACCATACATTGTCATTTCAATCCCAAGTACTATTTCATAAGTATTTGGGTAATGTATTCTTTTTGATTTGTTTCTAATAAAGAATATATAAGTTGAAAATTATTCGGTGTGTCTTTTACTTACATTATTTCAGTCATTGTTCACAATCAGTGAGTTTATTGCTTTAATTGTTTTTATACGATTGTGAAACGGGAACAACAAATGGTATCAGAGCAGACTGATTATAAAAAAAATTTAAGCCGCTCAAAAATGTTTTTAAATTAGGATCCTAATGGCTGAAATTGATGTGCCCCAACTTGTCGACAAAAAGGGTGGAGCTTATTCAACTATTGCCCCTCGACTCGAAGTTGGTAAATTTAACAAATGGAAAAAGTGAATGCTTTGCTATTTGACTGAGATGGAACCTTACTACATTAAGTGTATTAATGAAGGTCCATTTATCCCAAAGACTGCTGAAGGTTTGCCTAAACCTGAAGCTCAATGGACTCAGGACGAGAGGAACCAGGACCAAAGGCTCAAAAGCATCATCATATCTTGTCTCCTTGATGATGTTATGGAGTCTGTTATAGGCTGTAGTACAGCTAAACAAACCTGGGATGACCTGGTCCACAGTCATGAAGGTCCCTCAGATACCAAGGAGAATAGGATTATGGACCTAAAACTTGAGTATAACACCTTCAGGGCTAAGGACTCAGAAACTATGTCTCAAACTTACACCCGGTACAAAACTTTGTTAAATGAACTGTCAAATGATGGTGTTAAGTTGTCCAAACATGAAATCAATGTTGGTTTTGTCAATAGTCTCCCTGAGAAGTGGTTGAATTTCTCTCAGAAACTTAGGAATGCTAATCATATCCAGAATCTTGAACTTCCTGAAATATATGGGAAATTTGTCTATGAGGAAGACCTCATCAACAGACGATACCCTGACTTGAAGAAGTCTCAGGAAGTCAAGAAGTCCCTGACCACCACCTCAACACCAATTTCTACTGCTTTTTATTCTAACAGTGTGGTTCAGGATTTTCAGGAAAATTCAAATGATAAGCCTGATGAGAGATCAAGCGAGGAGTACCTAAATGACCTGAACATAGAATTTCAAGAAAGGGCACTCCTTGCTAACTCTAGAAGGTTTATAAAAAGAAACAAAGTTTTTCTAATGCTAAAGCTAATGAGGACACTGAGTGTTTTAAGTGTCACAAAAGAGGTCATTTTGCCAAAGACTGTTTTTCAAAAACAATTTCTTAACCCTCTTACAAACCATCAAGGTTAAATCAGTCCTCAGGGTTTAGCAAATTTCAACCAAAAATCTATCAGTCTCATCAAAATTTTCAAAACAAATCTGATCAAAATAAAACTATTGATTTTGAAGCTAAGTACAGGAAAGCCAAAGCTAAGCTAGCACTACTTGAGGCCAATCCCTCAGAAACAACAAACAATGTTAAATCTGTGCAGGGTAAAAACAAGGGCCTAGTTGCTGAAGTCTTCGACTGGGATGAAGAGCCAGTCTCCTCAGACGATGAAATGGTGCAAGTCAGTGCACTGATGACTCTCTCAGAAGAGGACAAGCTATCTGTTGGGAGCAATCATGCCAGGAATGGAGAATGGGTCAACATCACAATGAAGAAGGTAAATATTTTACTTTCTATGGATGATGACTCTGATTGGCAGTCTTTTATGAACTATATCAATATTGACCTTAAGTTTGTAGAAGAGAAACGGTTAAATCTTTTTTCAAAATACAACAAGTTAAGTTTTGAATTAAACAAGTGTAGGGATGAACTACTTCTTAAATTATTGAAAGTTGGACTACCAAGAATCCTAGGGTCTTTGATGTTGTGGGAGCCCCCAGTAGTAAAAAGAGAATCATTGGTGAAGATCATCTTCCTGATTCTCACAATAAAGACCAAGGTCCAAAACCATTTGTGTCTGGTGGCATGATCACCAATATGTTGTCAATTCCCAAGCCTAGTGATTGGATTGAACGGGTTAACCCTAAGAGTAAGCTTCCAAATTTCGATTCTGGAAGAATACTAGATCCTGAAAGCTAAGCTCTAAAGAGCATGCTTGGACTCCCTGATGTGCCCAGTAGTACTGAACACATCTCTAAGTCTGAAACAGAATCTCAAGCACCGCTTCCACCCCTGAAACCTCTTCAGGGTACTGCACCAAGCTCTGAGCTTACTCCATTGGAATTCAACCCTCACTCACCAAAAGAAAGGTCTGGACTTGGTAGAACCATCCTGAAAAGACCAACAAAACCTAACCAACAAGATTCTGCTCCCACTGAGAATTCCATATCTTCAGTTCCCACTGAAGCAGACCAAATCCAGCAACTGACTAAACTTGTAAGGAATGTGGAAAACTAGAAGGGGGGGGGGTTGAATAGTTTTGCCAATTAAAACTTCCTTTTAAACTATTTAGATCGACTTATGTCAATCTATTTGGATGTGTGTGTTGGATGTTGATAAACAAGCATATAAAGGTAAGTAATGAAAAGATAAGAGTAAGAAGCACAAAACCACAACACGAGTATTTATAGTGGTTCGGATACAAGGACACCTTCCTTGCCCTACTCCACTCCCCGAGTCACCTACTCGAGAGTTCGTAATAACTACACCAATCTCCTTATGGCGGAGAAGCCTTCACAACGTCGCCTACCCTTTTTCCGGTGCTAGGCTAACCACCGGGTTCTTTCACTCCAAGGTGAACCACACCTACACAACGTCGCCTACCCTTTATAAGGTACTAGGCTAAGTACCTAGTTCTTTCACTCCAAGGTGAACTCTACCTTCACAATGTCGCCTACCCTTTATTAGGTACTAGGCTAAGCACCTAGTTCCATTGCAATGGAGGAACTACTACCACACTACACCAACGACTAATCCCAAAGGAGATCTACTCCTTTACAACATCATCAAGGATATCAATATCCTTGTATCTAATACTAGTCTATCTTGTACATCGAAGCACACCATATCGAATGTACATCTAAGGCACCTTTCACTAATGCCTTTGACTAGATCTACAAGACACCTTTCACTAATGTCTTGTGCCTTCACTTCTAAGCACCTTTCACTAGTGCTTCTTTGTCTTGACTTCTAAGCACCTTTCACTAATGCTTATTTGTCTTGACTTCTAAGCACCTACCACAAATGCTTATCCTATAGACGATAGATACCCTTCACTAATATCTTCGTCTTGACACTTGAGACATCTTTCACTAATGTCTTCAACACTACACTTCTTTGAAGAAAGAAAGGAATCATCATCAAGAAGACTTCAGTAGCCTTGATGATGAGGAAGCATGGCAACTCATGGACATGAGCTTGCTCGACTTCAAAGGTGGTGATCTTGCCTTTAAGAGGAACCTAAAAGATCACACAAAAACAAAACTACAAACATAGATCTCTTGGATCTAAGGTTAGTGAGATTTAACTCAGGGGAGAATGTGTGTTAGAAAGGGGTTGAAAAGGGTGAGAGATAATGAAGAAATTGCTCACTATTTATAGAGGAAAAACCTCTATTGTTCCCCGGATCCCACGGATCCCTACCACAAGGGATCTGTCTAGCACAAAGCTAGGGATCCGTGGTACGCTCCTCTTTGCCCATGGGTATTTTTGGTTATGGATCATTGGTCATGGGTTATGGGTTGATCCATGGTTTTCTTTCTAGATACAATGTATCTTAAGGATACAATGAACTTGGTTAAGTGGTATAAATAAAACCATGGGTTATGGGTCAAAACCATTTGCTAGTTTTTACCTATTTAGTATATACTTGTTTTTTACCCATTTTAGTATATACTTGTTTTTACCCATTAGTGTATACTTAGTTAAGTATACGTTATCCCAATATGTAAACACTAGTTGTTATACATATGTATATCTAAAGCATAAAATCACTTGTACTTGTTTTATTGTTTTATGTGAAAGCGTAAGTGTGTTAGAAAACTATTAGTTCAAACCATTTACGTATTTTATTTATTTCGTTTAAAATGATCTTACTTTTGTTATCGACAAAACATTATAAGATCGTAAAATATAAATAAACATTTTTGCGGCTTATTTGTAATAACAATCTCCCCCTTTTTGTTGATGACAAAACATAAGATTATTTTAAGGAAAAGCTAAAATTCGTAAGAGTTTGAATTTGTAGTTTTTACTTTCTTCTCCCCCTTTTTGTCGAAACAAAAAGATTTTTGAAAGAAAGCAACACTTTGTTTTTAAGATAAATGTGTGAAAAATAGAAAAGAAATAAGAAATAAAAAACAAGTAACGGGAAAGGATCTCGTCTTTACTCCCCCTTGAAGAGTCCATCCCTATGTAAGGGCGTCAAGTAAGTGATACTAATCTAGTTTGTTTGCAAATAAGTTTGCAAAGGATTTCGTCTAAGAGACGAATGTGCTCCCCCTTGATGATTGCAATTATGCAAGGGGATGTCATGAAATGTAAACCTAGTATTGCAAGTGATTTGCAATGTATAGCTTTGACATAAAGCTCCCCCTAGCTTTGGGATGTCAAAGTCTTCATGTGTAAATTGAATAACTACAAAACAAAGGTTAGAAAGCAAGTATAATTCACAATTTCCTGCAAATGTGATTCAAGTTAGTAAAAAGAAAGCTTTCTGTCTCACGGATCCCACGGTTCCCTCCTAGTAGGGATCCGTCTAGGAAATTCTGAGGGATCCGTTTTAGCTGTTTAATTTCAGCAAAGGTGATATAACAAGTAATGTTATCACAAAAATGAGATGTGAATACAAGGTAATCATATGCTCAGAAAAATAACTAGCATGTAATTCCATTTAATAAAACTAGAGTTATGATATACATGACTCTAAAAACTAAGAAAATAAGAAAATACATGAATAGGAATTTCTAAATTAACTATCGCTTGATGCTAGGGCACCACTAAAATCTTCTAGCTCAAGTTTTGTTTAGGTTTAATCTCGTCGAAATGTTCGAGGAGATGATAGAACATGAAACGTTGGTCTTCTCGTACTTCATGTATCAAACTTTCAACATGTTGACAATGATAGCAATCTTTGTCATGGCTAGGTAGTGGTGGTGGAAGAAATGAAATGGCTTGATGCGAAGGATCAAGTGAAGTGGCTTGTGGAGCTTCAAACGATGGAGGGATTGGTGGAGGTACATTTGAGAATGACTCAACCAAGAATGATGGTGGTGGTAGAGAAGTATCAACTTCCATATGATCGGGTGGTTGACTTTGATGATTTCTCATAATCCAAATGAGATTATATGATGGAAACGGCGAAAAGGAAGCCGGAGCAAGTGTTGACTCAACACCTTGATTTTGAACCATTATTCCTCCTAATGAGGAGAATGTTGTCGGCGGAAGAGGATGAGACGGCCTAGGAGGCAAGTCCTCTAAATTGTAGAGGTGTGGTGATGATTGTGGGGATGTAAATGAAATAGCTCTAGGAACCAATGGTGATGGTTTAGTGGAGATAATATTGTTTGGCCTAGGAGGTATGGTGGTGTTTGGCATTGGTAGTTTTGTGAGTACTATCCTTTTAGGAATTGGTTTGATTAGATGAGGAAGGATCCTATCATTTGTTGGCTTGACCGGAGATGATTCGGTTGAAGAGATTTCGTGTATAACACGAGCCTTTTTCATGGGTGGTTCTTTGGTGGATAAGTTACTACTTGGGGTTTTCCTCATGATGAGATGATTTCAAGAGGTTGCAAGAGCTGAAAGTTAAGATGAGAGTGATGACTATGGAGATCCTAACAAGGTGGTTTATAAACTAAGAGATTTGGCAAGTGCATTTAAGCTTTAAGCCACTAGGATTCATTGGAATGTGATGATTGACATGCACAAGAGTCAACTTCAGAGGTTGCACTGATCTAGGAACTCATTAAGATGAGATGGAGTGTTTGAGTTAGGAAGATGAGTTGAAATGATTGTTTTAGCAAGATTTGACCTAAACTGTCATCCGGATCCCACGCTTCCCTCCTTAGAGGGATCCGTCTAGGCTAATCCTAGGGATCCGGCTTTCAGCAGTTATGAAAGAGTGGAAATGATGTTTCTAAGATCTAAGACTTATATCATCTTGAGTGTTTCAGTCCTCCTAAGTGTTTTAAATGAAGGGGTGTTTGAGTACTTGAGGGTAATGAATGATGTAGCTAATGATTGTTATTTATGGAAGGATTTGGAACTTTCAAGAGTACCAATGGATGAGCAAGGATGACACTAAAGATTTAGAGTGTCAATTGAAGCTAAATGATCCTAGAGATTAGGTTGTGTCTTAGGATAGTGTTTTGGAAAATGTTCTAGAAGCTTTGAAATGGGAAAACTAGATTTTGATCAACTTTGATCAATTTTGAGGTGAGGATGATTTATGAACAATTTTGTCATAATCGAAAGATTTTTAAGACTCGATGTGAGGGATCAAGTAGAAAATGAAGTGTGAGTTTTAAGAGCGGAAGATTAATGGATTAAAAACGAAACGGTAGATCTACAATCGTCTAAGAGTGTGATCTAGGTGAGTTATGTATGAGTAGGAAAGATCAACCTATCTTGATAAGGACTTAATTTTGCCTTAAGACACTATGTTTAGCTTAGTGTGTGAGGTGTTCTAATGATATGTTTTGAAATATAATGCTTGCAATTGCATTTTCTGTTTGCCGGATCCCATGGTTCCCTAAGTGTAGGGATCCGTCTAGCACAATCTTTGGGATCCGCCCATCTGCTCAGCAGGACCTTTACTAAAGGTATGAAATGATCTTGACAATGCATTATATCTCAAGGATAGTCTAAAAAGAGTTCTACTACTAGGATATCAAATGTAAGATGTTTTATTTCATGAAAGAAATTGGATTACATTGATAAAGCACGAGTACAAGAGATTTGATCCTATTTTGGAATACTACTAGGTTCCTTGAGTGTTTTCGCTAGGAGGATCATTATGTGATTGATGAGTGTTGGTG
The DNA here is from genome assembly GCA_910596185.1 of Chrysanthemum makinoi. Lineage (NCBI taxonomy): Eukaryota > Viridiplantae > Streptophyta > Magnoliopsida > Asterales > Asteraceae > Chrysanthemum > Chrysanthemum makinoi. The sequence goes on along the minus strand of OU343216.1, from coordinate 79,993,971 downwards.
GAATCAAGAATGAAGAAAGTCTTCATGAGAGATATGTTTAGCGGTTCCATAATCTTGTTCACAAGTACGTACAACGGACTTTGAAATTGAGGATGGAAGTGCATAACATTATGATAGAGGCGTGTCAAGAACATTCCATAAGGGATGAGTTTATTCTTGGAGCCTTGAAGATTTGCAATTCGCCTTGCGAAGAAGTAGGCGAGATTGTATGGTTGTTGTGTTAGAAAACAGTACAACATGTGAGCACAACAAGCAGGAAGAATTTCTCGATATCCCCTAAGGCTCCAAACATTTTCACGTAGGATGAGTGCAAGAGGCTTGTACTCTTCTCGGATATCCCTTGTAAAGATAATGTTTGGATCCGAGTAATATGGTCGAGGTTTGCATATTATGCGATTTAAATCTTCCGGAGTGGGTATGTGTGAACAATATGGACTATTTTCTTCACGAAGTTGAAGAGAGAATCAAGAGACCAATCTTCGGTGAAGGCACATTGTCCATGATTGGGAATCTGGAGGATGTGAGCAAAATGCCCAAGGGTTAGAGTGAACTTTTGGTTTTTGATATAAAACCAAAGAGATAGAGAGCGATCCTCGTTACGAACGAGTTCGACTTGACGGAAGAATTCCATTATGAACTTTGGACATATCTTCTCGTTGATTTCAAGAAGACATTCTAGTCCTATGGCTCAGAAGGAGGTATTGATACCTTCTTCGAATTGTAGAGAGGTGTCTACAATACGTCCTTCATGGAAGTGACGGTTTTCGAGGTTATTGAACCCAAGGACATGATTTCAAGGTGTGTTGGGTTCGAGAGAGATATTCGGAGTGTAGACGCTAGTGAGTGAAAAATCAAACTCATATTCATGCGTCATATTTGAACCTATAAAATTGATAAGTTAATAAAAGGAGATGTTTGTGGTCAACCTATGACAATCTAATGTTTTTACTAGATTTTTATTAACAATGGTATTTAACACTTTAACTTACTTAATGTTTTGACTTTCTAGTGAATTTTTAGTCTTGCATGAAAACTGTTTTCCAGTAATACGGATCCCACGGTTCCTTTACAAAAGGGATCCGGCTAGTATATCTTCCGGGATCCGTGGATCTGTAGTAGCAGAAACAGATTTGATAAAAACAAAGATTTTATAGTTTTTATACCACGAAATATGTTTTATCCTACATTTTCTTTTGGCATGCGTACATGACTTCTAATATATCATGAAAGAATATAAAACATATAAATAAAAAGAAGTGACAAACACATTATGATAATAATAACCTAGATAAACTAGATCATTAATAATATTGCATTTCAATACTAAGGATGATACAAAGGATTGGGTATATAACCCCAATATAGATTAACAACACAAAGTAAATGTCTCCGTATGTGAACTTCATCATAGGGAACACAAGTGCGATGAGTGTTAGAGCGATGAGCACGAGTGCGATGTAAACCATGTTGATGATGGATCTTCTTGGTTTTGATTGAGATGGAATGAGGAGGAAGATGAAGTTTTTGAATGAGAGGAAATTTTTGAAATTGGAAGATTTGAAAAAAAATGAGGGTTTGATGAGATGATCGACGGTGGGAATATTTATGGGGAAGGAGGAATTATGAGATTTATGTTTTGTTTTATTAGAAGATATGATTTTTGGATTAAGTGAGATAAAACACAATTTTTATAAATCATGATTTCTAGACGGAGGAGTGACACATATGTGAGAAAAAGCTTCCTAACGAAGCTACATGTAAAGCATGTGTAAACACGAAATCTACTCAAATAAATGCCTAATAAATAACACTTATTTATTAAACTAATATCACTTAGATATAAGTGGAAAGTCATACCTCGAATGCACTTAGGAATGTCTTTACAAATGACCAAAAAATGTCACTTAGACGATTCCCGCTCCTTTGCAATTAAGATACCTTCTTAAGGAAGGTATTCTTGTTACCAAGCGACTCCTAAAGCTTGGCGGGTATGAGATTTGACTAATAAACATGACAAAGAAGATTAGTGCAATTAAATGAAAAAATAAATAAGAAATATGTTGTTATCAAATCAACATCCAAACATATAGTTTTAAAAGACATGGTGTTTGTTTTTATGAAAAACCTTCTTTGTAGTTTTCAATTAACCATGGATCGTATCAAGTTTTAAAGTACAATATACTTCAAGAAACTTGGTAACGAAGCTCTGATGCCAATTGTGGAAAACTAGAAGGGGGGGTTGAATAGTTTTGCCAATTAAAACTTCCTTTTAAACTATTTAGATCGACTTATGTCAACCTATTTGGATGTGTGTGTTGGATGTTGATAAAAAAGCATATAAAGGTAAGTAATGAAAAGATAAGAGTAAGAAGCACAAAACCACAACACGAGTATTTATAGTGGTTCGGCTACAAGGACACCTTCCTTGCCCTACTCCACTCCCCGAGTCACCTACTCGAGAGTTCGTAATCACTACACCAATCTCCTTATGGCGGAGAAGCCTTCACAACGTCGCCTACCCTTTTTCCGGTGCTAGGCTAACCACCGGGTTCTTTCACTCCAAGGTGAACCACACCTACACAACGTCGCCTACCCTTTATAAGGTACTAGGCTAAGTACCTAGTTCTTTCACTCCAAGGTGAACTATACCTTCACAACGTCACCTACCCTTTATTAGGTACTAGGCTAAGCACCTAGTTCCATTGCAATGGAGGAACTACTACCACACTACACCAGCGACTAATCGGAAAGGAGATCTACTCCTTTACAACATCATCAATGATATCAATATCCTTGGATCTAATACTAGTCTATCTTGTACATCGATACACACCATATCGAATGTACATCTAAGGCACCTTTCACTAATGCCTTTGACTAGATCTACAAGACACCTTTCACTAATGTCTTGTGTCTTCACTTCTAAGCACCTTTCACTAGTGCTTCTTTGTCTTGACTTCTAAGAACCTTTCACTAATGCTTCTTTGTCTTGACTTCTAAGCACCTACCACAAGTGCTTATCCTATAGACGATAGATACCCTTCACTAATATCTTCGTCTTGACACTTGAGACATCTTTCACTAATGTCTTCAACACTACACTTCTTTGAAGAAAGAAAGGAATCATCAACAAGAAGACTTCAGTAGCCTTGATGATGAGGAAGCATGGCAACTCATGGACTGGAGCTTGCTCGACTTCAAAGGTGGTGATCTTGCCTTTAAGAGGAACCTAAAAGATCACACAAAAACAAAACTACAAACATATATCTCTTGGATCTAAGGTTAGTGAGATTTAACTCAGGGGATAAAGTGTGTTAGAAAGGGGTTGAAAAGGGTGAGAGATAATGAAGAAATGGCTCACTATTTATAGAGGAAAAACCTCTACTGTTCCCCGGATCCCACGGATCCCTACCACAAGGGATCCGTCTAGCACAAAACTAGGGATCCGTGGTACGCTCCTCTTTGCCCATGGGTATTTTTGGTTATGGGTCATGGGTCATGGGTTATGGGTTGATCCATGGTTTTCTTTCTAGATACAATGTATCTTAAGGATACAATGAACTTGGTTAAGTGGTATAAATAAAACCATGGGTTATGGGTCAAAACCATTTGCTAGTTTTTACCTATTTAGTATATACTTGTTTTTACCTATTTTAGTATATACTTTGTGGAAAACTAGAAGGGGGGTTGAATAGTTTTGCCGATTTTAAGTTGATTTCAAAAACTTTAGATTCAATATTATGTGAAATCGTATGGATGTTGAGAACGTATAGATCTAATGATAATGCAAGCAAATAAATAAAGTTAAGGGATAGAAAAGACACAACCGATTTATAGTGGTTCGGCTACAAGGTCACCTTCCTTGCCCTACTCCACTCCCCGAGTCACCTACTCGAGAGTTCAAGCACTATGTCAACAAACTCCTTCACTTGGCGGGGAAGCCTTCACAACGTTGCTTACACTTTTTCCGGTACAAAGCTAGATACCGAGTCCGTAGCACGGTGGACCAAACCAACACAACTATTACACAACAAATATGTGAAATATCAAATACAAGATCTTCGCTACAGAAATCTTGTGGAGTGACAAATCAATCAAGGACCCCTTGCTTGGATGACTTGTAGAATGCTCGTGATCTCGCCTTAGAGAAGGAACTATATGAGGATCACAAATAGAAAGAAAGAAGAACAACTCTCTAGATCAAGTGATCTATATGTTAGAAGAGAATGAGAGTATATGAGAGATTTAGTAAGAAGAGGGTGAGTTAGAATGAAGAAATGGCTCTCTATTTATAGGCAAATTTCTTCTCTGTTCCACGGATTCCACGGATCCCTTCCACTTGGGATCCGGCTAGTGTAATCCTAGGGATCCGTGGTACGCCCCTCTTTGCCCATGGGTTTTTGGTTATAAGGTTGGTCCATGGGTTTTCTTTAGATTCAATGTATCTAAGTATACATTGTATCAAGTCTTCTTTGGTATGGGTTTAAGATCCATGGGTTATGGTTTTTATCCATCCTAATAAACTATTACAACAAATGCTTAATTATTACATTTTTGTATTTAAATGGCTATATGTAAATGCTTTACAAAAATAACATGTATCCTTATAATTATACTTAAGATAACATTACATTTGTTATCAACAAAACACAAAGAGATCGCAAAATATTAATAAACGTTTTTACGGTTTATTTGTATTAACAATCTCCCCCTTTTTGTTGATGACAAAACATAATGTTATGATGAGTATAACTTAAGAATAGAGGCAAGTTTTGAAAGCCCCTAAGTTTTACTTCTTCTCCCCCTTTTTGTCGATACAAAAAGTTAACCCTTGGAAGAAATAAACAAAAAAGTTAATGATATGTGCTTAAACACATATCTTTTGTTTATCTAAACTGACCCAAAATAACCAAGAAAGAGCCGTTTATTGCTAATATTTGATGGTTTCTTGAGTTTGTGCTTGTGCAGGTACGAATATATCAAAACACGCAAAAAGAAGCCAAATCAGACGAAAACCCGAGCACGAGAGATTAAGAGAGCTAAAGTTGAGCCGGAAGGTCCGAATTAAGCATCTGAGAAGATTTTAATGCTCAAAGGATGATATTTGAAAGATGTAATCAAGTTTGAAGAATTGTCAGAAATAGTCCCTGAACTTTCAGTTATTGGCAGAATATACCCTCAAGTTTTAGAATTTACAAATTCAGCCCTTGGATTATTTGAAGATTGGAAAAGTTAGTCCTTGATCAAATTTTCAGATTTACAAGAATGGTCCCTGAAATTTCAGTTTGTACACATTTAGTCCTTGAATTATCAAATGGGTCCAAATACAATCCCAAATCCAATATTTAACCAAAACCCTTAAGGCCCAAAACCTCTACCCGGTCCAATAACCTTATCCCATACCCGGTTTCACCATTTACCCGGTCAACCCACTTAAACCCAGTCAACCGAAATTGAAATATATTAAAAAACCATACGCGCGAAACTCACCCCCAAATATTTCCAGGTGATGAACCTTAATTGCCCTTCCTCCCAATTGGCCAAATTCACA
>OU343216.1:79931553-79988320 GCA_910596185.1 Chrysanthemum makinoi | reverse complement strand
AAGTAGACCCAAGTCCAGAGATAGTCATCAACAATTACTAAGATGTAGCGCTTGCCATTGATCGCTTGCACGCCAGATCGCGCCACACAAATCCATGTGAAGAAGATGAAGCACATACGAAAGTCCCGGTTCCACCTTTGAAGGAAAAATGAGCACGAAGTGCTTTTCCCTGTTCACAAGTCGAAAGCAAAGGTGATCTTTGAATACCGGAATCGAGTCCTTCAACTAGTTTTGTATCGAAAGCAAGGTTGGTGATGGTTTGAAAGTTTAGATGAGAGACGTGACGGTGCTATAGCCGTGGATTTTGTTGATGTCTCTTTGAAAGTAAGCAACGGGAGAGGAAGCAACCATGTTCTGTATAGAGATAGAGACTAGAATTACGCAGCATTATTACATAAGGTCATTTCCTGTAGATCACTTAATGAAACAAGTTTTCTCCCTAAAGCAACCTCCAAATCTCCATCACAAAATTGACTCCACCGAAAAATCGACATAACCGAGGCCTTCCACATAGTAAACCCTCGCTAATTTCGGGATGTTCCCATTGACATAGTCTCCCGTGAGCTCCATGATAGCGCTGGCGATCATTCCCTAACCCGACAAAGCAATGAACTTTGCAATAAAGTTTGATAACAGCTTAAGATTGCTCGTCATGTGTCTGAACATCCGCTATCAACAATAGAGAATGATCTCAGACACCGCATTACAACTAATGCATCGCTAATGGATGGAATATGCAGATTTGGAACCCTAAATGTTAGAGGGTTCCATAGCAGCTTATAGTAGATATACACACATCAATAGCTTTAGGTATCCACTTAAATCCTAGTGTGTTATATATCCATTACTGCCATCTATAACTACTTTGCTTTTTAGTCTTAGTGAATTCACTAGGTGGTACTACATTCCTAGGAGGTGAAACTGAGCTGTGGGACAAAGAATGCGCTTAGAATCTAAAGATGGCGGTCTACCAAGCAATGCACTTAGAAAGATTAGTGGGCCTAGAGGTATTCCTGCCTCTTAGATTCCTTAAACCAGAGATGATAGCTTTAGCAACACATTTATCATGGCAATCAGTATTCATACTTTTACCACAAATAACACAAGGTGCATCGACCAATATCAAAAGTACTTAACGGTTTAGCATTCGTTACATCACTATTTCTATTACATTTGCCGACGAATATCTATAAGTGGAGGCAACGTGAGTCTTATTCATAGTCCTAGGTGTTCTTCTACTTTAGCATTCTTGATTGATCTTTTCTTAGGTCGCAACTTCCTATTTTTCTATTGAGTGCTCTTAGTCGTGAAGTGGACGCTTGGAAAAGGCTCAACTATTCCTGCTTCAAGAGAAGGAAGCACGCTAGCTACTTGTGATTTGGAAGTAGAGAGATTCTAGGTGCATGAGTACTAAGTGTTACGGGGCTAATCTTTAATGATGTTAATAAGTTGTTCATACTTTCCTAACATTTCTCTTAACTTAAAGATAGTGTGAATCGGATCTTGATTTTTCGACCTAACATTTCCAAAGAAATGCATAACTTTTTAGTGTAAAGATAATGATCAAGTTCATTTGATGCTTCATCACGAGTCTTTTTGAGTAAATCAAATATGACACCATATTTCTTTTTAACTTTTACAAGTTCTTGTTCATATTTTGAGATTTGACACTTAAAAAGACACGTTGATCATCCGGGCTGCTCAAGAATCGGTTTTGCACGCGAATCGTTGATTTTTGTGTTGAAAAGCAAGTTGTTGATCGTGAATATCTTTTGACACCAATTAAGACGACGTATTGCATTTGAAAGTTCGCTTGACAATCGTTTGTTTTCAACTTTTAAGGACTCGACCAAGCACATTATCGCTGTTCTCAACATTTACCACGTATAAATAAAGATCGCCAGAGATATTATCAAATGCATATGACAAAGAATTCAATAACACAAACATTTTGAACACGCATTGCATGACATCTTCAAGAGTCGATCAACATCTTTTCGAAATATTTTCTTTTTACGCTTAGTGTTTGAAATAGATGTTTCGTTGAAAACGCCATGACCCCAAGTTCCTTATGAAAATCCTTTTCCTGTGCAATGCACAACTTTTCAAGTTTTTAACATTAGGTAAAAGATTTTTCGAAAAATGTTTGTTTCGCTCGCGCAGGCGCATTGAAAATGTTCAACTTTGATTTCAGATCGATATTCTATCTCATGTTGTAAAATTTTGAGGTCATCCATGAAAATGTCAAAATATCTAAGAATTTTTCGATTTTCGTGTTGTGAAGTTTACTTCACTAATGGAAGGTAAAGGACCATAAGTTTGTGCAAAGTCTGCTTTGGGATTAACAATAGAAGACTCGTGTGTTCGATGATAACTTGGTGTGTAGAAGAACTACAGGTGGACGAAGTGACCGGTTTTGAATAATTAAAAGGTTTGTTGTAAACAACAGTTTTTAAATTTGATCGACTCTCGCCTTCGTGATCTAATTCCTCTTGACGATGATATTCAACAACATTCATAAATGTAATTATCAATTTTATATTCTCGTGACCGAAACTTCGTGATTTGGTTGAATGTTTTGTTGAAAGCTTAGGTTTGTAATCGCAAGAAGATTCGGTCCATATCCATTTGATTTGGTTTTAGTAAACTTTTCAATGGTCATGACCGACTCGCCATGTTTGTAAACAACAGCTTTAAACTCTTTAAGTTTTTTTGCAAGATTATGATTTCAAGATGATCATCTATTCGTTTCGTTGAATGCTTTTTGTATGCAGAGAACTGTTATTGACAATTTAACAACTTCATTCTTTAGCTTTTGAATTTCCAAGGTGAGAGTGTTAATTGCTTTTTATGTTCATGTTTCATTGTTCTATTTCGCGATAACAAAGCATTCTTCTGCTGGCTAGATCATGCATCCACTGCTCTAAATATTTTTCGCTTTGATAAGATTTGGCAAAGGTCGCCTAAAACCGCTTTCACGCTTTCTTGAGTTTTGAAAAAGTTGAGTTGCTTTTGTAAACATTCAAAATCCTTGTTAACAAGGCATTTTACTTTTCAAGTCCCATTAATTGCACACATTTCTTCCACTATGGTTTGTTGGTCTTGTATTAAACGAAAGCAAAATCGATGAGGCAAAAGTTCCGGCATGTTCACGCGAGTCACAACATGATCATTACGAGATCCTCAAGTATAACCACGAGTCAATTTGATTATCAAGGGAAACCGCTTCGGTCATCTTGATCGCCAAATATAACTACGGGTTCAGTTGAAAATCGTCGAATGAGATGGACGACTCATTTTGAACATCTCGATTCTGCCTGGATTCAGATGTTACGGAGATATGAGATCGAGATAAATATGGTTTGTTCTGCACTGAGACAAGCCATCGTCATACATACCGGGCCTATGTCACTCATGTGTACGCCACGCATATTAGCCATCAACATAACAAATGCATTGGCCCGCAAGTCCTCCATATCATCATCCGAAATGATTTGCCATAAAGCTCGTTTTGTTCCGTGAGAGTTCCACCACTTCATCCTAAGGCCAAAAGAAGAGCTTATTTTGAAATAAGCACGCCCTTAGTCCGGGTTTGGGCATGCATTAGCCGCAGTGTCCCTCTCATTGCAGCTTGTAGCATCGAAGACCATTCAACCCATTTTGAGCATTACCCCTGTTCCACCATTTGAGCTCGTTGTTATTCCTACCCACAGATAAACCCTTCAATTCCATCCCATCTACTATAATCACGACTCAACTTCAACGGCCCATTGTTCACAACAACCAGTCCTGTTAGATGAGGAACAAATAATGCATTGTTGGAGTTGGTATAACGGCCAAAAGCATTAGCAATCATCACAAATCCTGTTGCAATGCTTCGAATCCGGATCGGTTTCGGCCGCTTCATCGACATATGCTTGAGCATTGTTGTTGTATGGAACCAATTGATTTTGTTGAGGTTGTTGTGAAGGTGTGTTTGAAGCATTTGGTTGAGTTGCTGGTTGAGGATAATAACTGCTGGAGCATATAAGGCAAGTTGTTGTTGATTTTCCCATGTGTTGGTGGAGCAATTTGAGCACGGAGAATCCTTTTCCGATCAACTTCCTTTTCATGAGGTTTCAAGTAATCGTACAACAATCCGTAGGTAGAATGATGCATGTTTTTCGCTTGACGGAGAAAAATGACATACTTCTTCTCCCATTCAGGACCAAGACTACTCAGGAACTTAGTATTCATCGCAATTCTTGGCATGATGATGTTGTGTTTATCCAAATCATTGATGATGTCTAAAATCTGATGATAAGACTCTAGTGTCTCTCCATGTTCAATCATGAAGTATTCATAAGCCAAGTAAATTTTGGATTCCAAATCTTCTTGATTGAGTACTGATCCTTCCATAAGAAGACGAATGATCCCACATTTTCTCGCAGGCAGCTTTTGAGCATCAACACTACGAAGAATTGGGTTTGGTAATCCTAAAAGGATGTATTCCATGGCAAGTTCATCAGCTTCATAGTGTAGAAGTTCTTGAGGATTCAAGTCCGCAATGAGAGCAATGTTTGTTTGTTCATCTCTTGGTGGAATGGCATTTGATCTGTACAATGATAGTAGGCATCTCAAATGGACCTTCTAAGATAACCTTCTTTAAGAACTTTCCATGTGGCTTCTTTCGATCACAAAACCTAAAGAACCTTATCACCCATTGATCGTAGTTTCCTGGAGTGAGCATAGGAGGTCTATCAAGTGATCCAGCCTCATGAATTGATTGTTGGTCGCTAAAGCTTCACACATCTTTGCAAACCAAGTGGGTTCCTTCATAGTGTTCCTTGATGGATGTTGATTGAATTCATTTGTGTACGGTTGAACTTGAGGACTTGATGGTGGTTGAACCATTTGAGGTTGTGGATTTGCAAGAAGTGTGGAGTATGTTGTTGATTAAATTGTTGTTGATAAATTTCTTGTTGTTGATTCCATTGTTGATGTTGTGGACTTAGTTGTTGTTGTCGCTGAGGATAAGTGTGTGGGAAATAGTTAGAGTATGGTGGTTGTGACATGTTGAAAAACTTGTGTGGTAAAAATGGATCTTTGTAGTCTAATGAACCTTTGTTGATGAAGTGTCCTAGGCGAGAAAGACAAGAACCAAGTAGTACTTATGCATAAAAACACCAAAAGTTACGCTGCAACAATGAGGAGTTACGCTAGGTTTTAGCTTACGCTGTAGTAGGATAAAAGCACTAAAGTTATGCGAACAAAAGTTAGCGTGAGAAAAGCGGCTAGGATTACCTTATGCGTGAGACCTGGCCAAAGTGAATCTTATGCTGTGAATTTCTACGCCGTAAGCTTATGCTGCGTAATTTGTTTTGCTCAAATGATCTTTACACTTCACGCTGCAAAAGATATCCAGTCGACGTATTTTCGCACTTATCCAAGTAAGAAAACACGGAATAAACCGCGAAAATAAAGATCAAACCAAGGAAAATCTTACGCGTAATTTTAGGGTTTTGATACGCGTAGGATTACTCGTAACTTTGATTTTGCCCAAATGTGTTTCTAAACCAGATTTTGTTATGGAATAGCTTCAATAGTACCAAAAGAACACAAAAATGTGAATTTTGATGTCTAAAATCAAGAACGGATACGCAAGTAGAATCCATACACCCACAGAACAAAAACAAGCTTAAAAACGAATCCACAGAAGTTTGAAACTTTTTGCCAAAAACAAGTATTTAAACACCTCAAAACATTGAAAGTACAAGAATCTTGATTAAAAAGTAAAAACGAAGTTTTTAAGATAACCAAAGATTATGTTATCTTTACGCGTAAGACCCAAAACTAAAACTCAAAAACAAACGAGTACACCCAACTATTTAAGGATTGATACCATTGTTAGGTCACTAGTTTTACAACACAAGCTATATAGAAAAGAGATAAGGCGATTGAACAAGTAAACAAGCACACATACACGATAAGAGGCACCGGTTAGGGCGTAGGAATATGCGTGAAAAGAAAACTTGAACAACCAACCCTCAAGTGAGGGTTATTACAGTTTATATAGTGCAAGGAGCTAAGCAAACTCTCCTTCCCTATTCCTTATTGGGCTTGGGCCTAAGCTTATGGGCCTTCTACATAAGCTTGACCTAAAACAAACACAAAGGCCATAATAAAGCTACATATTACATATGAAATATAAATACTTGAAATACTGTTTAAGAGTGATTCCAACAGTTACAAAACATGTCGAATGGTAATAGATAAAAACACAAGACTCCAATGTATGCCATGTGACCCAAAAGCTCCATGAAATGCTATCGCTTTACGACCTGAGATAAACATGCTAAAAGTGTCAACACAAAGGTTGGTGAGTTCATAAGTTTGTTGAAAATGATTTGAAAAAGTCTATAAAGAATTTTGATGCAACAAAGGCATTGTAAATCCATTCAGCCGAGTTCTTCCATACAAAACTCGCAACCTATGTGTTCACAACCCATTGCCTAAAATAGAATTGTCAACCTTGTATGTAAGTAGGACATATGTGCATACGATTGATTTGATCGCTTTCTATTTATATTCAAAGAAATACAAAGGTATGTATTTCCCGGGTCGTTTTCCCAACGAGGGATGAATGGAGTTTATCAACTCACGTATCGATTCGGGATTTGAATGTGATAAAAGGGAAATTAATGGGGATTCTAAACTACGATGCAAGGAATTCAAAAGGAAAGCAATGAAATTTACTAAATATATGATGAAATAAAGGAAACATTACTAACTACGAAAATTTAAACTAAAAACGCATAAAACGTAATTAAAGAAACGCTAAATAAATGCAACTATGCTAATTTAAACCCGTAAAAATGAAATTCTATTTTTCTACAGCTAATAATGATATTTGAAAATTATTTGTGAATTAAAACTATATTTTTGGATTTTTCTTGATTTATTTTGAATTAAAAACTAATTTAAGACATTTAAAATAGACTTGAAATACTAAAAATTAGGAAAATAATCTAGAAAATTACAAAACTATTTTTCAAAAATCAAAATTAACTAAAAGGAATTTTAGAAACTGGAATCACATTTTTTTTGACTTTTTATGAATTTATTATGAATTTAATACTATTTAAAACTAATTAAAATGCTAGAAAATCTATTTTAACTAATAAAATTCAGGAAAAATACTTTTTATGACTTTTTGAATATTCTAAAACTAAGAAAATTGAAATTACATTTTTTCCTAACATTTTCCAATTATTTGGATTAAATGCTAATTAAAAATGCTAGAAAATGAAATAAAATGCAGAAAAATAGCAAATGAATAGTGAAAAATATGAAAACTTCCAGAATATTATAAAATAAAATAGCTAACTAGGGAAAATTAACAGAAATGATTTTGAAGTGCAAGAACTATGATTTGGGCACACTACTAATATGAATAAGCACTAAAATAAGCAAAAGCTACTAAAAGCTACCTAAACCCTAAGCTAACCTAAACTAACCAAACACCTAATGCAACTAAATTGGATCAGATAAGCACAAGATAGAAGCAATTTAGCACCATAACAGATTCAAACTATCTAGTGCCAAACGGCCCTCAAGCCCTACTTTGAGCCCTGATTAAGCTAGCTTATAAAAATCACAAAAATAAACTAAAATCACCATGTTATCAACAACCTACCAAGTTATAATCCGTAATTCTTAGCTAAAAGGACAAAAAATGAAGAAATTAAAAATCAAAAGTAAAAGGCCATTAGGACGATAAGAACTCGACGTACTAAGATAGCAAATACAGACCGAATAAGCTCAATAAATGAAACCGATCTATTAGCTAAACCTATATCTAAGCTATACTTATACTAATCCTAGAGGCTACTCTTAAAACAAATCAGAAGCAAACTATAACTTATCCTAAGTCTGATGTAAAACAGCAGAGGAAAGCAAAAAGGGTAATTTGATGGCCTAAACAACTATCCTAATAAGCACTACAGACCTAACAAGCTTATTAAAAAAAACTACTAAAGCAAAACTAAGATTAAGCAGGTAAAAACTAAACTCAAGGATACAATGAAATCATCAAACAAGTAACAATCAGCAAGAGTCGATAAGCACAAAATAAAGTCAAAAGGTTACTTATCGTGACAAGTAAAGACCGGTACGTATGTAAAAATGACCAAACCACCAACTTCACGGCAAGGGCAACATAATCAACACATTTCTCTAATTTTTTTTATTTTGTGAAAAAAATAACCAAGCTATAGAAAAAGCTATTTTTAATTTTTAATTATTTTTAAAACAACTACAAATTGATATAAAGTACTAATGAATTTTGAGAAAAATAACTTGGACAAGAAATTTTACTTGAAAACTGATTTTGTAAAACATGAAGAAACTAACTGTTATGACTAGAAAAACTTGAAATAATGGTTACTAAGACTTAACAAACAACTTTATAACCTAATATACTCAAATCAGTTGGAAAAAACTAGTCAAAATTCTAAAAATTCACCAAAACCAAACATTCCTTTAAGACACCAAATGCAATTTAAATCAATGAAATTTGTTGAAAACTAAACTCTAATGATTCTACTGACTTAAACTATCTCTAAGACAGATTAGAAAACAGATTTCAATAAAATTCAGATTTGACTCTCACTTTTGACCCGTATTTGACTTTAATGACTTTTTTAAGAAATTGAGTTCAAGACCAATTTGTTTCAGAAGTAACCTCACACAAGCTCACATAAGCTTATGTGAAGCTTGATGAACAAACAAAGCTTCAAACAGCTTTGAAAAGAAAATGAACAGAAATTCAAATCGACAAGAAATTAAATGAGAACTTGACTTGCATTAATAAAGTAGAATTACAGAATTGAAGTGAAAAGAACTGGATTACACTATTAAAACAATATAAATGACAAGTAAATAAATGGCCAAAATTTCTTTAAGACATAAGAAATTGGACGACATTCACTTCAGGACTGAAAGGGGTTTAAATAGCAGAGCCTTGAGCTTGTGAAGGTTCTGGATGCTCTTTCCTTGGCCTTTGATCTTTTCATTGTGTCATCAATCCATCTCACAGCCGTTAGATCATTTCAATGAGGTGTTTAGACCAATAGGAGGCTTTCATTCGCATTACCCCTGCAATCCAATGACACACATCCCGACACACGCTAAGGCATTTAGAAGCTTACTTAAGTGGGGTAATTGTGATGGGATGCAAGGTAACTTGGCTTGGGTGTGGTGAAACAGTGAAACCATGGGGAATAACAGCTTTTGGGAGCGCTTGGGACAGGGGATAAGTTTTATTGTATTTTGACTATGGGTGTGTATATGTTTGACCGTGGGTTAAAATACAATGGGTGTGGGCTTTGTGAATGGTTAAGGGTATTGGGCTTTTTGGTATTTTTTTGAATTTGGTAATATGTGTTTATCCAAATATTTCCACAAGGACTAATTATGATAACTTGCAAATTACAAGGTCCGAATGTGAAAATTGAAAGTGATTATGGAAAATTGGTATAACAGGGTATGAAGGTAAAAATGTAAATATGGAAAAGTGAAAGGTTTATAGTGAAAACTCCCAAATCATGCCCTCAACTCCCAGAATCGATCTTTAAGCACTAAAATCCTCTGAAATAGCATCCCAACATTGCTTTAAATCTTCTTTCTGGCTTGGTTTCTTCTCGTTTTTGGCTTCTTTTTGTCCTGCTTTGTCATATCCTACACTGGCATACGCATAAACTCAAGAAAAACACACAAATATTAAGCATTAACGGCTCTTTCTTGGTTATTTTGGGTCTATTTGATAAAGAAATTATATGTGTTTAAGCACATATCAAAAATGTTCCGTGACGAGACCATCAATGTCCCACGCAATGCAATCAACTCACGCTTCTAAAACCAAGGATTTCAATCTCTTTCTACTAAACCTATGAAGAAGTAGCAAAGATTCCTCAAAGGAGATTAGAAAGCCTTAATTCTAAAACGCCCGCTACCTTTTAATTCACACATATAGATATTACGATTAAGCACATTCTGATTATGAGTGACGGTTTGTTGAACTTTCATGCCGATCAATAACTCCAACATTTTTCAATCAACACGTTAGGATCACTTCGGCGTAAAGCACAACACAGCCGCACAAGTGACCATACTGGATAGAATACATCGGTCCCCATTTTTCACAAGTCCCCAAACTAAGCGTAAAATCAAAATCATTGTTAAATATGATTCTAGATGCTAACACTACCCATGTTACTTGTAATTACTGCTCCCATTTTCCCATTTTCCTCAGATTTTTTATTTTTAAGAAATGAATTTCTCCTAATTCTCGCTTCGATAACTTTTATTCCGAGTAAAGATATAAAGCTAAGCCGCTAATTAGTTATCCATCTTCCCTAAAACACATTGCACACAAGAATGAGGTCCACATCAAGGTCCTAATTTAACATGATTTAGAGAGATATCTTCCGGATTCAAAGTTGGCTTAACACTATTTCAAAGACATTTGCATTTTTGCAATTTAGGCCCTTGGTCTTTTCAAACCACTAACTCAACGGATTACCGCTTATCGTAAGTCTTATTATGACTTTGGATTTTCCTCTCTTTGGAAGTCTATGACAACTTTTATGGTTTTGGATTTTTCAACTTTAATACATTTGGGCTTTATTTCATGTTAATTTTGTGTCACCTAATCCTACTGGCTTTTATAACAATAGAAACAATATAAAGAAACTATCGTGAATCAGCTTGTCTATTACACCCAACACCGGACAAGACTGATGTACCCAAATCTCATGGGCAAGGATTCTTCTAAAGAAGAATAAAGAACTAACGATCATTTAAAACTCAACATCTCTAATTATTTATTCAATGATATGGGGTGAAACAATTTTATGGGAACAAAAGCCATAAGTACCTTCGGATGGGCTCTTAAAGAGAACCAACTACTCCACGCTAGCATCTAAAATCATAACTTATCATTCCCATCTCCAAGAAATTTAAAATCCTGAATAATGAGATCCATGGATGCTTAGCCGATAATTTAATTATTTATGGTTAAGTGGAAAAGTTAGGTCTACACCACCTTCCAACAAGTCTCTTCTATTCCTACCAAAATGAAAAGTTAACAAGGTGTCAAACATATATTAACTTAGCAAATGCTTCCTCAAATTAATCCCGTCTTGCATTTTTAAAAGTCACTTATTAGAAACTAGCAAATTCTTGTTTAAGCTTCGCATATTTAAAATTACTTAGGAGACTGCAAATTCTTGGCCTGTGAGTTAGAATCGCATTTTATAGCCTCTTGTTCAAGCAATTAGCGCGTCTAAGAAAACGCATATTTAAAGAAAACTTCTAAGAAACTCTCAAGAAAGACTTTTTAATCATAAACTAGCAAAAGCTACAAAATTTTTAAAATTTTCATTTTTGCACAAATTTTTTCATTTTCTAAGGAAAACAAGGTCATGAGAGTGCATGACAAAATAAGCAAGCGGTCAAATCAAATCTAAGATTACCCTACCCCAGACTAGAACGAAACATTGTCATCAATGTTTAAAAGCGTAGTATCAACGAAATCAAAAAGCCGTTTATTAAGTATGCTAAAAGATAAACGTTAGTCGATAAGATTTCTATATCTGATTTCCATCAAAAGATTCCATCATGAAACCGAAAGTGGAGAAAAGACAAACTGAAAGCACTTAGAGTTTCATATCGGCAAATCCTAGACACAACATCAAAACAACCAAACACGGAGAAATCGAAGAGGCTAACCCGCTCACGCCACTTTTAGAAAATGTAAAGAAGATGAGATAAGCACGGGTGCCCTTATCAAGCGCCATCGTTTGATCACCGAAGTCATAGCCTGACTCGGCCCCCTAATTCATTTGTCTTAAAGAAAATGGTAGAAATACCAGTATCGTAATCGGTGTCCTCATTCCTCAAGGAATGAGACCTGGGTGGGTTTGTGGAGAATAAAAATGTCTTCAAAGCATTATAAGAGATATCATGAAATACCCATCCAACCTTGGTTTCTTGGGTGGATAATGGATGACGGATCACAATGAGAATACCCAAAGAAACGGAGCCATGGTACAAAATAAGATGTAGTCAACACCAGGCATCCATCTTATGATTTTTCTAACAACTGCTTTAGCATAAAGCTCATCTATAGAATATCCCGGGTTGAAAATTGTCTTCACTATGTGCGGCTCAACGGATAAGTGAAGGTCGACTCAACAGTAGGAAGGAGAATCATAGCAGCTTTCAAGAAAAGGACATCTTGATCGAAGTCGCACTGCCACTCTCAATACCCTGGTATGGATCATCAAGAAATAAGTCGATTTCTTCCATATCGTGATCATAAAGCATTATCAAGAATATCTTCGTCACCCACTTTAGTCAATTCATCAATCTCCATAGTATCTTCAGTTTCATTCTTCACTTTATTCATCTTGCATAACATCACATGACAGAGAAAGGTCTAACATAGAGATGGGACAATGGTGGCTCGAAGCAAGAATATCCACCACTGCTATGTCTCAATTCCACTCAAAATTCGTGAAAAAGAGGATTAACTTCAAGAAAAGGTATAGTCGCCATTGAATTAAAAGTGGATTTGAGAAAATCCCTAAGTAACTTCTTCTAAATGTCAAGAGAATCACATAAAAGCTAATCATCACAATCACTATCAGATACATCCTCGACCACTGGGTCTGGGCTCTCAACACTTCATCTATTCCGCAGTGAATAGTGTTAAGAGGCTCGTCCCCATTACTAGAGAGAGTCAACGGGTTCAACAATTATCGAAGACATAGAATCATCGACCTCTTCCAAAACGATGTCACTTCTCTCAACCTAAGGCGAGTGAAGGGGAAGAGTCGGAAATGAAAGGCTCAAACGGGAGGGTTTCAAAGACAAACTCGATAATATTCTTCATTTGGATGGAATCCTCATCATCATCTTCAATGTAAGTCTCGAGCCATGGGCACGCTCTTTCAAGTGCTTGCTCCTCAATTCGTGTATTTCTTCAAGACACTTTTCAATCAAATGCCGCTTTTTCTTTTCAAGTAATTCTAACATAGATCTTTCATCATGGAGACGCTCGATCTTCTGCAAGTAATTCACCATAAGTTTTCCGATGATGGTCTCGATACCATTGTTTATCCATAAATTCTTCAAGTATATTAATACATCTTTGAAACTATCTGGAGGAATTTGCGATGTTATGGGTTGAATCTCTTCGTATTGTGAGGTGGGTCATAAGAATAGTATAAGGAATTTGTCATAAACAATCGATCAGATTTGACAATCGAATTAAAGTGACCTCCACCACAATACTCACAACAAAAGATGATTGTTGTGACGGTTTGGTGAAGTATACGATAAGGTTCATAACCGTTGTATTGTTAAATGGACTTGACATTGAAAACTCTTGGTAGGACCTCCACGTATTCTCACACGAGTATGACTCACCTCTCATGGTACAGTTGGTTAAGGAAATCTACGTTTATTGTAGGATGTTATTGTAGACAAACTCGCTTCCCGTATTCACAATGCTACAACCGCAGACAATTCCCACCATTTTGGCGTCCCCTACACCATTGACAACCTATAATGGTAAGCACGAAGACATCGGTGAATTATCTGGTAAGAGAGTAAAGATATAAAGAATTGACGGTTCAGAGGGTAAAGAAGATTATTTTTGGGTTTTTATAAAATATATTTTGAAAAGGAAAATATTTATGGTTTTTTTTTATAAAAGTAATATGTACAAAAACACAAATTCATTTAGTAGGTGATCTTCAAAAACCGCTGAATCGAGATCGAATAAACTCACTACATTCTCAAGCAGCCGCCATTTTTGATTTGATCGTTTTCGACAGATATATTTTCCTAAGAAATACAAAGGTATGTATTTCCCGG
Source organism: Chrysanthemum makinoi (assembly GCA_910596185.1). Taxonomy (NCBI): domain Eukaryota; kingdom Viridiplantae; phylum Streptophyta; class Magnoliopsida; order Asterales; family Asteraceae; genus Chrysanthemum; species Chrysanthemum makinoi. The sequence continues at coordinate 79,974,400 of OU343216.1, read as the reverse complement.
GTCGTTTTCCCAACGAGGGATGAATAGAGTTTATCAACTCACGTATCGATTCGGGATTTGAATGTGATAAAAGGGAAATTAATGGGGATTCTAAACTACGATGCAAGGAATTCAAAAGGAAAGCATTGAAATTTACTAAATATATGATGAAATAAAGGAAACACTACTAACTACGAAAATTTAAACTAAAAACGCATAAAACGTAATTAAAGAAACGCGAAATAAATGCAACTATGCTAATTTAAACCCGTAAAAATGAACTTCTATTTTTCTACATCTAATAATGATATTTGAAAATTATTTGTGAATTAAAACTATATTTTTGGATTTTTCTTGATTTATTTTGAATTAAAAACTAATTTAAGACATTTAAAATAGACTTGAAATACTAAAAATTAGGAAAATAATCTAGAAAATTACAAAACTATTTTTCAAAAATCAAAATTAACTAAAAGGAATTTTAGAAACTGGAATCACATTTTTTTTGACTTTTTATGAATTTATTATGAATTTAATACTATTTAAAACTAATTAAAATGCTAGAAAATCTATTTTAACTAAGAAAATTCAGAAAAAATACTTTTTATGACTTTTTGAATATTCTAAAACTAATAAAATTGAAATTACATTTTTCTGAACATTTTCCATTATTTGGATTAAATGCTAATTAAAAATGCTAAAATGAAAATAAAATGCGTAAAAATAGCAAATGAACAAAGTGAAAATATGAAAACTCTGAATATTATAAAATAAAATAGCACTAGGTAAAATTAATGTAAATGATTTTGAAGTGCAAGAACTATGATTTGGGCACACTACTAATATGAATAAGCACTCAAAATAAGCAAAAAGCTACTAAAAAGCTACCTAAACCCTAAACTAACCTAAACTAACCGTGAAAAACACCTACTGCAACTCAAATTGGATCGATAAGCACAAGATAGAAGCAATTTAGCACCATAACATTCAAACTATCTAGTGCCAAACTACCAAGCCCTACTACCTCGATTAAGCTATCTAGAAAAAATCACAAAAATAAACTAAAATCACCATGTTATCAACAACCTACCAAAGTGCTATAATCCAGAATTTCAGCTAAAAAGGACAAAAAATGAAGAAATTAAAAATCAAAAGTAAAAGGCCATTAGGACGATAAGAAACTGATGTGCAGCTAAGATAAGCAAATAGCAGACCTGAATAAGCTCAATAACAGCTGGAAACTGATCTAATTAGCTAAACCTATATCTAAGCTATACTTATACTAATCCTAGAGGCTACTCTTAAAACAAATCAGAAGCAAACTATAACTTGACTTGCATTAATAAAGTAGAATTACAGAATTGAAGTGAAAAGAACTGGATTACACTATTAAAACAATATAAATGACAAGTAAATAAATGGCCAAAATTTCTTTAAGACATAAGAAATTGGACGACATTCACTTGTGACTGAAAGGGGTTTAAATAGCAGAGCCTTGAGCTTGGTTCCTTCGATGCTCTTTCCGCCTTGATCTTTTCATTGTGTCACAACCATCTCATGTACCGTTATCATTTCACAATGAGGTGTTTAGACCAATAGGAGGCTTTCATTCGACACCGGCAACTAATAACACATCCCCGACGTTGTCAAGCATTCTGTAAGCTTACTTGTGGGTCAATTGTGATGGGATGCAAGGTAACTTGGTTTCAAAAGGTGGTGAAATGAAGGTGAAACCATGGGAATAAATGTTTTGGGCTGCTAGGGGATGGGATAAGTTTTATTGTATTTTGACTATGGATGTGTATATGTTTGACCGTGGGTTAAAATACAATGGGTGTGGGCTTTGTGAATGGTTAAGGGTATTGGGCTTTTTGGTATTTTTTTGAATTTGGTAATATGTGTTTATCCAAATATTTCCACAAGGACTAATTATGATAACTTGCAAATTACAAGGTCCGAATGTGAAAATTGAGGTGATTATGGAAAATTGGTATAATGAGGGTATTGAAGGTAAAAAATGTAAATATGGAAAAGTGAAAGGTTTATAGTGAAAACTCCCAAATCATGCCCCGAACTCCGTAAATCGATCTTTTAAGCACTAAAATCCCTGAAATAGCATCCCCAACATCGGCTTTGGCGCTCTTCTTTCTCTCGTGCTTGGTTTCTTCTGCTTTTGGCTTCTTTTGTTCTGTTTTGTCATATCCCATTCCTAAACATGCATAAACTCAAGAAAACACACAAATATTAAGCATTAACCAGGCTTTCTTGGTTATTTTGGGTCAGTTTTGATAAAGAAATTATATGTGTTTAAGCACATATCAACGATATATACATGTACTTAATGCAAAGAATCACAGCCAACTGAACCTCTTGACAAGTCTAAATTGTTTGTTGTGTCTCATTGAATAACAGATATATTCACCCTGTGTCAATACCATCAAGGACCCTAGCGCCACCATAGTACTATCAATACCTCTCCGCATTCCCGCAGAGTTAACCAGCTTGTTAAAGTATGTATGTTGGAAGCATATTGAAAACAAGTTTAGCACATTAAGGCACATATCGCCAAACCACAATATACTGTCCAAGAGTATAAGAAGTATAGTGTAACACAATTGTATATAAATGGTTTGAGTATTCTAAAGAGTAAAAACAAGTATTTAAGCATGTATCTCCCCAGTTGTATTTAAACGTAGTAAAGCGGGTATGAACTCACCCTGAGACATTGATATGCTAACAAAATGATGTGCATCTGAATGAGGCTCCCAAACATCCGACCTAAAATGAAATGATGTGCTTCAATATAAGTCATGAAACAATGTTGCAAGTATTTGCAAACTATATATGTAATCTATACCACTCAGACGCTTTTTGAAAATGAATTTATCGCCGAAATATATGCTATGACATCTCGTCATGTTTATAAAATACTTTACAAGTATATGCTTGAATCAACATTCTACGATAATCGCTTTGTGATTTATTGTGAAATTATACTTCGTCAGAAAAATAATGTTATTTGACAATTTCATGAAAAGTGAATATATACGGCCTTGAAAAGCTAGTCGTAAAATGGTGCACGCCGAAAGTGTCGTGAAACAAACTCAATGGTTTTAATCTTGATCATTATCTCAAAGTTTTAGTGTTTAAGTTTTCATCCTAATGGTCCCTCGATCATGGAGAAAATATAGGTAAAGTATGGTACTGTCCAAAAATATCGTTTAGGGTGGTTTCCGGCAAGTTTAAATGACCGTATTTTTATTCGTTACAACTCCGGCTGACGTAACGGTTGGACATTTTGAAAAAATATGCTAGGCGAACTTATTTTACTAGAAGACATCACATTATAAAAAGACTACATCTCTGTTAAAACCTAACCCTCAACATTATCCGCTGCTGTGAAGTTTATGTTTAATAGAAAATATATTAAGGTTGCTTATATAAAAAGTTACTAACTTTGTGTAAACGTGTATAATTTAATCGTTACAAGTCCGTTTTCTACGTTTTTTACATCCTTAGACTCGTGTTAAAGTATACTAATATATTTTTGATAAGTCGACACATTTTATAACGCTTAAGACTCATTTTTGACCCGTAAAGAGTGACATTTTCATGCTGAAATTTCTGGAAATTATTAGTTTTCACGCCAAACTTCAAAATTATAACTTCTTCGTTATAACTCCGTTTAACCCGCTCTTCAAAGCGCCACGCTGCTTTTAAAGATATTTTCCAAATATCTAGCCCAAAATATTTTACCAACTGACGAATTTTTCCAGATTTAAAAATAAGATCAGACCCTTAATTAAACTTGTGGAAATGAGTTTTCAACGCTAAAACCTATTCTAACCAATTCAAAACAACTCCGGCTATTCTAATCCTTCCATACACCTCTTAGGGTGTCATGGGTTCCTAGGCATCACCAAAAAGGATATGTTTCAAGGAGTAACTAGGATGAAATATATATATAACACTTAATAACAATGAAAAAGTGGTATAAACCTCCATAAGACTTGCATGTTTTTCTCCAATATGATGTAATGAACATAAAATAAATATGAAAGATGATGATGAGTATGAGATGCTTACTAGCTAACTTGATGAGGTTAGTCAACGAAGGTTTTTCCTAATCACCTTAGACTTTTATTGCAAAACCTTTACAACAAGTGATACTAGAGTATATAAAACTTGACTTCAAAATTTTTGGTGAATTCCACTTGATCCCTTGGTATGGCCGGTTATGTGATGAAGAGAGGAAGAGAAATGTGTTTTTGCTTTACACTTTGTAAAATGAATGTATGTGTAGTTTGATAAGTATAATACAATATTTGTGCAAGATATTATGTAATGTTTAAGTGAGTCACCATAGCGTGTCGACATACTAAAAAAAAAGAAAGTGAAGTTGTTTTGTTCTAGCACGTAATTGTATGTATATAGTAGAGTGTAATTTGTTTAAGAAGTATTGGTAACTTGTGTATTTATTTAAGCATTTGGGTAGCGTTAATAAAAATAATTTTACCGGTTCAAAATAAAAACATATTGATGTCATAAAAATTATAAAAATACATTTCTTGCAAAATTTGAGTGAAATAATAATTATCGTGTAATATTTAAGAGAAAAAAAACCGTCGTAATTATATAAATATAACAATATATATATACAAAATAAATTTAAAACACTGGGTAAACTCATAATATTATTTTATAATCTTAATGTAAGTATAAAAATATAATGAGATAATTTTGGAAGTATCGGATCAATTGTTCAAAATACCAATTACGCGAGAAGGCTATTTAATAAGAAATTATGCTGTTTAATGTGAAATGCAAACTATGCGAACTAATATGATGAATATTGAGTTTGAGAAATGACCAAAAATTGAGAATTGTGACACCATAACCCGTGTCCTATCAACGGTTTGGGCCGTTTGCTCACAAGTTGAGCAACCATGCTTAGGGGGGTAGTATGTGGGTTGTGGTGGTGGAATGGTAGATGTATGTGGTGTTGGTGGAAATGTTTGGGGTGGTCATGATGGAAGCAAGCAAAGCACTTTGCATTTGCATTGTCTCACCTAAGTGAGAGTCCACCATGCCTTTGAATTGGTGGAGGTTGTGGAGTTCCGCTTGAATCTCATCTCTAGTGGGATTGGCATCCCACATGCACTCCTCAATGTCCCTCAAGATGAGGGACATTGATGGGGAGGAATGATCTCCATACAAAGGACCATGAATGTCTTTGTGAATGGGGTGGAAGAGAAGAGGTTTAGGCCCTAATGGGGCGTTTGGGTCAAGGGATGACCGAGGGGACTTATGAGCCATCCGGCCAATTGAGCCAAAGGATGGCAATGGTGGTGGATGATTTGGCCTAGGAGGCAAGTCATCCAAGTCCTCCAAGAAAGGATTCGGGGAGGTTGGTGGAGTGGAAAATAACTCCATGGGAATGAGAGTTGGAGACCTTGGTGAAGGTGGTGAGGGTGTTTGGATGTTTGGATGGGTGCCGGTGGAGGTGAAGTTGGTGTTTTTGTTTGTGGTGGAGTGGTGATCACAATGTGTGATTGAGTAGGTGGCTAGGTAAGGTTTGTATCATCTCGGATGGGAGATGAGATTGTGAGTTGAGAAGACTCGGATGAGGAGCTAAGGTTAACGAAGCAACAAGGCCTCACACTAATTCTAGCGGTTTTCTTGCAAGGTTTTGGAGATGATTTTGTCATTTTGACTTTGGTTTTTCTTTGCTAGATGATAGTAAGAATGAAGAAGGTGTGAGGATGATCATGGTAAAACCTCTCAATTTATAGAGGTGAAAAATCATGGAGAAATGTGTTTGATTTGATGTTAAACCATTGAAGAGATGAGGTTCCTAATGATTTTGAAGTGGGTTGAATGCTAGTCATATCACCCAAGTCAAGCCATTCAAGAGAGATGGAGTGAAGAAGAAAAGATTTGCAATAAATGTGTTCTATTGAGTGGAATTTCCTAATATCAGATCACCATGATTTGAAGGTACCAAAAATTTGGTTCCTTCCTTTATGCAAAAGGGCTCCTTGGGTGGATTTTTCAAAATTTTGAATTTTGGTGGGAAATGGATTTCTTATATATCTAAGTGAATTATACTAGTTCTAATAAGAGTATAAGCAATTTAGGATTGACTTATAAGCATTGGATGGTAATTTGGAATCACAAAATAGTCGAAATCGAAAGTTACCAGGATCCACCACACCAAATCTTACACGAACCCTAAAAGGGTGCCGCCCCGTCCGCCTGCACGTGCATGTATGCGGTATTTTTACATAACGGACGGTACCAAAATTATGGTGCCGCCTCGATCCGTGGAGTGCGTAAATATGGACGAGTACTTTTTTAGGTGTCGGGGACATTTCCTAAACCTCGAAATTCTTCTCAAAACATGTGATACTAAACATTTCTAGTTAGGAAAAGTAAATAACACATGTATAAACATAGTGGAGCATGTATTTTGAGCAGGCTTTTTGATTTTCACATTATAGTGAAAATGGGTAAAATTTGATAGCATACTGCTATCCCCCGCATAAGATTGTTAGCATTCACCATTGTTTCAGGTTATATTATCATCCTACATAATAAAAGCAACTAAATTGTATCAAACATTAATGATAATGCATTGTTCCAAACACTCCTTAAAAGTACCCTTATTTGTCCAACTTCTTGTAAATCTTGTTCATCATCCTACCAAGGCACTTGAACATTCCCTTAGTTTGCTTGAACTCCACTGATTCATTCTCTATTTTGGGAAGAGACGCATAATACTCATGAGGCTGGGGACGAGAGCTTGGAAGACCATCATCGGAGCTATTTGATGATGATGATGATGATGATGATGGAGTTGGAGGCTTTGCCTTTGTCTTAGCAACTCGCATCACTCAAAGGTACAAAGATGTGAGGATGAGCTCATAGTGAAGTGCATTCCTTTTGGGTTGGTGGAATTGGTGCAAAGTTTCTATAGAGACGGGTGAGAAGCATCCCGTATGGAAGAGCAACCGATCCCTGAGTTGGAATATCAATCATTCTCCTAGCTATGTAGTAGGCTAAATTGAATGGTTGTCGGGTGGACAAGTTGTAGAGCATGTGACAAAGGCAAGCATTTATGTGATCCCTATTTCCTATGGTGCTAATGACGCTGCTTTCTAAGTAGCTCCTCCCATTTCTTAAATTTGGGCTTAAGTTCATTTAGCTCAATTCCATATGGATCTCGTTTATCTTTTCCCTTTCGGGTAACTCGGGTTGTATCACTTTTTGGGTTAAAAGGTGTTCACGGATGACATCCTTATCGCCAAACGGGTTTTAGGAAAGAGCGGTCATTGATTGCATCAAGAGCCGTGAGTGACCACTTATCCGTGTAGACACAAGTTCCTCGGTTGGGAATTCCTAACACTTGAGCAAAGTTGCCTAAGGTGATGGTGTAGTCGTTTTGATTGATTCTAAACCTAAGACAAAATTCATCATCGGCTTCATCACTAAAGCCGGTCACACTAGCATAGAATTCTAACACAAACCTAGGACAAATTGGTTCATCGATGTCAAGAAGACAATCGAATTGAATGGCTGCTAGTTCTTCACGAAGGTTGGTATTTTCAAGGAAGGATGAGTGAATGGTTCTACCCTCATGGAAATACCTTGATTCTAGACCCCTAAATATTTCTACTTGTTCCTTGGTAAGTCCTTTGGTTTTGTGGTGTTTGGGAATGTAGTTGTGTCTTTGTGATCATAGAATCTTGCGGCTACCATGGTTATTCCTAAGGACAAAGAGTTAATATGTTAAAATGAGAATAAGTTTTAACGTTTTTGGTTCTAGTGTGTGCCTATATGAAAACAATTTTGAGTTGCGGTTATCTCGACTCATTTTATGCACAAAAATGGTTTTAGTGGGTGTTTGGCAAATACCATGAGATAACCCAAATGCTCCTAATTCAATGTGGCTTCATTTTATACCCGAATGCATATTAGTTATGCAATACCTTTAGTATTCAAGAGCATGCAAGTGATGAAAATTTAACGTTTCTATTTGTATTAGCAATGAAAAAATTGTTTTCCTACAAGTAAGAAGCTTTTCAAAACTTTTGACATGGGGTGTTTGGTTGTTTGAATAAGGCCTTATATTCATTATCTATCAATTAGTGGGAAGCATGATTTGTTTATGCAATATGATAATGTAGTACCTAATTTCAATGACTAGTTATGCAATTTGCCAATTGAATTCATATTTGGTATAAAAGCATACATAAAACCCCATGTAATGATTTGTGATAGTATTGTGCATAAATAAGAATCCTAGACTCAGAATTAAGAGATGAAATGTAGTTAAGATACTTACAATGATGTTATCTCCAGTGATTAGTGAGTGGGAAGATGACAATAATGAGCTTGGTTTAAGTTTTATTTTGGTAAAGGGTTTTGAGGAAGAGGATGATTTGTATATAGCAGCTTTTTCTTGTAGAGATACCACGGACGCATCTACACCAAAATTTGGTTCCGCCTTTGTCGTCTTGGTGTCGCTACAAAAGAGTGTACAAGACAAAATTGTTTTGTTTTGACTATTCTAATGTTTTGGGCTATGTTTATCCTACATGTTTGGTTCCATTAACCCTAAACCAAGTCTAAGAAGATTAAAAGGTTCTCGTTTAAGAGGCTTAGTTAAGATGTCGGCTATGTTGTCTTCGGAGGCTTTCATTGAAATTTTTTGAACATTGTCGCGAAGAAAGTGATTGCGGATTTCAATATGTTTTGTACGAGCATGTTGAACGGATTCTTGCTGAGATCGATGGCTCCTTTGTTGTCGCAAAGTATCACAATGTCGTTGAGATGAATTCCGTAATCTATTAGAGCTTGCTTCATCCAAAGAGCTTGTTGACATGCTTTTCCGGCGAGACGCATTCTGCCAGTAGTTGAGATGGCTAAGGCCGCTTGTTTCTTTGCAAACCATGAGGTGAGACAATGTCCAACAAAAGTGCAAATACCACTTGTACTTTTTCAATCAACATAATCACCGCATGATCCGAAGTCGGCATACACTATGGTTTCTATACCCGCTCCTTTGGGATACCATAATCCTAAACACGTTGTTCCCTTAATGTATCTAAAAATCCTTTTAAGGCTTCTAAGTGTGATGCCTTTGGGTTTTCTTCAAAGCGAGCACATAGACAAACACTAAACATAATGTCGGGTCTACTAGCCGTAAGATAGAGTAGGCTACCAATCATTCCTCTATATTTAGTGTTATCTACGGATTCACCTTCTTCGGCCTTGGTGAGTTTAGTGTCCGAGGACATGGGTGTTTTAGTTGGTTTGGAATCTTCAAGACCAAATTTCTTAAGCATGTCTTTTATATATTTAGATTGGTTAAAAAAATGCCATCTTCTAGTTGTTTAATTTGAAGTCCTAGAAAGAAGTTTAACTCACCCATCATACTCATTTCAAACTCGTCATGCATGATTTTAGAGAAATCATCACATAGTTCTTGACAAGTTGATCCGAATATAATGTCATCAACGTATATTTGAACAATGATAATTTTTGATTCCTTTTTCTTGGTAAAAAGAGTATTATCTACTAATCCCATAGTGTATTTGTTATCAATAAAAAAAAGTCTTAAGACGGGTCGCTTTTGGTGCTTGCTTAAGACCGTATAATGCTTTCTTGAGTTTGAAGACATGATGTGGTTTCTCAAAGTCGGTAAAACCGTGAGGTTGAGCAACATACACTTCTTCGTTAATAAACCCATTAAGGAAAGCACTTTTAACATCCATTTGAAATAATTTAAAGTCATAAGCACATGCATAAGCAAGTAATATTCTAATAGATTCAAGTCTAGCTACCGGTGCATAAGTTTCATCATAATCAATTCCTTCTTGTTGATTATAACCTTGTGCAACAAGCCTAGCTTTGTTTCTAGATACTACACCATTTTCGTCCATTTTATTTCAAAGACCCATTTTGTTCCAATTATAGTTTGATCTTTGGGTTTTGGAACTAATTTCCAAACATCATTTCTAACTAATTGGTTTAATTCTTCTTGCATGGCAATAACCCATGATTCATCTTTTATTACTTCATTTATGGTTTTCGTTCAATGGTGGATACAAAACAAAAATAATTACTTTGATTTTGGGCTTGTGACCTTAAGGTTCTTTGATTAAGTTGTCCTATGACTTTTCTAAAGGATGACTTTTAGATTCTTTGATGTTGACAATTTCCTTATTTAATGGTTCATCTTTCTTGTTATTATTAATTGACTTTCTATTATTTGACTTTCAACTAAGTCATCATCTACCAAAGGTGATGTCTTAGAGGGAGGTGGACTTTCGTCAAATGTTATGTTCAACGATTTCTCGACTATCATTGTTTCTTTATTTAGGACAATGTAAGCTTTACTAGTTTGAGAGTAACCAAGAAATACACCTTCATAAGACTTTGGGTCAAACTTGGTGAGATAATCCTTAGTATTAAGAATAAAGCATTTACAACCAAAGACTCTAAAATATCCTAACGTTGGCCTTTTACCTTTATAAAGTTCATATGGTGTTTTGTTTAAGAAAGGACGTATTAAGACTCTATTTAAAATATATGTAGAAGTGTCAATGGCGTTACACCAAAACTTTTGAGGAATGTTTTGTTCATTAAGCATTGTTCTACTCATTTCTTGAATTGTTCTATTTTTACGTTCTACTACTCCATTTGATTGAGGTGTTCGTGGAGCGGAAAAGTTATGTGTTATACCATTTGTATCACAAAAGTTTCCAAATTGAGTTTCGTTGTCAAATTCACGACCATGATCCGGTCGGATCGACACAATTTTGACACCTAGAAGATTTTGAATTTTCTTGCTAAGTATTTCAAATTTATCAAAAGCTTCATTTTTGGTTTTCAAAACAATGTCCAAGTAAACCTTGAGTAATCATCTACTATGACCAAAGTGTATAAGTTGCCTCATAGCTTCTTATAGCGGATGGTCCAAACAAGTCCATATGTAATAATTCTAGACACTTAGATGTGGACACCATATTTTTAGATTTGTGACTACTATGTGTTTGTTTACCAATTTTGCAAGCGCCGCAAAAGTGTTGGTCATATTTTAGTTTTGGTAAATTCCTAACTAACTCTTTTGAAGATAGGTTTTGTATAAGTCTCATATTAGCGTGACCTAAGCGCCTATGCCAAAGAGATGAGCTATCGTCTAATGTTGTTAGGCAAAGTTTGTCATTATATGTTTTATCTATTTTCATGACGGATATGTTATTTTTCCTAACTCCTTTAGCTATGGTGATACCATCTTTTAGTATTTTACTACCATTTTCATCAAATAGTACTTTATACTTTTTATCACATAATTGGCTAATACTAAGTAGATTAAATCCTAACCTATCCACATGAGCAACATTTTCAATAGTTAAGGAGTTATGAGCAATCGTACCTTTGCCAATAATTTTGCTTTTGAGATTGCTACCAAAGGTGACATTACCCCCGTCATACTCTTGGTATGATGAGAAGAGACTTTTGTTGCCCGTCATGTGTCGTGAGCATCCACTATCATTTATCCATTCATCACGTTCCAATCCAACTTTCAAGCATACCTAAGAAGCAAATAACTCAAGCATTTGGTCCCCAATATCTCATGGGTCCGTTTGGGTTAAACATACCATTTATTTGATTCATGTATGGAAACGATGGGTAAGAGTTCCATGGCATGTAATCTGGAGTTTGATATGGTCTAGGAAAGTTTTGATTCCAACCGTTGTGTTGGTAGTTGGGTTGTACGTTATGATTGCTCTTAGGAAAGGGCGCTGGCAAAAAGTTTTATATCGTTGTTGAGTAGTTTTTGATCTAAATTCATTTTGACAAGTCCTACTCATGTAATAAATGGTTTTAGTTTAACACTATCATTGGTTTTCTTTGTTTTTTAACAAATTCAAGACGGTCCAGATATGTAACATCTGCTCGCTGAAGTACCCACGCACACCATTTTTTGCCAACCGGAACCCTTATTTTGGTTCCGTTCGTCCGTGGTGCATCAGCACAATTTTGACAGAATGTTCGTCTTTTTCGGCCGCTTTGTTTTGACTCTTTGGAATTAATACTTCATTAAAACCTAGCCCATTCATGTCTCCTGGTGTTTTATGGATTTTAACTATTTCATCGGCAAGAGCGATGTTTTGTTAAACCTTTTAAACTTAGAATTATTTTCTATTAAAACATCTTGTGTGAGCTTTAGTTTTTCTATTTCAAGTTTAAGCTCTTGACATGATTTACAATCATCGTCATTTGCTTTTCCCTTTTTTAGTCGTTTTGCTTTTTCTTTTAACTCATAAACTTCATTTTCCAAAAATTCCTTTTTGGTTTTTAAAAATTTATTTTTAGTTATGAATTTTAGACTTAGCTCACACAATTGATTATATTGTTTTTGCAAAGTGTCATCATCAATAGAAGAGTAAGAAGAGTCGAAAGTACCTCATTTGACTCATGTGCCATTAGAGCGATCTCTTCCTTGCTTGATTCTTCATCGTCTTCACTATCACCCTAAGCACCACTTACAAAAGCTTTGAGTTTTGCAGTGGCTTGGGACATTCTCTCTATGAGTGACTTGCATCACCACATCTAAAACATTTTCTTTCACCTTTACCCTTTCTTGTCCCGATCTTTTCGAATGGCTTCTTTTCTTCTCGAGGTTGTCTTACAAACTTTCCTCTTCTTCTAAAGAACTTCTTAAAATCTCTAACGGCCATGGCATATTCCTCATCTTCACTACTGGAGCAAGATTCATCACTTGATTCCGCTTTTGCTTTTAGAGCAACGGATTTGATCTTCTCCCTTTTTCCTTTGATGATCTCCGAATCTTTCTCCATCACCATTTCCTGTACTTTGAGGTTACCGATCAACTCGTCTAGTGACATTATTGAGAGATCTTTTGATTCCTCAATGGCGGTCACTTTAGCTCTCCATTTGGGATGGAGTGCTCTAAGAAATTTCCCGACAAAGTTCTTACTACGAAAAGATTCATCAAGTGCTTTAAGTGATGTAATAATAATGTTAAAGCGAGCAAAGCCACAATCAATGGTTTCATCTTCAGGATAACAAATTGTTCATATTGTTGAACAAGAAGATCAATTTTGTTATCCTTGACTTGTGAATTACCTTGATGTGTAAGAATAAAAGATTCCCAAATATTCTTTGTTTCACACATAAAAATTCTTTCATATTCTTTTCTAGGTAAAGCATTATAAAGCATCATTTTAGCTTCATTATTTTTAGCAACTAATTTCTTTTGTTCATCAACAGAAATATCCTTTGTTGTAGAACTAAAATCCCTTTAACAATAATAAACCAAAGATCTATATCTTTTGATTTTACATATGTTTCAAAACCGTTTTTCCAATAGATAAATCCATTGGTTTCAAAGAGTGGTGGTCTTTGCATAGATTGCCCTTCTTTAAAGTTTTCGAATCCATGGATCGTTTCAAGTTTATAAAATACAATTATTTTAGAAATTCTTGAGCAACGAGGCTCTGGTACCAATTGTAGAAAACTAGAAGGGGGTTGAATAATTTACCAATTAAAAACTTGTTTTGAAAATTGAAAGATCAATTGATATTGATCTTAGATATGTTAATGAAATATGCAAGCAATATGTAAAGAGTAAATAAGGAAAGAAATGATCAAACCACAACAAGTTGTTTATAGTGGTTCGGTTTACAAGGACTCTTTTTCCTTGCTCTACTCCACTCCTCGAGTCTCACACTCGCGAGTTTAACTTCACTAGTCAACAAGCTCCTTTCACCGGCGGAGAAACCTTTACACTTCGCATACACTATTTTTCGACACTAAGCTAGATGTTGAGTTCTTTCCAAGGGTACAACTACTCCCACACACAATGTATTTTGAGGACTAAAATACTAAACACTCACACTCACAATGATGGTTTAATACAACAATGAAGTATGAATCAACACTAGATCATACAACACTAAACAAACAAGACTTCCAACTTATCGTTGAAGCTTGAATGTGACTTGATCTTCTTTGCTATAAAAGAGATCACTAATATGATATGAAACCGAGTTAGAAAGGTTAGAGAGAAGATATGTAAGAGAGTATGATAGAGGGATGAAAACTACTTGGTTTGGCATTGCTATTTATAGCCAAATGGATGTGAGCGTCCACGGACCGCGAACCCTTAAAAGGGTTCCGCCTGTACCAATTTGGTATCCGCCTGTCCGAGTACCAAGATATCAAATCTTTGCTAAAGTCAACTCTATCTAAGTGAGATTGTGCAAGATATGAAGAGTACAAATCCACACAAAATATCTAATGAAATCTTCCAATGATTTCCATGATGCATCACATGATGTCATATGTTGTATTTCTATTTTTAGAAATATGCAAGTACATAAGTAGTGTTTGGTTTTAAGAACCTAACACATTCTAAAACTACTATCATACATAATGATTAGAGTCATATCAAGATGTTACTAATCATAAATGTAAATGCTTGAATGATGAATATATTGTTTGAAAAGCTTGTTTTAATATCTATTAAACTTGACAAGCTTTAAGCTTATATAAATTAAATTTACTTTTGTCGTTAACAAAACTTAGGTAAAGATCAAAAAATATAAATAACGTTTAATGACGATATTTGTATTAACATAATCTACGCTACTAACTAACTAATTAACTACTAAACAACGAAAATAACGATATGTTCACGGTACCAATATAGCCAATTATAATCAGTAACGACACTTCCTACTAATTTCCAATTCTAACACCCACAGGTAAAACCCGCTTTTATGCAATGAAAATACCATAAAGAGAAAACCACCTTACCCAGAAACTAGAGCTTACGCTGCATGTAGCTTATGCTGTGAGACTTGAGGAAAATCTTCGCTAGGCGCAGAAACTAAAAGGCTTAAGAGTAGAATGCTTACTTAAGATTAGCTTATGCGTGAAGAAGATTGCCAGCGTAAGAAAATGCTTAGGCGAAGAATTTAATAATGAAGTGATTAGCTTAGGCGAAAACTGTGTTTTGCTCAAAATCCTTTACACTTATTCCGTGGAAAAAGATATCCAAAGTCAAGTGTTTTCGCTTATCCAAACAAGAAAAACACCTAGTAAAACCAATAGCATCAAGATCAAACTTTGACGAAAGCTTATATGTAGACTTTAATCCCTTACGATAAAAACTGGTTTTACTATGCGTAGGATAAACCAACCTTCAACTAAAAACTGATTTTTCGCCTAAAAGTGTTTCTACTGACATTTCTATAATGAAAAAGCTTCAATATCACCAAAATAACACAAAAGTGTGAAACTTGATGATCCAAAACATGTATTCACCTTACTACGTAGAAAAGACTACACACGAATGAAACCAAGCTCAAAACTAATGAAATACACACGTAAAGTTTCAAACTTTGCCAAAACTTAAACTTTGTCACCAAATAACCTTTAAAGTACAAGAATCTTGAGTTTTAAAGTGTAAAAATTAAAGCTTTTAAGCTGTATGAATGTTTTAGAACGAGAAACCCAGTATCCTTATAAATTCAAAAACAAAATGTTTCTCCAACTAGATGGCTTAATGATACCATGTTAGGTTCCCATGTTTGCAACACAAGCATCAATATAAGAAATAAGAGATAGTGAGTGATCGGTTGAACAAAACAATACACACACACACGAATGACTAATAACCTTTATGCGAGGAATGATATTGAAAATGAACAACCAACCTCAAATAAGAGTTACAAGACTATTTATAGTGGAAAGGGAGCTGTGGCAACACATCTAGTCCCTTCCTTTCCTTATGAGTTTTGATAGGCTCATGGGCTTTCACATGAGCCTAGCCTAAACTACTAACATAAAAGCCTTAATTAAGCTAACTATTACATATTCATTACTAACACTTGAGAAATGGTTTAGGAGTGATTCCAACAGGTCTTTTTAGGATGGTTCTACCAAGTCCAAACCTTTCTTTTGGTGAGTGAGGATTGAATTGTAATGGAGTAAGCTCATATTAGAGCAAAGACCAAGAGGTTCCAGTGGGTGATATGTCTGATTCTCGCTTCACTTTAGAGATGTGTTCACCACTGGGCACATCATGGAGTCCAAGCATGCTCTTGTAGCTCACTTTCGAGCTCACAATCCTTCCGTAATCAAATTTGGAAGCTTACTCGGATTAACCCGCTAAATCCAATCACCGGCTCGGGAATAGTCAACACATTGGTAATCATGCCACCGCATTACACAAATGTGGTTCGGGGAGATCGGTTTGTCGTGAGAGTCGTGGAGATGATCTTCTTCACCTATGACTCCTTTACTACTAGGGCACCACACAAAGATCAAAGACCCTTGGATTCTTAGCCCAACTAGCAATGATATCCTTTTTCTTCTAAGTTCATCTTGAAGAGCCCGCTTTTTAACTAATTCAGTTGTTTTATTTGCAAAGTGATGTACCTCGCTTATTTTATATTTTTAAAAGAAGCGCTATCCCTACACTTATTCAGTTCAAAACTAAAGCTTGTTATATTTTGAAAAAAGATTTAATCGCTGTTTTCTACAAAAATTAAGGTCAACATTGATATGTTCATATAAGATTCAAGCAATCGAGTCATCATCCATAGAAAGTAAAACATTTACCTTCTTCATTGTGATGACCCACTCTCTATTCTGTCATGATTCTTCCAATGCTAGCTTGTCCTCTCGAGATGGCTATCAATGCACTGACATGCACCATTTCATCATCGATGAGACTGCTCTTCATCCAGTTGAAGGTTTCAAAGAATAAGGCCTTTGTTTTACCAAGACGATTTAACATTGCTTGTTGTTTCGGGGACTGCCTCAAACAATGCAAGCTTAGCTTTGACTTTCCGTACTTAGCTTCAAAATCTACAGCTTGTTTTGGTCGATTTTTTTGAAAATTTTGATGAGACTGATAGATTTTTGGTTGAAATTTGATAAAACCTCAAGACCTGATTTGACCCTGATGATTTATAAGAGGGTTCAAAAAATTGTTTTTAAAACAGTTTTCAGAAAATGACCCTTTTGTGATACTTAAAGCATTCAGTGTCCTCATTTGCTTTAGCATTTGAAAAACCTTTGTTTTTTTTAAAACCTCCGAGAGTTAGCAAGAAGCTCTTCCCTAAAATCAATGTTCAGGTCATTTAGTACTCATCACTTGATTCTCATCAGTCATCATCTCAATTTTCCTCAAAAATCTTGGCACATTGTTAGAATAAAAAGCAGTTGATATTGGTGTTGAAAAGTTGGTGGTCGACTTCGATTTCCTGAGACTTTTAAGTCAAGGTATCTTTGTTGATGAGGTTTTCCTCATAAAACAAATTTCCATAAATTTTCGTGAAGTTCAAGACTGGATATGATTAGCATTCCTAAGTCCCCGAGAGAAATTCACCACTTCTCGTGAAGACTATTATTGACAAACCAACATTGATTTCATGTTTGGACAACTTAACACCATCATTTGACATTTCATTTAACAAGGTTTTGTATCGTGTAATTTTGAGACAGAGTTTCCAGTCCTACCCAAGGTGTTATACTCAAGTTTCGGTCCATTATCCTGCTTCCTGCATCGCATGGCCTTCATGACTATGGACTAGGTCATCCCAGGTTTGTTTAGCTGTACTACAGCTTATAACTGACTTATAATATCATCGTGGAAGACACGATATGATGATACTTTTGAGTCTTTGGTCCGGTTGACACTCTCTCTCTCTCATCCTTGAGACCACCGAAGCCTGTGTTTAAGCAAACCTTCGCAGCCTGGGATAAATGGACCTTCATTTATACACTTGATATATTGTTCCATCCGGTCAAATAGAAGCATACGCTTTTTCCATTTGTTGAATTTACCAACTTCAAGTCTAGGGGCAATAAATAATAAGCTCCACCCTTTTTATCGACTAATGGGGTACATCAATTTCACCATTAGGATCCTAATTTAAAAACGCTTTTTAGAGCGGCTTAAAAAAGTTTTATAATCACCAAGCTCGATACCACTTGTTGTTCCCTATTCACTATCAGTGAAAAAAGCTTATGTATTAAAACAGATAATAGTGAATCAATGATGAAGTAAGATGTATTTTCAACATATTCTTTATTAGAAATCAATCAAAGAATACATTACCCAAGTACTTGCGAATAGTACTGTATTAAATGACAAAGGGTTGGTACTCCTACTCAAGCTCAAGCCGAGTCCGAGAATAACTACTATGGAACCATCGACTATCTCAGTGGATGAGTTGTATTTGGAGGAGTAAAGGATGGCAAGTGTGTGTGTTTTAAAATTCACAAGCTTAAATCTTTCACTCCATCTCTTATGCTATTTATAAAAGTATGAGTTTTAACTCTATCCTAAGTAACAAACCGAATTTACGACAGACAAAATATGATATTTGTCTCTGCTACAAAGACTATATATCAAGTAGACAAGACAGCTTTCCATAAGTCGATGATACTCAGCCCGATAGTTTGTCATTCCGGGAAAGTTGACTTATTGATACTCTGACTACCTTTATCTGACCAACTTATCCCTGCCTTATCCCGCCATTCTTATCTTCATTCTTCAGTTTTCTACTCGGTTTTCTTTAGTGCAAGTAGTCAGAGGGAGTTTAGGGATTCGCTTAGTTATTGTTATCACCACCCAATCCACCATCTCCTTGACTCGTCTTCACCTTTAAGTTCCATTGGTTGAGAGACTTCTTCGCCTCTTAATGAGTATTCGAAGATGGCTCAATCGGAGACTATGCATTCACACTGTTAGTGTTTAATGATCTAAACACTTGGGGTATTTTCTATTCAAATCCGAGATTAAGGGGTTTGGGTATTTACTGAACCCAACAAACAACCACCTCCAAGATATAATCAAAGTTTTACAAGAAACAAAGGTCCATCATTTTCAAAATCGAACACATCTAGGAGACCTAATAATGTTTATCCGAGAAGTAACCATCAAATGGGATAGAATCCAAATATGCAAAATGGCTTTCCATTTCAAAACTTTGCACCATGGAACGTATATTCACCTTATCCATATATTTCTAACATGAATGGAATGTTTAACACTAATGGACCCATGAACAAATGAGGACCAAACTTTTGAGTTAATATTTTCTAAAGCTTTAAGGTCGAATTTATCCTGAAGGGATCAAGGATAGCGGGTGCACGAGGCAATAAGGACCGTAATAAAATTTATTCTCCACATATGAATCCTTCAATGGAGGAAATATGGTATTTGGAAATACAAGCTAAATCATCGGTAAAGGTACGATTTCTAACAAATCTCTAACCATTAACGATGTGTGTCACGTATAATACCTAAACTTTAACCTCTTAAGTATAGGACAAAATGTGCGATAAAAAGTGCAACGCATCTTTAACGAACCCGTAGTAAGATATTGAAAAACGGTATCACCAGAGGTAGAGTAATTAGAAACATGGAGTCTATGTCATTAAAATTGGTAATGAACCTAAAGACAAACTTCGTCTTACTTATGGATGATACTTCTCAACCTATGGCATCAAGATTGGGTCATGCCATTACGCTAATTTTTCAATCGCTATCATCCAAAGATCGAAAAGAGATCTACCAAAATTAAAATATGAACATCACTTTTGTGATGTTTGTAACGTAGGAAAACAAGTCCATGCTAGTCACAAAGCTAAAAATATAGTTTCTACAACTAAGTGTCTAGAATTGCTACACATAGATTTATTTGGTCCATCCATTATCAAAAGTTATGGAGGTAACTACTACACTTTGGTTATAGTGGATTACCTGTGTACACATGGACTATATTTTAAATAATGAACAAACTGAAACGCTCAATCACTTTGAAATATTAAGTAAGAAATCCAAAGACAATTAGGAAGTCCTATAGTGTCTATTAGAACGGATCATGGTAGGGAATTCAATGAAGTGTACTTGATCCTTTTGTGATGCTAATGGTATTACTCACAACTTCTACTCCTGACTCCACAATCAATAGGGTAGTTGAAAGAAAGAATGAACTTACAAGAAATGAGTCGCACCATGCTAAATGAGCAATCCGTACCTCAAACGTTTTGGTGCAATGCAGTGATACTTCAACGTATATACTAATCGAAGTCTTAATTAAACCATTTTTAGGTAAAAACTCCATGACGAAGTTACTTTGAGGCAAAAAGCCTACGTTAGATCACTTGTAGTCTGGTAGTAAATGCTTTCTACTTAACACTAAAGATTACCCTGATCCTAATCAACCGAAGGTATCTTTTTAGGTTATTCTCCCAATAGCAAAGCTTACGTCATATTAAATAAAGAAACAATGAAGGTTGAAGAGTCATTAAATGTAAAATTTGATGAGAGTCCACTCAAACCTACTCTACCTCTTGTCGATGACGAGATTGTCGAGAGTGAAGCAATTGTAATAAAGAAAAAGATAAACAAAGAAGAAGAAACCTTAAATGATGAAATCATAAATATTAAAGAGTCCAAAGATCACCAGAGATAAGGTCATAGGAAAGTTAAACGAAGAACCTTAGGTCTCAAGTCCAAAAATCAAAGTAGCTTATTTTGTTTTGTCTCAACCATAGAACCTAATAATACACAAGAAGCCATAAAAGATGAAAGTTGGGTAATGGCTATGCAAGAAGAGTTGAATCAATTTGTTTCTAATGTTGTTTGGACACTTGCCCCTCCAACTAGTAATCAAACCATAATAGGAACCAAATGGGTATATAAAAACAAGGTTAGATTAAACGGTGTAAAGGTCTAGAAACAAAGCTAGACTCGTTGCCAAAGGTATAATTAACAAGAAGGAATAGTCTTGATGAGACCTATGCCCCGTATAGATTGTAGTCATAAGAATACTTTTGCTTATGCTTGTGCTAATGATCTTAAGCTTTATCAAATGGATGTCAAAAGTGCTTTTCTAAATGGCTTTATTAATGAAGTGTATATGTAGCTCAACCTCCTGCTTCATCGATTTTGAAAAACCTAAACATGTATATAAATTAAAGAAAGCCCTTTACGGTCTTAAACAAGCTCTAAAAGCTTGGTATGATAGACTCAAATAATTCTTAATCAAACACAACTACACCATAAGTTAGTTAACACACTTTTAACGAAGAAGAGAGTCACATATAATCATTGTTCAAATATATGTAGATGATATTATATTGGATCTACTTGTCAAGACATGTGTGATGATTTCTCAAAAATCATGCATGACGAGTTCGAGATGAGTATGATGAGATAACTTAGCTTCTTTCTTGGTCTACAAATCAAACAAGTAGAAGATGGTATCTTCTTTAACCAATCTAAATACATTAAGGAGATGTTAAATAAATTTGGTTTAGAAGAGTCAAACCCATAAGAACACCGCTGTCATCCGACACTAAACTCAAAAAGATGAAGAGCAAAACCTGATAACACAAAATATCGTGGCATGATTGGTAGTCTTCTACCACTTGCCAGTCGGCCGATATCATGTTTAGTGTTTATCTAGGTGCTAGGTTTCAAGAAGACCCTAAAACATCACATCTAGAAGTCGGCCAAAAGAATTTTTAGGTACATTAATGGTACGACTCATTAGGATTGTGGTATCCTAAGGGTACCAGAAACAATTTTATATGCGATTCCAATTAATATGCATGACATTGACCGAAAAAAAGTACAAGTGGGTATGTATTTTATGGGATGTTGTTTAACATCTTGGTTCTCGAAGAAGCAAACGACATTAGCCATATCAACAACCCAGCCGAATATGCTCCACGCAAGAAAGCATGCCAACAAGCACTATGGATGAAACAAGCGTTACTTGACTACGACATTCATCTAAGTGACATAGCCATTCTATGTGACAACAAAGGTGCCATCGACTGTCACAATTCTCAAATTCCGGTCATTTCTCATACTCCATATTTATCATTTCATAACGATTCGTGCATGGTTTTGCCTTTTTCATTAAACGTTATTTTCTTATTAAATAAACGTTATCGTGAAAACATTATTTTTTGAACATTTGACCGACTTCCAAAAATTATTCCAATATATTGTAACGCTCATATTAAGATTTTAAAAATGTTATTATTAGTTTACCCAAATGTTTTAAATCTATTTATATATAAATTGTTATGTTTATATAAATTACGACGGCTTTCTTAAATTCAACCCGATAAATATTTATTCACTCAAATCTTTCAAGAAATGTATTTTTTATAACTTTAATGACCTCAATATATTTTATCTTGAACCGTGAAAATTTATTTTATCTAACGCTACCTTAAATATTCAAATATGTATACAACTTACTAATATTACTCAACAATGCTACAAGTTACTACTATCCTCAAATAACTTTACTTCTACTACATTTATACTTCTACATAATAATAATAAATATATGTATATGTGTTATTAATTACATGAATCACCTAAAAAGATTTGCTAAGATATTTTCTTACATATATATTTACTTACACTCAACATATCACACACACATTCAATAATTCAAGTGTGCAAGTCTAGATCAAAAATTCTCCTCTCTTTTTCCTCTCATAAAATCCGGCCACCATGGGAGCTCAAAGAAGAAGATCACAAAAATTTTCTTGTCAAGTTCTACACAACCTAGATACACTCTTGTTTTAGGTTTTGAAATAAAAACCTAGGGTGTTTAGGATAATCCTTGGTTCACTAAACCTCATCAAGCATTTGTAAGCATAAAACTTCATCTCTTACTTTTTCATATATATTTTTCATACATTTCATGAAGTCCATATGATCATTTTTGCTCAAGTTGTAGTTTTATTCATGTTTATCAAATGTTATCACCCATATGTGTCCTATTAATTTTTATAACAAGTATGTACTAGTTAGAAGTTTATAAAAATGATAAGTTTGAAAAATGGATCATCAAAGTCTAGTTGTGATTTTTGGAGGAAATGATTACATAAATTTTATACATGTTTATTTAAGTTTGTATATATATTTTTAGCCTCATAATGAATATTTATTTTGGGTATGATCAAATGAAGTTGTTTTACTAGTAGGATTGGTGATGAGTAGATTAAGGGATTTTTGTGGTGAAGTTGTGGTTAAACAAGTAGAAAAATGGTAATTTTAAAAATAAGCGCGGAAGCGCTGTCGAAATTTATAATTTTTCCGAAAAGTTAGTCATTTTTATAAGTTTTATTAAAGTTTTAGAAACTAGATTTTTAGTTATGAACGTGGCCTTTTGAACGGACTAAAACGGAGTTATAACGAAAAAGATACGTGGTTTTAAAGTTACGATTTAAAAACTACCATTTTCCGGAAAGTGTACATGCAGTCCCGATTTTCAACTGACCAAACAGTGTCCTTAAACTTTCTGTGAAATCTCCAAAGTTTAAAAATATGTTAGTACACTTAATTACCTTCGCGTGGATATAAAGAACTTGAAAACGGACTTAAAACGAGTGAGTTATGGTTAACCGAACTTTGAGTCGAAAACGTGCTGAAAACACTATTCACAGCATTAGTATGCTGTCAGGATTTTTAATCAAGGTTTTGAGGGCTTAAACGGACGTTTCGGGAAACGGACCTAAAAACGAGTTAGTTTTCCTATGTATATATTACTTCAAGTCTAACGTAAACCGATTTTTCAATTACAAAAACCGTTACATAGTTTTAACTACATTTTCACCATTAGCTCCAAAGTATTTATTTTGACATGGAACCGTCACACATTCAAGTAACAATATTTCTATATTAACTAATTTTCAAGTAGCATATTGGGTGATACGTTTTCAAATCATGCATTCACGACAACATATCATAACTCAAGTCATAACATCCATTTTAGGTCGCGGATAGTTTCGGGCCTCACTTTCGTGCATTTCATTTTGTTAGCATATCAATCACACCCGGTGAGTTCGTAGCCCCTACTTTTACTTGCTTTCATGACTGTTTTGGGGGGAGATACATGCTCAAACTATTTTCACTTACTTTCACAAGTACTTTAAACTTTTACATACTATTGTGAGTTTCATACCCCCTACTTTTATACATTTTCAATTACTTTTGGGGGAGGTACATGCTCAAACTATTTTCATTTACTTTCACAAATATTCTAAACTTTGACATACTATTGTGAGTTCATACCCCGCTTTTACTCGTTTAAATTCTACAAACTATTTGGGGCGAGATATATGCTTATTTATCCAAACATTTAAACTCTTTTGCCAAACAACTTTACCTATACTTTAGACTTGATTGCGTTTTATACTTGATTGGGTTATACTTGTTTTACTCTTGCTAATACTCAAACCATTTATACAATTGTGTTACACTATACTTCTTATACACTTTGGACATTATGTGTGGTTTATTGCGATATGTGCCTTAATGTGGTAAACTAGTTTTCAATTGTGCAACAACATACAAACTTTAGCAACTGGTTAACTCCTGCGGAGCCGGCAGAGAGGTATTGATAGTACTATCGGGCTGACGCCCCCACCCTTGGGTCCTTGATGACGCGACCGGGGGTGAATATAATCTGTTATTCAAGTTATTCAAGGCAATAACAACAAACAAGTTAGACTTCGTCGTGAGGTTCAGTTGGCTGTGATTCTTTGCATTAAGTTCATGTACATATCGTATGCAC
Source organism: Chrysanthemum makinoi (assembly GCA_910596185.1). Taxonomy (NCBI): domain Eukaryota; kingdom Viridiplantae; phylum Streptophyta; class Magnoliopsida; order Asterales; family Asteraceae; genus Chrysanthemum; species Chrysanthemum makinoi. The sequence continues at coordinate 79,949,762 of OU343216.1, read as the reverse complement.
CTATGTCCTACTTACAAACAAGATTGATATACTACATTTTAGCAAGGGTTGTAAACACACAGGTTGCAAGTTTTGTATGGGCGGGACTTGGAACTGAGTGGATTTACGATGCCTTTGCTTTGCGAACTATTCTATATAACCAAAAACTTTGCCTTTGTTTCCTGAACGCTCTTTTAAAGCTTTACTTGTTAACTAAACTCTATGAACTCACCAACCTTTGTGTTGACACTTTTTAGCATGTTTTATCTCAGGTATCTAAGGCATTCACTTCATGGCATGCATTTGGACATATCATAGAGTCGTGGTGACGACGCGTCGCACATGGGATTTATGCATTTTAAAAACATCGTTTGGCTTGTAACAAACTTATTTCCGCACAAGTTGATTTTCATTTAGGACCTACATTTTGTAAACTTTGATTGTTTTAATAAATCAAACGATGTGTTTTCCAAACGACACTTTAGGTCGTTCAATATAACTGTAACTTTGATGCTATGACAGTCCTGCCCCAAGGTATTCAATTCGCTGCAAACAGTAATTTGGGGTGTGACAGATTGGTATCAAAGGCGCGTTATAGAGAACTAGGTTGCATCATTGACCCTAGACTATAACCACATCATCATAGCATCTCATCATATCATTATAAGTGCATATTCTTTATACATGCGAACTTATGACTCAACACCAAACATCATATGAGTCGATTAGTCCAAGCATTGCATAGTTACTCCTAAATTATACATACCCTGATCACCTATGTCTAATTCAGGAAGAATCATGCAATGAAGGGAGTAGTAGTCTCATATGAGTAAGCAATTCCGTAATCGAGCCAAAATTTCAAAAGATTTTCTTCAAACCACTTGTTTCCAGTTTGATCCGCGTGACAGTTCTTGTTTGATGAGTTGCAAAGATCGAGCTAGAAACAAGTTGTTACCTAAACCGATTTAGCCTAATCGTATGACAGTTCTTGTTTGATGAGTTATGGGATTAAGCAAAATCGTTACCTAAAAGTCTTTTGGAAATTTTGCTCGAGAATGGGAAAGCCTGCCTCATCGAGCCTAATCATAAGGGAGCATGTCTTTAGAAAGGGATATAGTCACGACATATGCATGAGCATTGGCATAATCATTTAAATCATACATGAGCATAAACTTTTAGAACCCTTGTCGCATTTTGGGCCATAGTATCATCGATTGAATCGCGAGGACGCGATTCCTCTATCAGGGGAAGAATGTCACAATTCTCAAATTCCGGTCATTTCTCATACTCCATATTTATCATTTCATAACGATTCGTGCATGGTTTTGCCTTTTTCATTAAACGTTATTTTCGTATTAAATAAACGTTATCGCGTAAACATTATTTTTGAACATTTGACCCGATACTTCCAAAAATTATTCCAATATATTGTAACGCTCATATTAAGATTTTAAAAATGTTATTATTAGTTTACCCAGTGTTTTAAATCTATTTCGTATATAAATTGTTATATTTATATAAATTACGACGGTTTTCTTAAATTCAACCCGATAAATAATTATTCACTCAAATCTTTCAAGAAATGTATTTTTATAACTTTTATGACCTCAATATATTTTATCTTGAACCGTGAAAATTTATTTTATCTAACGCTACCTTAAATATTCAAATATGTATACAACTTACTAATATTACTCAACAATGCTACAAGTTACTACTATCCTCAAATAACTTTACTTCTACTACATTTATACTTCTACATAATAATAATAAATATATTTATATGTGTTATTAATTACATGAATCACCTAAAAAGATTTGCTAAGATATTTTCTTACATATATATTTACTTACACTCAACATATCACACACACATTCAATAATTCAAGTGTGCAAGTCTAGATCAAAAATTCTCCTCTCTTTTTCCTCTCATAAATCCGCCACCATGGGAGCTCAAAGAAGAAGATCACAAAAATTTTCTTGTCAAGTTCTACACAACCTAGATACACTCTTGTTTTAGGTTTTGAAATAAAAACCTAGGGTGTTTAGGATAATCCTTGGTTCACTAAACCTCATCAAGCATTTGTAAGCATAAAACTTCATCTCTTACTTTTTCATATATATTTTTCATACATTTCATGAAGTCCATATGATCATTTTTGCTCAAGTTGTAGTTTTTATTCATGTTTATCAAATGTTATCACCCATATGTGTCCTATTAATTTTTATAACAAGTATGTACTAGTTAGAAGTTTATAAAAATGATAAGTTTGAAAATGGATCATCAAAGTCTAGTTGTGATTTTTGGAGGAAATGATTACATAAATTTTATACATGTTTATTTAAGTTTGTATATATATTTTTAGCCTCATAATGAATATTTATTTTGGGTATGATCAAATGAAGTTGTTTTACTAGTAGGATTGGTGATGAGTAGATTAAGGGATTTTTTTGGTGAAGTTGTGGTTAAACAAGTAGAAAAATGGTAATTTTAAAAATAAGCGCGGAAGCGCTGTCGAAATTTATAATTTTTCCGAAAAGTTAGTCATTTTTATAAGTTTTATTAAAGTTTTAGAAAATAGCTTTTTAGTTATGAACGGGCCTTTGAACGGACTAAAACGGAGTTATAACGAAAAAGATACGTGGTTTTAAAGTTACGATTTAAAAACTACCATTTTCCGGAAAGTGTACATGCATTCCCGATTTTCAACTGACCAAACAGTGTCCTTAAACTTTCTGTGAAATCTCCAAAGTTTAAAAATATGTTAGTACACTTAATTACCTTCGCGTGGATATAAAGAACTTGAAAAACGGACTTAAAACGAGTGAGTTATGGTTAACCGAACTTTGAGTCGAAAACGTGCTGAAAACACTATTCACAGCATTAGTATGCTGTCAGGATTTTTAATCAAGGTTTTGAGGGCCTAAACGGACGTTTCCGGGGAAACGGACCTTAAAAACGAGTTAGTTTTCCTATGTATATATTACTTCAAGTCTAACGTAAACCGATTTTTCAATTACAAAAACCGTTACATAGTTTTAACTACATTTTCACCATTAGCTCAAAAGTATTTATTTTGACATGGAACCGTCACACATTCAAGTAACAATATTTCTATATTAACTAATTTTCAAGTAGCATATTGGGTGATACGTTTTCAAATCATGCATTCACGACAACATATCATAACTCAAGTCATAACATCCATTTTAGGTCGCGGATAGTTTCGGGCCTCACTTTCGTGCATTTCATTTTGTTAGCATATCAATCACACCAGGTGAGTTCGTAGCCCCTACTTTTACTTGCTTTCATGACTGTTTTGGGGGAGATACATGCTCAAACTATTTTCACTTACTTTCACAAGTACTTTAAACTTTTACATACTATTGTGAGTTTCATAACCCCTACTTTTATACATTTTCAATTACTTTTGGGGGAGGTACATGCTCAAACTATTTTCATTTACTTTCACAAATATTCTAAACTTTGACATACTACTGTGAGTTCATACCCCGCTTTTACTCGTTTAAATTCTACAAACTATTTGGGGCGAGATATATGCTTATTTATCCAAACATTTAAACTCTTTTGCCAAACAACTTTACCTATACTTTAGACTTGATTGCGTTTTATACTTGATTGGGTTATACTTGTTTCACTCTTGCGAATACTCAAACCATTTATACAATTGTGTTACACTATACTTCTTATACACTTTGGACATTATGTGTGGTTTATTGCGATATGTGCCTTAATGTGGTAAACTAGTTTTCAATTGTGCAACAACATACAAACTTTAGCAACTGGTTAACTCCTGCGGGAGCCGGCAGAGAGGTATTGATAGTACTATCGGGCTGACGCCCCCACCCTTGGGTCCTTGATGACGCGACCGGGGGTGAATATAATCTGTTATTCAAGTTATTCAAGGCAATAACAACAAACAAGTTAGACTTCGTCGTGAGGTTCAGTTGGCTGTGATTCTTTGCATTAAGTTCATGTACATATCGTATGCACCTATGTCCTACTTACAAACAAGATTGATATACTACATTTTAGCAGTGGGTTGTAAACACACAGGTTGCAAGTTTTGTATGGGCGGGACTTGGAACTGAGTGGATTTACGATGCCTTTGCTTTGCGAACTATTCTATATAACCAAAAACTTTGCCTTTGTTTCCTGAACGCTCTTTTAAAGCTTTACTTGTTAACTAAACTCTATGAACTCACCAACCTTTGTGTTGACACTTTTTAGCATGTTTTATCTCAGGTATCTAGGGCATTCACTTCATGGCATGCATTTGGACATATCATAGAGTCGTGGTGACGACGCGTCGCACATGGGATTTATGCATTTTAAAAACATCGTTTGGCTTGTAACAAACTTATTTCCGCACAAGTTGATTTTCATTTAGGACCTACATTTTGTAAACTTTGATTGTTTTAATAAATCAAACGATGTGTTTTCCAAACGACACTTTAGGTCGTTCAATATAACTGTAACTTTGATGCTATGACAGTCCTCCCCCAAGGTATTCAATTCCGCTGCAAAACAGGTAATTTGGGGGTGTGACATCGACTTAAGCAAGAATCCGGTATTGCATTATCGCACCAAGCATATAGAGATTCGTCATCACTTCTTAAGAGACAATGTTCAAAAGGGGAACATCTCTATTGAGAAAGTAGCGTCCGAAGACAACATAGCCGATGTCCTTACCAAACCGTTGAAGCGGGAGCAATTCAACCTACTTCGTCTTGGTCTTGGTCTCATGAAACAATCGTCGTAATTTGCTTTTAAACTCTACAAGGTATGTAAACACTAGCCTTCTTCTTTTTGAGTCTAGGATCTCTTTTTCACGCACAACTCACAAGCAATACGGGAATTTTCAAAACCCAAGATAAGTTTTTTTGTTAGGAATTAGAAATTCCCGGTATTAAAGAGTCGGTCACCTCAAGTATATGTAATCGTTAGAATGCTCGTAGTCATAGTTATATTTAGTTAAGTAGTATTTTGTTAAGTAACACCGTGGAGGACGGACGGGTCTTTACCCACTGTATGCCTGATCCACAGCCCGTTGTGTGGCGTTTTATGTAAGACTATAAATACTCTCTACCTCCCAAGGTAGAGAGTTGGAGCTCATAATAATATCTTTCACTTTCTCTCACTAAGTTCCCTAAACCTCTAACTTTCTCTCTCTAGAATTCCACTTATACGCCTACTTTGTGTTATGGTTTGATGTGTATGTGAAATCCAATATCCTTCAATTGGTATCAAGAGCCATGGTTAGATCATATCTTGCACATCTTTGGATTTCTAGTGGTTTTTAGGTGGTTTTTGAGTTTGAAAAAGTTTAGTGGTTTGTGCATCATTTGGTTGATTTCTTGTGTTAAAGCTTGGATTTTTTTAGTACTTTTATGTTTAGAATCATCACAAGTGTTTAGGTTTTCATTTGGTAAGCTTGAATCATCTTGGTTGGGTTGTTTTTGGATTGAAAAGTGATGTTTATGTGGTTTTTCTTTGTAGCGACTTGATATACGGATCTCTTTCTTCGTAGCGACTTGCTTCACAATTTTGTAGCGAGTTACAGTTTTGGAGCTAGCGACTTAGACCTAGCGATTAAGAGTACAAGTAGTGGACTCTCCACTACGGGTAGCGACTTGGTGGTAGCGACTTGGTCTGTAGCGAGTTGCTCTTTAGCGACTTGAAGTTTTAGCGACTTGAGTAGCGAATTGTTGCCAAAATTTTGCTAGCGACTTGAGGCTTAGCGAGTTACTACTTAGTGACTTGCATTTGTCTAGCGACTTGGGACTTTAGCGACTTGGGGGTGTACCGAATTAGGTGTTAGTGACTTGGTGCATTATCTTCTAGCGACTTGGGTGATTATTTACGGTTTTCTCTTGATTTAGTAAAATCTCGTGAAAGAATCTATTTCCCGGTTTAATCATAGAGTTATAAAATCCCGTATAATCTGTTAACATGTCTACCAACGTTCCTACTATCATCTCCACTGTTGCCGAGGATGTTCAAGCAGCTGGTTCAGATACTCGTCCACCCATGCTTGACAGAACTGACTACGATTGTACTGCCTTGGAAAGGAAAATGGTGTCAACATTCTCAAATCCATTGATGAAGGACCGTATCGAGTTGAGACGACTAGAGATGTACTTGATACTGCTGAAGATGGAACTCTGATTTACGGAATGGACAGACCAAAGATGTATGATGAGCTTGATGATAAGGAGAAAAAGAGATTCGATGCTGATATCAGGGCTTCTAACATTGTTCTTCAAGGTCTTACTAAAGACATCTACAAGCTGATCAATCACAACACCGAATCAAAGGCAGTATGGGATAATGTCAAGATGCTTCTCTCAGGTTCAGAATTAACTATGGAAGACAGAGAATCACAACTCTATGATGAATTTGAACACTTCAAGATGAAACCAGATGAGAGTGTCTATGAGTACTATGTGAGATTTCATAAGTTGTTGAATGACATGAGGAACATCAGAATGACTATGCCTAACATTCAGCTGAACTCAAAGTTTGTGAACAACATGAATCCCGAATGGCACAAGTTTGTCACTTCTGTGAAGCTCACTAAAGGATTGAAGAATACAAACTATGAGCAACTCTATGCCTTCCTTCTTCAGAATGAGAGACATGCTATGTTTGAAAAGAGGATTCTTGAACAATTCAAAACAAATCCAGGAGAAACAAGTTCATCAAATGATTCAACTGCCTTCTACTCAAACATTGGAATTACCACCAAAGTATCTCAAGTTATACCCATGGGTAATGGTAACCACAAACTCATTCCTGATCCAATGTTCAAACAAGCTGATGCTGATGCACCGTGGACATTTCATTAATCAACTAGCCCTCATGGTTAAACAAAACATGACACTCTCCACATACCAACCATCTTCACACCAACAATGAAATCAGAACTGCTTCCAACTCCACAATCAAGCTCTAGTAAAGATGGGAAAGTCATGGTGCAACCAGTTCAAGAAAGACAGTATGATCAAGGAAGAGGTGGAGTGGTAGAGGTTATGTGGCAAATCAGAATCGGGGAAGGAATGGAAATCAAGGTCAAGCTAAGCCGATCAAATGCTATAACTGTGGTGGTGAGGGACACATTGCAAGGAACTGCACATCTCCAAAAGGTCCACAGAATGCTGAGTACTTCAGAGATAAGATGCTGCTTGTACAAGCACAAGATAATGGTGCTGCTTTGGATGAAGAGGAATTGTTGTTTCTAGCTGAGGGCAATGCCAAGACCTATGATGCAAATGTGGATGAGCAGCCTATTCAGGAGATAGGTCAAAATCATCAGAATGCCTTTCAAGTCGCTGATTGTGATGCATACGACTCAGATGTGGATGATGGACCTACTGCACACACAATCTTTATGGCTAGCATTTCTCCAATGGTTTCTCCCAAGGTCTCCTCTTCACCACAAGCTGGCCCATCCAAAGACAAACTCATCTCAGAGGTACTAAAACTATACGATGAGGCTGATGTGCAAAAGATGCATGACAAAGTACTATCAACTGAAACTTTTGAATCAAATATTGAAAATATGGGTAATATCAATGTTGTCCCATATGATCAATATGTGAAACAAAGTGAAAGTGAAGTTGTACCAAGTGATGCATCTCCTGCAGTCAACAATGACTATATTTTTGATGAATAAACTGCCTGTGCCCCTATGAGTCGTAATGTCTGAACTAAATGCCTATAAAGAACGTGTTGCTATTTATGAACAACGTGCTAAACTTGAGTTGACCACTCGTGAGCAGGAAATGGATGACCAAGTGCGCACAATCATTAGAAAAAGTAATTTTAGAGAAGAAGTATTAAAACAAGAGTTAAATTCCTTGCAAGAAAAGCTTTCTAAAACTGCTAAGCAAAAACAAGAACTTCAAGAAAATGTGAAAATGCTTAAGCAAGAATTTAATGCAAAGGAATCAAAACTCTTGAAAGATTTTTCTAATCTGAAAACTTTGAAAAACAAACTTGAAAACAAGTTGTACATACAAGGGAACACCATTCAGACTGCTCACATGATCACTAAGCATAGGTCCTAAGCGATAAGCATAGCATTCCCCTTGTTAAGGAACCAAATCCAGAGGTCATTAAAAGGGCTAGAAATGCTCATAAGGTTCTTTATGATGGCAATGAAATCCTTAAACCTAGACAGAAACCTAGTTGCGTTGAGTGCACTGAGGAAGATAAGAAATCCGATGAAGTCACTAGGGAAAAGATGAACAAGAAATTAGATGATCCTAAATGTAGAGAGAAGAAAATAAAGATCACTCCCCATGATTACAAGAAGGAAAACTGGATTTCCTTGAACATGTTTAAACCTCAGACATTGTTGACTCCCGAACAAGTTTTCTGGAAAATGGATTTAGATAAGCATAAAGCTGAAAATATTGTTGAAACAAACCCTCCTCTTTGGAAAATGCCTAGAGCGACTGTGTATCCTCCTAATACACCAATGCATCTTGTTCCTAGAACAATTGCCACTAAAAGCAAGACCTTAATTAGCCAATATGTTATACTTCAACTATTTGTTGATTTTGAGAAAACTTGCAAGAAAAGGATCACACCCACTGGTATTACGGAAGGAGAAAGGGGTTTTGAGCAAATGAAAGAATGTTATTTAACTGAGGTCATGCCTTTCTTTAAACTTCTAAAAGATCACTTTGAGAGTCTTAAAAGGGGATAGAAACTGATATTAAGGAATGGAAAAGGAATTTGATGCAATGATAGTTGAAGTTAGTGACTATGAGCGAGCACTAAAATATAATGAGATTGAGAGGAAGAACTTGCATACACTAAATGAGAACCTGATCTCTGAATGTATTACTCAGATGTGTTTTTCACTGCTACAAATTGTTCCATTAATGCTTCCAAATTTCATGAATTATCGGTTGCACTGAAAGTCTCCCATGATCGTGTCATTGAGCTTGAAAAACAAATTCTGAACTAAACGAGAAAATTGAACTGGATGATCACGACAATTTGGTTAAACATTTTTCTAAACTAGAAGTTGAGCATTTTAATTTACAACTAAAATATCAACATCTTAAAGAAAATGTCAAAACTTCAAATATCAAGACATCCTCAGATGCTCCAGAGTTTGATGACGTTTTTCAAATTAACAAACGTGATGAACAGATTCAAGCTCAGTGCAACACGATCAGAAAGTTGAAAGCCCAAATCTCTCAATTAAAGGGTCAAACGAACAATATGACAGGCTCCCAAATGCCTCCTCCTTTAGATTCTCAGAATTCTCAAACTTTTCATCTTCAAAACTTAGTTGATGCCTTACAAAAGGAAAACGAGAGTTTTCTAGAAGAAAATGAAAAAGTTAAACGACATTTTAAAGAGTTATATGATTCAATGAAAGTCACCCGTGACCAAAACAACGGAAAAATAACGTCTTTACAAAAGGAAATTGAGAATCTGAGAAGTCAGGGAAATGGGAAACTGCCACTTGTTTTCAATAAGAATGTTGTCTCAAAGTCACCCTTAGACTGCAAATACACTGTGACAGTTAAATATATTCCTCCTCATCTTAGGAATAATGAACATGCTTTTCATGACTATTGTGCTCACCTTAAGGATAGTCTAGAATGTCTCCGTGAGATTGTTGAAGAGGACTTCATTAATAAACCTCTTGATAGAGAAATTAGGTTTGCTTGCCTCCAGGCCAAACGATCTCAAGAGTTGCTAGAATGTGTAATTGCAACATGTCCCAAATCCTTAACCTTAGGTGCAAAAGGCAAGGCTGTGATGCCTTGTTCTATGCCTAGTGCCAAGCAGGAAATCCGTTCTATGCCCAGTCTTAAGAAAGGAAACACTAATGTGCCTTCAAGTAGTTCAGATTCCAGATATGTTAGTGCTAAGAAAATGAACTTTAGTGTGCCTGCAAAAAGCTCAAATCACAGTCTTAAGAAAGTATACACTAATGTGCCTTCTAGTACTTCAGATCCTTGCACATCAAGCTCAGGAATGCAAAAATTAGATCAACCAACTAATGTTCCCATTCCCTCTACAGGAGTAATCAATGACATTAAAGCAAGCATGTCAAAGTCTCAAGACAATACAAGGAATGATAGGACCTCGCAAGCTAAAATTGTGCATTGGAAGAGAGTAGAAGACCAACCTAGGAACTTTAAGCTTGAGTTGAATAAAACGAATCGTGTTGATTCTAGTATTAGCCTTAGGCGTACTGTAATTAATTCGAATTCTGATACTATTTGCAAACCTTGTAATGATGTCTGCTTGAATTCTGTTGCTAATCATGAATGTGGTGTGAATGCTTTGTCTAATGATGTCAAATGCCCAGTTAAAATTGTTAATGCTAATAAGGCAAAAAGGCAAAAACGAAAGATTGTTAGAAAACAGTGGAAACCCACAAGAAGAAATTTTATAAAGATAGGTTATTATTGGATACCTTTTGGCCATAAGAATAATCAGTTTCCCTCTCAAACTGCTAAGATTATGCCCACTAGAAAATGGATGCCTACTGGTAGAACTATTCCCTTAAGAAGTGAACATACTTTGAATAGGTCAAATACAGACACCAGGATTGCATCTATTCCCAATGATTCCATTGCTTCTACTTCTGATATGGATGTTTCTATTTCTGATGTGGGTGTTCCAATTACTGTTACTAACCAAGTGGAACCCATTCTTGCATGGGGATCCCAATTATCCAGTTATCCATTCTTGTCTGTGTTCAACTGCAGATCGTTCAAATCGTTCTGTGGTACCTGGACTCAGGCTGTTCCAAGCATATGACTGGAGACCGTCGCGGCTCATGAACTTCGTGAGCAAATTCATCGGGACAGTTAGATTCGGTAATGATCATTTCGTGCAATTATGGGTTATGGTGATTATGTTGTTGGTGATAGTGTTATCTCTAGAGTATACTATGTGGAAGGTCTTGGTCATAATCTGTTCTCTGTCGGTCAATTCTGTGATTCTGATCTAGAAGTAGCCTTCAGAAAACATACTTGTTTTGTTAGAGAACTTGATGGTAAGGAACTTTTAAGAGGAACTCGTGGTTCAAATCTTTACACCATCTCTATAGAAGATATGATGAAGTCTTCTCCAATTTGCTTGCTGTCAAAGGCTTCAAAAACAAAGTCATGGTTATGGCATCGACGTCTCAATCACTTGAACTTCGGCACCATCAATGATCTCTCCAGAAAGGACTTAGTTGTAGGTTTACCTCGACTAAAGTATGAAAAGGATCATCTTTGTTCAGCATGTCAATTGGGAAAAAGCAAGAAGTATGCCCATAAACCCAAACCTACTAACTCTGTCACAAAAGTTCTTCATACAATTCATATGGATTTATGTGGACCAATGAGAGTGCAGAATATCTTTGGGAAGAAATATGTGTTAGTTATAGTTGATGATTACTCTAGATTCACCTGGGTCAAGTTCTTAAGGACAAAGGATGAAACTCCTGATATCATCATCAAACTCATCAAACAGCTGCAGGTTCGACTTAACAAAACCGTCAGAATTATCCGGACAGACAATGGAACTGAGTTTGTTAACAAACAACTTAGTGAATTCTATGAAAGCATTGGAATCAGCCATCAAAGAAGTGTTCCACGAACTCCTCAACAGAACGGTGTAGTTGAAAGACGAAATCGAACTCTTGTAGAAGCCGCTAGAACAATGCTGATTTACTCAAAAGTTCCATGCCACTGCATGCTACACACAAAATCGTTCCCTGATTCACACTGTTCATGGAAAGACACCATATGAACTTGTCCACAACAGAAAACCTAATCTCTCTTTCCTTCGTGTGTTTGGAGCATTGTGCTATCCAACTAATGAGGGTCAAGACTTAGGCAAACTTAGAGCTAAAGCAGACATTGGAGTATTTGTAGGGTATGCACCAAACAAAAAGGGATACCGAATCTACAACAAAAGAACCCGAAACATCATGGAAACAATTCACGTTACGTTTGATGAGCTGACCGGTCAAACGGCTCCTGAACAATTCAGTTCTGGACCCGCACTTCAAATCAGTCCAATTGGTTCATCCCTTGTTCCAAACTCTTCTCAAGAAACTCCATATGTACCTCCATCTGAAGATGATTTAAAGAAATTGTTTGATCCTATGTTTGATGAACTTTATGATCCGAGTACTAATGAGGTGTTGATCCCTACAACAGAGGCTGCTCATATTCAAGTGAATGAAGTCAATCCCTCAGTCTCAATATCTTTAAGTCAAGAAGCACCTGCTACTGATCCTTCAGTCTCATCAACAAATCATCATTCTTCAAATATACATCATGGAACTGTTTCTGGCATCAATGATGAAGTTAATCCCTTTGCTACTCCTGAAGATGCTCCGTTTGAAAACATATTTGCTCCTGAATCTTCATCAGAACCATCTTCGTCAGGAGACTTCAACTCTGCTACTTCAGTCCCTCAACAACTACCACATGAACACCTCAGAAAATGGACTCACGATCATCCATTAGACAACATCATTGGAAATCCCTCTCGTCCAGTATCCACACGGAAACAACTTGCAACCGATGCCTTATGGTGCTTCTTCAACTCCGTACTCTCTAAGATCGAACCAAAAGATGTTAAAACCGCCATGAATGAAGATAGCTGGTTCAATGCTATGCAAGATGAAATTCATGAGTTCGATCGACTAGATGTATGGGAATTAGTACCTGCTCCAGATTGTGCTATGATTATTGCTCTAAAATGGATCTTCAAAGTGAAACTTGATGAGCATGGTGATGTGTTGAAGAACAAGGCTCGATTAGTTGCTAAAGGATACCGTCAAGAGGAGGGTATAGACTTTGAAGAATCTTTTGCTCCTGTGGCTCGAATCGAGGCAATTAGAATCTTTTTGGCTAATGCTGCAAGTAAGAACATGGTAGTCTATCAAATGGACGTGAAGACGGCATTCCTGAACGGAGATCTTAAAGAAGTCGTCTATGTCAGCCAACCTGAAGGATTTGTGAATCAAGAGCATCCTACTCACGTTTATCGTTTGAAGAAGGCCCTTTACGGTTTAAAGCAAGCTCCAAGGGCATGGTATGATACACTGTCAAAGTTTCTTCTATCAACCGGATTTAGCAAAGGAGCAGTTGATCCAACATTGTTCACCAGGAAGTCAGGCAAACATTTAATTCATGTTCAAATTTATGTTGATGATATTATTTTTGCCTCGACAGACCCAATGGAATGTGATCGTTTTTCTAATGAAATGAGTTCAAAATTTCAAATGTCAATGATGGGACAAATGTCATTTTTCTTGGGATTACAAATTTCACAAAGTCCCGGAGGCATTTTCATAAATCAATCTAAATATGCAACTGAGATCTTAAAGAAATTTGGATTTGATTCAAGTGACCCTGTTGACACTCCCATGATTGATCGAACCAAACTAGATGAGGACCACTCAGGGATCATGATTGACCAAACAAAATATCGTAGTATGATTGGATCCCTGATGTACCTCACTGCTAGTAGACCAGACATCTTGTTCGCTGTTTGCATGTGTGCTAGATACCAGGCTAAGCCTACTAAAAAGCACCTTGAAGCGGTTAAACGGGTTTTTTGGTATCTCCAAAGAACCATCAATATGGGTCTTTGGTACCCGAAGGACACCGGTATGTTACTATTAGCCTATGCAGATGCTATCATGCAGGTGTCAAGATACTCGTCGAAGTACATCTGGAGGTGCTCAGTTTTTGGGTGATAAGCTTGTGAGCTGGTCTTCAAAGAAGCAAATGAGTACTTCTATTTCCTCTACAGAGGCTGAATACATAGCCATGTCATCTTGTTGTGCTCAAGTCTTATGGATGAGATCTCAATTATCTGACTATGGCTTTGAATTCAACAAAATCCCTCTGTACTGTGATAATAAAAGTGCTATTGCTCTCTCTTGCAACAACGTTCAACACTCAAGAGCAAAGCATATCGACATTCGACATCATTTCATCAGGGAACAAGTGGAAAAAGGTGTGGTGGAACTCTATTTTGTGAGATCTGAATATCAGTTAGCAGACATCTTCACCAAAGCTCTTCCAAGAGAACGTTTTGAGTTTATTCTTCCACGTCTTGGCTTGAAAAGTCTTCAACCAGAAACACTCAAACGTCTTCAGGAGGAAGACGAGGAGTAAAGGTCTATCTTCATCTATCTCTTGTATATATCTATTCGAAAATCAAAATACAAAATTATAAAACCTTCAAAATCCATAAAAATCTGAAAAATTCGAAAAATCTTCAAAAATATTGTCATTTTGTCATGCGTTTTCTCGGTTCGATAATATCTACGGTCTTTGTGCTGTCATTCAAAGAATGACACGGGACTTTAGATGTTGTTCGAATTCCAAAAAAAAAAAAAAAAAAAAAAAAAAATCAAAAAATTATTTTTGGGAGAAGGAGAAACAATGGTTTATTGTCATTTCAGGCAGTAACCCGCGTTTTCAAAGAAAGAACAGAGCCATACTTTATCATGTTTTCAAAATTCCATGCTCTGATTCTTTAAACATTTATCTGCTGAAAACTAACTGCTTTGAAAAATAACTCAGTCTCTATTTTTGATAATCATCTGGACTTATTTGTCAAAATATCAATCTCTCAATCAACAACCTATGTCATTGATTGAGGGGGAGAATGATTTCAATTAAATTAAAAAGTTATTTGGCATTCAATTGTTTTCAAAAGATATTCATGCATGTTTTATCAATGGAGTTTAAAGTCTTAAAATCCGATCATTATCAGTTAAAACGCTTTCATAATCAAGTCACAATTCTCCTTAAAAGCTTTCAAAATCAATTTAAATCTATAAGAGATCACAAATCTCAAATGATTTGATAATTGTGATCAGGGGAGAATGTGTGATTTAAATTGATTTAAACTGATAATTCGGTAAATGGTTTTATAAGGATGTACAAGCTCTCCTTCCCACATGTGACAAACGATTTCAAATTTTCCATGCACATGTTGAGGGGGAGCATCTATCTTAAACCTATGATTTGAAACGTGATAACTTATCTTAAGGTGCAGGTTCCCTCCAGTATGTGCAAAACTCTTTTCAAATCTCGAGGCACATATTGAGAGGGAGCAAAATCATGAAAACCTCATCCTTCCCCAAAATGCTTTATCTACTTGATTCGATTAGGGAAATGATGTTGATATTTTTTCAAAATGGTAATCAAAGAAGTTAATTCTTTCTCTTGCCTCCGTGTGGAAAACTATTTCATACTTGATTCACATGTTGAGGGGGAGTTCTTCTTCTAAAAATATCAAAAACAATTCAGGTACAAAATGCTTTGATAAAATATCATAAGTATCTGGATTGATTTTCAAATGGTTTTCAATTGGTTCCTATGGCAGATGAACAATACCAAAAAGACCGACCAACTTTACATTATGTATGGTGATATAAGGACGATAAGGTTAGGTATGTGTTCCCATGATCCGCCAGAACCGAGGGATCTACCCAGGGACTATCCACTAGTTAGTGTAGAGTTCTTAGGTATGATGATAAAAGGAGAAAAATGAGATATGGGAAGAGTGCGGACTAAGACTGAGCTAGTACTGGAATAAACCCAACAAGGTTCTTGCTATGAAGTCTCGGTAAGCACTGAAGGGGTTGAAGAATGAAAAAGAATTGAATGAGAAAAGGGTGAAAACAAATAGCCCTCCATATATTCAACCTTAGGGCAGAAACCGGGTTCAATTCATATGCTACAGATGGTAACATCGGTATTGAAGACAAGACGTCATGGACCCAGTGACGCACTGCACTTCAACTTTCCAAACCACTCAAGTTCCTCTTAAAAGGACTTGTTTCATTCTCACGGGGAACCGACATTATCTATCAACTCTCTCTTAGAGATTGTTGATATTGAAGGAGGAGACCCTCTCCCTAGTCTCCGATATAGGATCCAAATATGCACAAATTGAGTCTAGAGCCACGAGATCATCAATAAATCTCATTAGGACACTTTCAATGAAGACTCTCTGTTTCACACAATGTGGAAAGAGAGATTATATCTTGAGTCCTACGCATTATCCTTGTGGTATTGCCAGAACATCTGAGTGATATGCAAACATACTCACAATGAAGATGGAAAGCCTTCTGGAGCCAACATCTAACAAGCTCCTGGTAGGTGGCATGTGAGATCTATTATATAGATCAACCATGTGACAACTGAACAGAAACAATGGGGCGATTCATTCTTTTGAATCAATCCTGGTTCAGGTTATGGATTGACGGATACCTTTGAAAAACCGGTCTTTGTGCTTTAAAACTCTTTTCATTAAGCACGTCGACCGTGTACTAATTTTTCAAATCAAAAGGTGTTTTATGATTGATAATTGATTTTCATTAAAACCTTCGTTATATTGCAAAAATAATTTCTATTGAGCAATACACGATTGTTTTTCAAATCTCTTTTCATCAATCAGTGGACTTAAATTCGCTGGTTCACTCACTCCGTGTTGTCTTCTTTGAGACGTTCCGGTTTGAGAACAGCTAGAGCAGCTGCGAAACCCTGTCAAGGAAATTCTTCGTAATTATTCATGATCACAGGCAGTACTTGTACTTATCAACGGGGAACCGTGGGCCGTGTACCTCAATTCAACGAAAGTGATCAAAGACACTTTCGTGCGATTTATTGCTAACTGTTATATGCAGGTACACCCCGACGTTTGCAGCTGATCAGAATGGAGCAGTCAATCCATAACCGCATGCTCACACAACACATTCATATCAAAAGATATCATGATTGGTGCATCAATGACTCTGATATTCTAACTCCATGCTTCTGCTACGCTGCTGCCAATATCATGAATCAACGAATGCTTCCGCTACTCTGATGAGAAGATATCATGATCCCGAATGTGAGCATGTCGGTCCGAAAGTCACAACATCACATAATACCAACACCACAATGGATGTATCAGAGATTTTCTATTAGCTGATGATCTCAAAAGCTGGCTCAACATTATTATCACGTGGATCAGGAAAAGACCTCCACTTGGATTAACCAAACATGCAATGAGTGGAATCAATGACTACGAGCTTCGGAGCAAAGTACTACATCAAGAATGCAAGATCAATTGTTAATGTAATATCTGATTGTATTCAATGTCATTTTAGTATATGTTTGAGGTGACCTCCCTTAGGGGAGATTGTTAGAATTAGAAATTCCGGTATTAAAGAGTCGGTCACCTCAAGTATATGTAATCGTTAGAATGCTCGTAGTCATAGTTATATTTAGTTAAGTAGTATTTTGTTAAGTAACACCGTGGAGGACGGACGGGTCTTTACCCACTGTATGCCTGATCCACAGCCCGTTGTGTGGCGTTTTATGTAAGACTATAAATACTCTCTACCTCCCAAGGTAGAGAGTTGGAGCTCATAATAATATCTTTCACTTTCTCTCACTAAGTTCCCTAAACCTCTAACTTTCTCTCTCTAGAATTCCACTTATACGCCCACTTTGTGTTATGGTTTGATGTGTAAGTGAAATCCAATATCCTTCAGTTTTTTTTACTTATAACTCGTACTTTCATAGTCTTCTCTTATTTTTCAAGACAAGTACCTCTTGCAAACACGTAATTGCATACCTATTTTTTAAGGAATAAACGTTTTCTTCACACAAAGAAATCTCTTTTCAAAGTGTTTTCTAAAAGGATACCTCTTCCCGTATCACTTTCATAAAAGCCATTTCCCACGTCTAGGATAAATCGCTTTTTCATTATTAATACAAAGTAAAAAAAAACCCGTTTTCATTGCATCTCATGTCTTTTGAATTCTAAAGAGAACACATAACTAATATATGTTTTCGGGTACATTCATTTTAGCAACAATGAATTAGGAGCACTCGGGTTATCTCACATAATAATGTGCTTTTTCACTTCTAGTTTGTTTTTCTTTTATTTTTAGAAGTCGAGATAACCGCAACTCCAAATGGTTTGCATATAGGCACACACTAGGCACAAATGTTTCCATAAGGAAAATTTTGAGCTGCCTGAATCACCAGTACCACGGATCCTAGCCTTAATGCGGGACGGATCCCTCAAGGGAAGGATCCGTGATACAGAAGCTAATTTTATCTTCTATTTTTCTCACTTTGGATGAAAACTTCAATATTTTCATCATTTCTTTTATTTTTTTTGGAGTATGTTATTTAATGCTTGTGTTCTCATGATC
>OU343216.1:79850559-79925698 GCA_910596185.1 Chrysanthemum makinoi | reverse complement strand
GCAGAGGTTGAATTATGTTGAGATGAAACGATTGTATGATGCTGCTAGAGAAGCTTATAAGAAAAATGTTGAGAGCATCAAAGATTTTAGAGATGAAGCTACCTGGAAAGAAGAAGAGAGAAAGAAAAGTTTAAAAAGAAAAAGAAAAACTAAAGTTAAAGATGTACAGTTCTCAAAGAAAGAAAAAATTGAGTTAAGATCTGAGACTAGGGATGAACTAAGAAATTATATAAGGATAGTGGATTTTGAGTATTCTAAGGAAGATGCTGACATGAAGATGAACAAATCTCAAATTATTGCTTTTGAAGTTGTGGAATCCAAAGATGGAAGTTATCTGATGTTTCATAGAGAAGATGAAAGCTTCAGAGTATTCAACAGGTTATGGGATTTATTGCACATCATAGATAGAGTGGATCTATTTTATTTAGATCATGTGGTGCGAGATTACTTTGAACATAATCCATTAGAAGGAATTGGTTTAGTTCTGCTTGGAGATCTCACAACTGTATAGGAAATGAAGAGAGCAAAGCACTGATGACATTTGGAAGAAGCAAGAGAATGGGGAAATTGTTTGGGAGATTCTTTGAAGAATTGGAGTTCATGTTCTAGAGCCGAAAATGGTACAATGATTCACATGTTTACAGATAGAAGATATCCTCTTACAGTAGATTTTATGAGGAGGATGCTAGAGCATGGAATGGAAGTTGAAGAAGACAATGAAATTGCTTGTATGGTCATCAATTTGTTTATCAACTGGACTACTATTGCTGATGATAATGAATAACTGGTATGAATCTTAATTGAATAAATTATTTTTGATAAATCAGTACTTTATTCAAAGTACTGCTGCTCAAACAGTACTTTAATCAAAGTACTGCTTGCAACTTTTAACTAGTTAAGTGATTTTTGAAAGAAACCTTTTTGTTAAGTAACAAATATTTTGGAACAAAGGTTGAATAAAATAAATGGTTTTTGAGATGGTAACATCAATAGGTTATCAATCCACCATGGTTACAAAAGGATTGGCTAATCCATGAGCAAACGGCTCTGGTAAAGATATCTCAAATCCGTTTTTAGTTAACAACTTGCTAAAAAGTTGTATTGTTATCAACTCACCATATCAGTAAGTGTGAAGAGTTGGCTAGCCCACAAGAAAATGGCTTGTGGTAAAGGCTGTGGAAAAACATTATATGGTAATTAGTTCACAATGATGAAAGAACTAACTAGTATGAGGGTACAGCCTTTTGGTAAAGACAAATCCAATATGTTGATAGCTGATGATTTGCTAAAAATCATATGGTTATCAATGTACCATGGTCTTACACACCAAAACATTTGGCTACTCCAGAGTAAATGGCTTTGGTAAAGAGAAATCAAATCCATTAAATTTTCAATGATTCACCTCACAGTGTTAACACACATGAAGTGATGAGAATACACTGCAACTTAAACTGAATTAATGTACAAATTGTCATATGTTGTTGTGTTGCTGAAAAGATGGAGCTTACTGGATGATGCTGTAAAAGAATAATTCTTAAGATACTTTGATAAGCACAGAATCTACAAAGATACAATCCAAAGATTAAGATATAATCTTTCCTTAAAGATGAAGCTGTTAAAGATAAATTCACAAAGGAACTTGAAGTCAAGCTAGTAGAATTCAAGTTAGGGGAGGATTGTTAGGATATAAAAGGGCTTGAAGATTGACACAAGTATGCGAAGATAAAGTACTGTAAGCTGCAAAGTACTGGAAAAAGTCAAAGAGTCAAAGTACTGCTAAAGATAAAATCAAAGTACTATTGTTAAAGTCAAAGTACTGCAAGAACAAAGAAATGTTTTATTTGTTTATAGAAAGTCTTCTAATTCTAGAATATTCTGTATTAGATTACTTGTCGTACAAGGATACAAATTTTAAACCGACTAGGGATATCCTTGAGCCTATAAAAGGACCCCTAGATTGGCATTAGATGTATGAATTCACGAATTCATGAGTTCACAAGTTTAGAATACGCGTATCATTAGATTTTTAGAGAGAAGTTCGATATTATTAGAGTTGTTAAAGAATCTGCATAATAAGCAGAGTTAGAGTTATTAATAAAATCGTTCAAAGTTAAAGTTATTCTTCTTAGCTTTGTTAAGTAAATTCCGCATCCTTAATAGAGTTTGCTCAGTGTTTCTTTGTTAATAACTTAGGATTTATCCGAGGTTATTAAACCTTAACAAGCTATTTAAGTTAGTTTGGTTAGAGTACATCGATCCAACAGTTATCTTTCATTTATTTGTTGATTTTGAGAAAACTTGTAAGAAAAGGATCACACCCACTGGGATAACTGAAGGGGAAAGGGGTTTTGACCAAACTAAAGAATGTTATTTAACTGAGATCATGCCTTTCTTTAAACAATTAAAAGGTCAATTTGAGAGTCTTAAAAAGGGGATGGACTTAGATATTAAAGAAATGGAAAAGCAATTTTATGCGATGATTGTTAAGGTTAGTGACTATGAGCGAGAATTAGAATCTTATTTTTGAATGTATTGCTCAAGATGTGTTTTTCACTGCTACAAATTGTTCCATTAATGCTTCTCAATTTCATGAATTATCTGTTGCTCTGAAAGTCTCCCCATGATTGTGTCATTGAGCTTGAAAAAACTAACTCTAAACTGCATGTTAAAGTTGAACAGGATGATCATGATAAACTGGTAAAAACAGCTTTCTAAATTGGAAGTTGAGCATCTTGCTTTGCAATTAAAATATCAACATTGAAAGAAAATGGTAAAACCTCAAATATCAAGACATCCTTGGATGTTCCTGAATTTGATGCACTTTTTGAAATTATCAAACGTGATGAAAGGATTCGAGCTCATTGTAACACGATCAGAAAATTAAAAGCCCAAATCTCTCAATTAAAGGGTGAAAAGAATAATGTGACTGGATCCCAAATGCCTCCTCCTTTAGATTCTCGGTATTCTCAAACTTTTCATCTTCAAAACTTAGTTAATGCCTTACAAAAGGAAAACGAGAGTTTTCTAGAAGAAAATGAAAAGTTAAACGACACTTTAAAGAGTTATATGATTCAATGAAAGTCACTGAGTGACCAAAACAACGAAAAAATAACGTCTTTAAAAAAAGAAATTGAGAATCTGAGGAGTCAGGAAAATGGGAAACTGCCACTTGTTTTTAATGAGAATGTTGCATCAAAGTCATCCTCATACTGCAAATACACTGTGACTGTTAAATACATTCCTCCTCATCTTAGGAATAATGAACCTGTGTTTCATAACTATTGTGCTCACCTTAAGGATAGTCTAGAATGTCTCCGTGCGATTGTTGAAGAGGATTTCATTAATAAACCTCTTGATAGAGAAATTAGGTTTGCTTGCATTCATGCCAAACGATCTCAGGAGCTGCTAGAATGTTTAATTGCAACATGTCCTAAATCCTTAGGTGCGAAAGGTAAAGCTGTGATGCCTTGTTCCATGCCTAGTGCCAAGCATTCAAATCATTCAATGCCTAGTTTTAAGAAAGTGAACACTAATGTGCCTTCAAGTAGTTCAGATCCCTGCACAACTAGTTTAGGAATGCAAAAAGTATATCAATAAACTAATGTTCCCATAATTCCCTCTACAGGAGTAATAAGTGACATTAAGGCAAGGTGTCAAAGCCTCCAGGTAATATCAAGCAAGATAGGACCTCGCAAGCTAAGAATGTGCATTGGAAGAGAGTAGAAGATCACCCTAGGAATACTAAGTTTGAGTTGAATAAAACGCGAATCGTGTTGATTCTTAGGTTAGCTTTCGCGTCTGTAATTAATGCGAATTATGCTACTTTTGGTAAAACATGTAATGATGATTGCGTGGTTTCTTTTACTAATCTTGAATGTGGAGTGAATGATTTGTTTAATGCTGTTAAACGCCCTGATAAAACTGTTAATGTTAAAATTCAAGCTAAGAAGGCTAAAAGGCAAAGGCGAAAGAAAGTTAGAAAACAGTGGAAACCCACACGAAGGAAATTTAGTAATATAGGTTATCAATGGATACCTACTGGCAGTAAGATTAATGAGCTTTGCCCTAAAGTTGCTAAATCAATGCCCACTAGAAAATGGATGCCTACTAGTAGAACTATTCCTTTTAGAAGTGAACATACTCTGAATAGGTCAAATATGGACACTAGCACTGCATCTATCCCTGATGATTCCATTGTTTCTACTTCTGATGTGGGTGTTCAAATCACTGTTACTAACCAAGTGGAACCCATTCTTGCATGGGGATCCCAATTATCAGTTATCCATTATTGTATGTGTTCAACTGCAGATCATTCAAATTGTTCGGGTACTTGGACTCTGATGCTCCAAGCATAGATGGGAGACCGTGCGCTCATGAACTTCGTGAGTAAATTATGGGACTGTTAGATTCAGAACGATCATTTGGAGCAATTATGTGTTATGGTGATTATGTAGTTGGCAAAAGTGTAATCTCCAGGGTATATTATGTGGAAGGTCTTGGTCATAATTTGTTCTCTGTTGGTCAATTTGTGATTCCTATCTAGAGGTGGCCTTTAGAAAACATACTTGCTTCGTTAGAGAACTTGATGGTGTGGAATTATTAAGAGGTACTCGGGTTCTAACCTATACACCATTTCTATCGAAGACATGATGAAGTCTTCTCCAATCTGCTTGTTGTCAAAGGCTTCAAAACAAAATCATGGTTATGGCATCGTCGCCTCAATAACTTGAACTTCCGGCACCATTAATAACCTTCGAGAAAGGATCTTGTCAGAGGCTTACCCAGCATTAAAATAGAAAAAGATCATCTTTGTTCACTGCCAATTGGTAAAAGCACGAAATATGCCCACAAACCAAAACCCACAAACTACAGAATGGAAGTTCTTCATACCCTTCATATGGATCTGTGCGGACCAATGAGAGTACAAACGATAAAATGGAAGAAATACATTTTAGCGTTAGGATGATACTCTCGATTTACTTGGGTAAAGTTTTTGACGACAAAGGATGAAACTCCAGATGTCATCATCAAACTTATCAAACAGCTACAAGTTCAACTCAACAATACTGTTAGAATAGTTCGAACAGACAATGGCACAGAGTTTGTTAATAAAGACTTAATTCGTTTATGAAAGTGTTGGAATCATCATCAAAGAAGTGTTCCACGAAATCCTCAAAAACGGTGTAGTTGAAAAAAGAAATCGAACTCTTGTGGAAGCCGCAAGAACAATGCTAATTTATTCAAAGGTTCCAAGGTTTCTATGGGCTGAAGCCATTGCCATGCTGCTACACCCAAAATCGTTCCCTTATTCATACCTCTCATGGAAATACTCCATATGAACTTGTTCATAAACGAAAACCTGATCTCTCCTACCTTCCTGTGTTTGGTGCTTTGTGCTATCCAACGAATGACGGTCAAGACTTAGGCAAATTCAGAGCAAAGGCAGATATTGGAGTTTTTGTTGGTTATGCACCAAAAAAGAAGGGTTACCGAATCTACAACAAGAGAACCCGAAATATCATGGAAATAATTCATGTTACGTTCGATGAGCTATCTGGTCATATGGCTCTAGGACAAACCCGTTCTGAACCCGCAACTCAATTTACATCAAGTAGTCCTATCAGTTCTACTCTTGTTTCTAATCCCTCTCCAGCAACTCCTTATGTACCTCCTTCAGAAGATGATTTAAAGAAATTGTTTGATCAATGTTTGATGAAAACTATGAACCAAATGCTGATGAAATGTCAATTCCATCAACAGAGGCTGCTTCTATCCCTGTGAATAAAGTCAACCCTTCAGTCTCAATATCATTAAGTCAAGAAGCCCTGTGCGATCACTATGTTCATCAACAAATCATCAATCATCGAATGTACATCATGGAATTGTTTCTGGCATCAATCATGAAGTTAACCCCTTTGCTACTTCCGAAGATGCTCCATTTGAAAAACATATTTGCTCTGAATCATCATCGAACCATCTTCATCAGAGATATCAACTCAAGCTACATCGCTTCCTCAACAACAGTACCCATGAACACCTCATAAAATGGATACATGATCATCCATTGGACAACATCATTGGAAACCTCTCTCGTCCAGTATCCACATGGAAACAACTTGCAACCGATGCCTTATGGTGCTTCTTCAACTCCGTACTCTCTAAGGTCGAACCAAAAGATGTCAAAACTGCCATGAATGAAGACAGCTGGTTCAAAGCCATGCAAGAAGAAATTCATGAGTTTGATCGACTTGATGTACGTGAATTAGTACCTACTCCAGATTGTGCTATGATCATTGCTTTAAAGTGGATCTTCAAAGTGAAACTTGATGAGCATGGTGATGTTTTAAAGAACAAAGCTCGATTGGTTGCAAAAGGATATCGTCAAGAGGAGCGTATTAACTTTGAAGAATCATTTTCTCCTGTTGCTCGTATCGAGGCAATCAGAATCTTCTTGGCTAATGCTGCAAGTAAGAACATGGTAGTCTATCAAATGGATGTAAAGACGGCGTTACTTAACGGAGATCTTAAAGAAGTCGTATACGTCAGCCAACCTGAAGGATTTGTGAATCCAGAGCATCCTACTCACATCTATCATTTGAAGAAGGCTCTTTACGGTTTAAAGCAAGCTCCAAGGGCATGGTATGATACGCTATTAAAGTTTCTTCTATACACTGGATTCAGCAAAGGAGGAGTTGATCCGACATTGTTCACCAGGAAGTCAGGCAAACATTTAATTTACGTTCAAATATATGTTGATGATATTATCCTTGCCTCGACTGACCCCAATGAGTGTGACCGTTTTTCTATTGAAATGGGTTCTAAATTTCAAATGTCAATGATGCGACAAATGTCAATTTTCTTAGGATTACAAATTTCACAAAGTCGCGGAGGCATTTTTATAAATCAATCCAAATATTCTAATGAGATTTTAAAGAAATTTGGATTTGATTATAGTGACCCTGTTGACACTCCCACGATAGAATGTACAAAACTAGATGAGGACCACTCAGGGATCATGGTAGACCAAATGAAATATCGTAGTATGATTGGATCCCTGATGTACCTCACAGCTAGTAGACCAGACATCTTGTTCGCTGTTTGCATGTGTGCTAGATATCAGGCTAAGCCTACCAAAAAGAAACTTGAAGCGGTTAAACGTGTCTTTTGGTATCTCCAAGGAACCATCAATATGGGACTTTGGCACCCGAAGGACACCGGTATGTTACTAACAGCCTATGCAGATGCTGATCATGCAGGATGTCAAGATACACGCGAAGTCCGCTGGAGGTGCTTAGTTTTTGGGTGATAAGCTTGCGAGCTGGTCATCAAAGAAGCAAATGAGTACTTCTATTTCCTCTACAGAGACTGAATACATAGCCATGTCATCTTGTTGTGCTCAAATCCTATGGATGAGATCCCAATTATCTGACTGTGATAATAAAAGTGCTATTGCTCTCTCATGCAACAACGTTCAACACTCAAGAGCAAAACACATCGACATTCGACATCATTTCATCCGGGAGCAAGTTGAAAACGGTGTGGTGGAACTTTACTTGTGAGGACGAATGCCGGTAGCAGACATCTTCACCAAAGCTCTTCCCAGAGAACGTTTTGAGTTTATCCTTCCACGACTTGGTCTTAAGAGCCTACAACCGGAAACACTCAAACGTCTTCAAGAGGAAGAAGAGGAGTAAAAGGTTTTTCTTCATCTATCTCTTGTAAATATTTATTCGAAAAGCAAAATACAAAATTGCAAAACCTTCAAAAAGCAAAGAGGTAAATATAAAACCATCAAAAACAAAAACAAAAAATAAAAAAAGAAAAAAACAATCTTGAAAAATTCCAAAAATATTGTTATTTTGTCATGTTTTTCCTTGTTCGATATCATCTACGGACTTTGTGTTGACTTTCAAAGAATGTCACGGGTCTTTAGATGTTCTTCGAATGTACATAAGCTCGTTTCCAAAAAAATAAAAAAAATTAAAAATAAAAAAAAAAATTGGGAGAAAGTGAAATCAAATGGTTTATTGTCATTTCAGGCAGTAACCCGTTTTTCAAAGAAAGAACAGAGCCATGCTTTATCTTGGTTTTCAAATCTCATGCTATGATTCTATAAACAATTACTTACTATCATATGAAAACTAATTGCTTTGAAAATAACGGAATCTATTTTTGAAAATCATCCTGACTTAACGTTTGTCAAAATATCTATCTCTCAATCAAAGTATGTCATTTATTGAGGGGGAGAATGATTTCAATTAAATCAAAAGGTTATTTGTCATACAATTTTTTTTCAAAAGATAATCATGCATGTTTAATCAATGGAGTTTAAAGTCTCAAAATCCAATCCTTATCAGTTTAAAGTCACAATTCTACTTAAAGCTTCAAAAATCAATTTAAGTTTCGAGATCACAAATCTCAAATGATTTGATAATTGTGATCGGGGAGATTTGTGATTTAAATTGGATTTCTATAATTCGGGTAAATAGTTTTATAAGGATGTACAAGCTTCCTTCCCCATGTGCCAAACGATTTCAAGTTTTCCATTCACATGTTGAGGGGGAGCATCTATCTTAAACCACTAAGATTTGAAACGTGATCAATTTATTTCAATGTGCAGCCTTTTCCTAATATGTGCAAAACATTTTCAAATTTCCATGCACATATGGTGAGGGGCAACTATTTTGAAAACCACATTCTTCATATAACATGTTAGATGCAAGCCAAACCCCTCAAAGATGAAAATTATTTCTATTACAAAATGATGCTTGATGCACATGTTGAGGGGGAGCTCTGTTTCTAAAATTATCAAAACCAATTCAGGTACAAAATGTTTTGATAATATATCACAAGTAATCTCAATTGATTTTCAAATGGTTTTCAATTGGTTCCAATGGCAGATGAACAATACCAAATACACCGACCAACTTTACATTATGTATGGTGATATAAGGAAGATAAGGTTAGGTATTAGTTCCCATGATCCGCCAGAAAGGAGGGATCTACCTGGGACAATCCACTAGATAGTAAAGAAGTCCTTAGGTTTGATGAAAAAAGGAGAAAAGTGATAAATGGGAAGAGTGGGACTAAGACGTGCTGATGCAAGGAACATAAACCAAAACCCAACGTGGTGGTTATGACGTCTACAGTTATGAAGTCTTGGTAAGTCGGGGGGTTGATGAGGAAAAGATTGAAAATGAGATGAGGGGTGAAAAGAAATAGCCCTCCATTAATTCAACCTTAGGGCAGAAAACGGGTTCAATTCATATGCTACTGTTGGTTACCAAGGTAACATCGGTATTGAAGACAAGACGTCATGGACCCAGTGACGCACTGCACTACATCTTCCCAAGCTACTCAAGTTCCTCTTAAAAGGACTTGTTTCATTCTCACTGGGAACCGACATCATCTATCGACTTTCTCTTAGAGTTTGTTGATATTGAAGAAGGAGACCCTCTCCCTAGTCTCCGGCATAGGAACCAAATGTGCACTATTAAGTCTAGAGCCACGAGATCATCATATAAATCTCATTAGGACACTTTCCATGAAGACTCTCTGTTTCTTACAATGTGGAAAGAGAGATTATATCTTGAGTCCTACGCATTATCCTTGTGGTATTGCCAGAACATCTGAGTGATATGCAAACATATTCACAATGAAGATAGAAAGCCTTCTGGAGCCAACATCAAACAAGCTACTGGTAGGTGGCATGTGAGATCTATTCAATAGATCAATCATGTGACAATTGAACAGAAACAATGGGGCGATTCAATCTTTTGAATCAATCCTTATGGATTGACGGATACCTTTGAAAAACCGGTCGTTGTGCTTAAAAACTCTTTTCTTTAGCACATCGACTGTGTACAAATATTTCAAAATTAAAGGTGTTTATGATTGATAATTGATTTTCATTAAAACCTTCGTTGTATTGCAAAAACAATTTCCATTGAGCGGTACACAATTGTTTTTCAAATCTCTTTTTATCAAGCAGTGAATCTCAATTCGCTGGTTCACTCACTCCATCTTATTTTCTTTGAGACGTTCCGGTTTGAGAACAGCTAGAACAGCTGCGAAACCCTGTCAAGGAAATTCTTCGGAATTTTACCTGATTACAGGCAGTACTTGTACCGATCAACGGGGAACCGTGGGCCGTGTACCTCAATTCAACGAAAGTGATCAAAGACACTTTCGTGCGCTTATTGCTAACGTTGTATGCAGTACGCCCGACGTTTGCAATTGATCGAATGAAGCGTCAATCCATAGCCGCATGCTCACACAAAACATTCATTTCTAAAGAAATCATGATTAGTGCATCAATGACTCTGATATTCTCACTCCATGCTTCTGCTACGCTGCTGCCTATATCATGAATCAACGAAAGCTTCCGCTACTATGATGAGAAGAAATCATGATCCAAAATGTGAGCATGTCGGTCCAAAAGTCACAACATCACATAATACCAACACCACAATGAATGAGTCAGAGATTTATGATTGCTGATGATCTCAAAGCTGGTTCAAAACTCATTATCACGTGGATCAGATATAGATCTCCACTTGGATTAACCAAACATGAAATAATGAAGAATCGATGACTACGAGCTTTAGAGCAAAGTACTACATCAAGAATGCAAGAAAAATTTATAATGTAATATCTGTTTGTATTCAATGTAATTTTTAATGTGTGTTTGAGGTGACCTCCCTTAGGGGGAGATTGTTAGGATTTAGTAAATCCAGTTATTAAAGAGTCGGTTACCTCAACTATATGTAATCGTTAGAAAGCTCATAGTCGTAGATTATTACAAGTTAAGTAGTATTTAGTTTGTAACACCGTGAAGGGCGTACGGGTCTTTACCCACTGTATGCCTGATCCACAGCCCGTAGGTAGCGATTTATGTAAGTACTATAAATACTCTCTACCTTCCAAGGTAAAGAGTTGGAGCTCATAATAAGATTTTTCTTTCTCTCACTAAAGTTCCCAAGCCTCTAACTTTCTCTCTCTAAAACCATATTATACGCCTACTTGTGGTTATGAACTAGTGTGTTTGTGAAATCCAATATGTTACAAAGGTAAAAATTTTTAAGAGCATGTTTTCACAACAATGGAAGTTTTTGATTCATACCTTGTTGATGTGTATAAGTAATAAGACCACTGGACTTGATGACTTCCCTTCCAAAATTGCTATTGCTATCATTTGTTTGTCTGATGGGAGGAAGTTTAATTGGTCTAGGATGATTTATGATGGGTTTGTTCAGAATATTAGGAAGAAGGGCAAATATTATTTATATTCTAGGTTTGTGCAACTGATTGTTGAAAGTCAAATAGAAGAACCTGTTGAGCATACTAAGGAGTATGAAGTGCATTATATGCTTCCAAAGGTATTTGCACATATGAGGAATCAGAACCTAAATGTTCAAATCAGAGATGTTCCTTTATTTCCCCATATGCTTACTTTGCCTGCTATTCCTGAGTTTGATGAAGGTTTTGAAGCCCAAACCTTAGAACCTGAACCCACTGCTAGTACACCTTAAACCACTGATAGTACACCTCAACCCACTGATAGTTCATCTCAACCACTGCTGGTACACTTGCAACCACTGTTAAACCAATTATGTGGACTAGGAGGAGGAAGGACACTCAGATACCTCAGGCTGGTACTTGTGGTGTTGTTCATGAGGCTGTCACATGTTGTGGAGGTGACATGATTGGAAGGGCTTCCACTACTGATTCATGCTTAGATGCTGGTCAGGATAGTGGAAACATAATTAAGACCCAACCTTTAGCAACACCTAATGTGGAGAGTTCCTTGGAACTCAATACAGGTGGAGGAATTCCTAGCCAACTGGCTCACACATGGTGCATATATGTTCAGGCAAGGTCTAATGCTATGTTTACTTTATCCAAGGATTCACCTCTGGGAGCAGTTAACACAGCTCAAAGTGATGAGGATAGTTTGGAACATCAAACTGAATTGACGGATCCTAAGCTGGTACATGATGACTTTTCCAATGAACCACTCTCGACCGTTAACACGTGGTCGGTGCTGGGAGGATATTCTTGAACACTTAAATGAATTGACGGCTAAATGTACTAAAATGGAGAATACAATCTCAAGTCTTCAAGAGTTGGCTGTGTTTCAGGGTAAAGAAATAAGGAGACTGAAGCATAGGATGTTTGTTTTGGAGAAAGTGAGAAGACCTGGGGTTGCTATTTTGAGGAAAATGAGAAGGTCGAGACGAAAGGTAAACTCCTCTCCAGCTGTGAATACGGTGAATATAGAGAATGTATCCAAACAGGGGAGGAGTGAAGGCATGAATTTAGGGGAGGCTGTAGATGTGCATATGGAAGAGGATGTAGATAGTGGAGATGCAACACAATTTTTGGTATCTGATAAAGATGGGAATGAAGCTGTTCTTGAAAGTTTGAAGACTGTGGTAGACGATAAGGTAGTGCATTACACAACCACTCGATAGTGTGTCTCGCAACCACGGCTAGTATTTTTGAAACCATCTAGCCGCCGTCAGATAAGGTAATTATACCTATCGCTATCATAACCACTTCTACAATTGTTTCAACCATCTCTGTATCACCACCCAAATCAAAAGAAGTTGAGAAAGAAGTTGCAAGTACATTGATCAACCTCAAAGAAAACCTCATCTAACCCTACACCCATCATTGCACCTGTTTTATCTCTTGAACCTGTTGCAACCAAACCCAAAGGTAAAAGTTTAGTTATTGGTGAGCCTTTAAAGAAGAAGATGGATCAACCAGATATTGGTAAGGGTAAAGGTATTGCAGAACCTGTTTTAAAGTTTAAAAGTGTAGTAGAACGCATTGCTTATGATGAAGAGTATACAAGAAGCATACATGCCTGAAGAGAGAAGCACCGCAGCGTAAAAAGAAAAGCAAGAAGAGGAGGAGGCTTCTTAGAAATGGTTAGCTAAATGGTATGAATCACAAAACTATCTGCAAGCTTCTAATCAAATACAAGATGAGTATACTACTCAAGAATGGGCATTGTTAGATGATGAGGAAAAAGCTAGACTCTTGCGTGAATGGGCAAAGAGGATAAGTAAGGAAAAGAAGCAAGTTACAAGGAAGAAACCCACAATCGTGAGATGAGGAATAGATGAAGATTGTTAAGAATTCAGGCATACATATTCCTGAAAATCTTAGTAAATGTTCATTTGAAAGAATCCATGAGCTTTATCTGATGTGTATGAGGATTAATAATGAGAATTTTACTCCTATGGATTCTAAAAAAGATGAAGAGTGGATTAAAGGTAATCTAAAGAGAAAATCTAACATTCAGGAGACATCTGGTTCTAAAAGATTGAAAGATATTGAAGATAGTCATCAAATTATCTATTATGCATTTGAGCTTAATGGAAGTGAAGGATATTGGAAAATTCAAAGACTCAATAATAAAGTTTCTGAGTTTAATAAATTTTCACAAATGCTTCAATACCTAGATAGAGATGATTTAATGAATCTTTGGAAGATGTACAAGAATAAGTTTGGTGATATACATCCAGATGATAATTATGAGAGAATGGTTTATGATCACTTGAAGATTTTGTTTGAACCAACTCATGATGAACCTGAATGAAAGGGACTCTACAATGGTCAAGTTACAAGATGGTTTTTATATCAAACTTGTGGAGTTCATGTGTTAATTGTGTCTGGAATAGTTATTTATATGCTTGTAGAAGGTGATTATCCCAAATTGAATAATTCTCCAGGAGTTATTGCTCAGATGGCAAAGCGTGGTGGTTTGAAGATGTTGATGCCCTATGATGGTCAAGCTTACAATTTGTTGCTGAAGTATGAGACAATTTTTAAAACAAGTAAGTGTTTGGCTACATCCTCTAATTCAGATGTTTTGAGCTTAAAGGAAACTTGAGAATTCTATTTGAATGTATCAAGTTTAGGGGAGGATTTTTGGGTTTTAGGTTCCTTGGATCATGAATTATTCTAAGTGTTGAAACCTCGGACAGACTTAATGTAACCACGGACAGAATAATGAATCCACAGCTGAAGACAAACCGCGGCTTGTAGTATTGTGTAACCACGGATATTATATTGTAACCACTGCTAGTCTTGTATAGTCGGTTTAATATTTTGTATTAGATAAATATGGAAAAGATATTTATCTTATAGGTTACGTATTGTATTATGTAAAGGATTCCTTAGCCTATAAAAGGAGGTCCTAGGTTAGATTAGATATACGTATGTTTTATATTTAAGGTCGATACACTTAAAGGTTGTAAAACCCTAATACTGGTTAGAGTATTTGTATTAATAATAATATTGAGGTGTTAAATGTTTATTATTCTTCTTCTTAAGATTAAGTATTAAATTTTGCGTGATACTTAATAAGTCTTTGTTTAAGTCAGTTTCTATAAAGGATCGTTTGCTCAACTGGGATCAACATACTTTCCCCTAGAGTTAAAAACTCTCTAACCTCATATCCAAGAGATCTATGTTTGTAGTTTTGTTTTTGTGTGATCTTCTAGGTTCCTCTTAAAGGCGAGATCACCACCTTTGAAGTCGAGCAAGCTCAAGTCCATGAGTTGTCATGCTTCCTCATCATCAAGACTACTGAAGTTTTCTTGTTGATGATTGTTTTTCTTTTCCTAAGAAGTGTTTAAGGCATTTGTGATAGGTGTCTCAAGTGTCAAGACGAAGATATTAGTGAAGGGTATCTATCGTCCATATCATAAGCACTCGTAGTAGGTGCTTAGAAGTCAAGACTAGAAACATTATTGAAGGGTGCTTAGAAGTCAAGACACAAGACATTAGTGAAGGGTGTCTTGAAGATCTAGTTAAAGGCATTAGTGAAAGGTGCCTTAGATGTACATTCGATATGGTGTGTTTCGATGTACAAGATAGATTAGTACTAGATCCAAGGATATTGATATCCTAAATGATGTTGTAAAAAGGAGTTGATATCCTTTGGGATTAGTAGTTGGTGTAGTGTTGGGTAGTAGTTCCTCCATTGTAATGGAACTAGGTGCTTAGCCTAGTATCTAATAAAGGGTAGGCGATGTTGTGTAGGTGTGGTTCACCTTGGTGTGAAAGAACTAGGTGCTTAGCCTAGTACCTAATAAAGGGTAGACGACGTTGTGTCGGTGTGGTTCACCTTGGAGTGAAAGAACCCTGTGGTTAGCCTAGCACCGGAAAAAGGGTAGGCGACGTTGTGAAGGCTTCTCCGCTATAAGGAGATTGGTGTAGTGTTTACGAACTCTCGAGTAGGTGACTCGGGGAGTGGAGTAGGGCAAGGAAGGTGTCCTTGTAGCTGAACCACTATAAATACTCGCGTTTTGGTTTTGTGCTTCTTACTCTTATCTTTTCATTACATACTTATATATGATTGTTTATCAACATCCAAATAGATTGATATAAGTCGATCTAAATAGTTTAAAAGAAAAGTTTTAATTGGAAAAACTATTCAACCCCCCCCCCCTTCTAGTTTTCCACAGTATGGGTTGAAAGTGTTTCGTCTTTCGTTGCCCCAAGACTGCCCTAATTGCGTAATCACTTGCTTCACACATAAGCTCAAAGGGCGAATCCCAGTCGGTGGCAACTAAGATCGGAGCATCAGTTAATTTTCTTTTTAAGTATGTTAAAGGCTTCAATGCATTCATTAGAGAAGATAAACGGACCATCCTTTTCGAGGAGATGGGTCAGAGGGCGGGCTATCTTAGAGAAATCTTGTATGAAACGACGATAGAAACCGGCATGACCTAAAAAACTCTGAATACCTTTGACGATGGTGGGATGAGGTAACTTAGAAATAACATCGACTTTAGCTCGGTCGAACTCAATCCCTGATTTGGATATCTTATGGCCGAGGACAATGCCCTCTCGAACCATGAAATGGCACTTCTCCCAATTTAAGACCAAATTGGTGTCTTCACACCTTTTGAGCATGAGGTCTATATGGGAAAGGCAATAAGTGAAAGAATCTTCGTAAACCGAGAAATCTTCCATAAACACCTCCATAGTATTCTCGATCATATAGTGGAAAATCGACATCATGCACCTTTGGAACATGCCAGGAGCATTACATAAGCCAAATGGCATTCGGCGATAAGCAAACGTTCCATAAGGGCAATTGAAAGTCGTCTTCTCTTGATTGTGTGGGTCAATCGGAATTTGGAAGTAACCGGAGAAACCATCGAGATAACAATAGAACTCATTTCCCGCTAGACGTTCGAGCATTTGATCCATAAAAGGAAGCGGGAAATGGTCTTTCCTAGTAGCATCATTCAACTTTCGGTAATCAATACACACCCTCCATCCGGTGATGAGGCATGTGGAAATCAACTCATTATCTTCATTCATAACAACGATCATTCCTCCTTTCTTCGGGACACAATGTACAGGGCTAACCCATGAACTATCTAAGATCGGGTAGATGACTCCGGCGTCGAGGAGTTTTAAAACTTTCTTTTTGATGACATCATGAATTTTCGGGTTAACCCTTCGTTGTTGTTATATGATGGGTTTGAAATCATCTTCCATTAATATTTTGTGAGTACAAAAACGTGGGCTTATGCCCTTAATGTCGGAAATCTGCCAAGCGATGGCACTCTTATGTTTTTTAAGGACGGCCAAAAGTTCGGTTTTCTCCTCATCTTTCAAATTCTTAGCAATAATGATGGGAAACTTGTTTGGTTCTTCTAGAAACGCATATTCAAGATGAGGAGGTAACTCCTTGAGCTCGGGCTCCAGAGGATTGTCGATCTGAATCTGTTTAATTTCTTCTATGGTGACTTCCTTCGGAGGGAGTGAAGAGAATGGGTCTTCATTAAGAAGCTTCTCAATGAGAAGAATATCTCCCTCGATGTCAATATCGGCACAATCAATTTCCGGTGAACTTGATTTGTTGTACAAACAAGCCTCAATCTCTTCGAAAGTGAAATCACTCCCCTCAAACGGAGTAAGGGAAGGAAAAGGATTAGAAATGATCGGTTAAGAAGAAGGTTCAAAAGAGGGTTCAAATGGAGTGGAATTTCCACTATCAAAATTATCCATAAAACCAAGTACTTCTTGATCGTACTCCTCAAAAGCAACATCAATAACGTCGACCCGATTGATTGAAGCATCGTCGTAATTTGAGGAGTACCTCGATGTTTGATTTACGTTGAACGTGATGGCTTCCTTATTAACTTGTAACGTTAGCTCTCCTCCATGGACATCAATTAAAGCACGACAGGTACTCAAGAAACATCTTCCGAGAATAAGGGGTACGCGAGGGTCAGCATCAAAATCGACTACAACAAAATCTGCGAGAAAATCAAACTTCCCAAATTTAACAAAAACATCCTCGGCTATACCGATTGGGCGAGTCGTAGTACGGTAGGCTAGCTTGAGAGTCATACGTGTTGGGGAAAGTTTGGGCAATGAAAGCTTCTTGTAGATCGATAACGACATCAAATTGATACTCACTCCAAGATCGGCCAAGGCGGAGCATTGAACGATTCCTTGAAAATCACATGGAATGCGAAACTTTCCGGGGTCACCTAACTTTTCAGGTAGTTTCTTGATGATAACTGCCAAACAATTCTCATTCAAAGACGTTCTTGCCAAATCCAATAGTTTCTCTTTGTTATTTAATAATCCTTTTAGTGTCAAAACAAATTTAGGCATGAGAAGAAGAGCATCCGCAAAGCTAATTTCTAAGTTAAGATCTTGAAATATTTGAAAGAATTTCTCCATTTGAAGATTTGCTTGTTCACGTTGCTTCTGATCACAAGTACCTTGACTGATTTTTCAATTGCTTTCAAGAAAGAATGAACAATACCAAAAGACTGACCAATTTACTTTATGCATGGTGTTATAAGGATGGTTAGGTTAGGTATTCGTACCCATGATCCCGCTAGAGCCGGAGGGATCTACCCAGGGACAATCCACAAGATAGTGTAGAAGTCCTTAGGTATGATGAAAGAAGGAGAAAAATGAGAATACGGGAAGAGTTCGAACAAGGTTCTAGTTATGAAGTCTCGGTAAGCACTGAAGGGGTTGAAGAATGAAAAAGAAATAAAAAGAGAAAAGGGTGAAAAGAAATAGCCCTCCAATGTTCAATTCATATGCTACTGGTGTCTACTAAGGTAACACTGGTATTGAAGACAAGACGTCATGGACCCAGTGACGCACTGCACCTAACTTCCCATGCTACTCAAGTTCCTCTTAAAAGGACTTGTTTCATTCTCACGGGGAACCTACATAATCTATCGACTTTATCTTAGAGATTGTTGATATTGAAGAAGGAAACCCACTCCCTAGTCTCCGGCATAGGAACCCAAATGTGCACAATTGAGTCTAGAGCCAAGAGATTATCTACAAAATCTCATCAGGACACACAATTAATGAAGACTTGTTGTTTCAAACAATGTGGAAAGTAAGTATATATTGAGAGTCCTGCGCATTATCCTTGTGGTATTGCCAGAACATCCAAGTGATATGTAAAAATATTCAAAATGAAGATGGAAATCCTTCTAGAGCCAACATCAAACAAGCTCTTGGTGGGTGACATGGGAGATCTTTCCAAAAGATCAAGCTTGTGACAACTGGATAGAAACAATGGGGCGATTGATTCTTGAATCAACCTTGTTCTAGGAAATGAATTGACGAATACTTTTGGAAAAACCGTTCGATTTGAAAATCTTCTTTTCTCTAGCACATCGAATGTGTATTCATGTTTTCAAACACAAAAAGTATCTCTGATTAAAAAAAATACTTTTGGAAAAACCCTTCGATGTGCAAATCTCTTCTTTTCTATAGCACATCGAATATGTATTCTTTTTCAAATACAAAAAGTATTTCTGATTGAAAATTGATCTTTCTCATAAAACCTTCTTTGTATTGCAAAACTCTTTCTTCTAAGCGATACGTGATTGTTTTCAAATCATCTTTTCATCAATCAGTGAATCTCAATACGCTGGTTCACTCACTCCGTGTTGTCTAATTTGGGACGCTCCGGTTTGAGAACGGGTAGATCAAGTTGCGAACCCCTGTCAAGGAGATTCTTCAGAATTCTTCCTGATCACAGGCAGTATTTATACTGATCAATGGGGAACCGTAGTTCTTGCAACTATATTCAATGAAAGTGAACAAAGAGACTTTCGTGTGTTTTATTGCTAATTGTTGCTTGCAGGAATATTGGACGGTTCCAGCTGATTGATATTGAGAAGTCAATTCACAGCTGCATGCTCACAACATTCACACTTAATTGAAGAAAATCATGACAATCAAAGACATATAAAGATGCTTTCGCTAATATGATGAAAAGATGTCATGATCCAGAAAGTGTGAGCATGTCTACAACAAAAATCACAACATCACATGAAGGCAACACAACAAAGGGTGAGCCAGAGATTACTGTGGCCGATGATCTCAAAGAAAGCTCGAAGATCATCAATGATGTGGATCAGTTTAAAGACCTCCACTGAAAGTACAAAGCACTCGGACTTTGAAGAATCACTGCTAAAGCACAAAGATTGCGGAAGTGAAGAATTGAAGTCTACGAGCCGAATCAAGGCAAAATCTACCTGGATTCAAAATGTAAATCATGGGGTGACCTCCCTTAGGGGGAGATTGTTAGGAATTGGAAATTACATAAGAAGTGTCGGTCACCCCAATTATAGTTTAGCATATGTTAGCTCATAGACATATCGTTATTTACTTGTTTATTAGTTAGTTAGTAGCATAGTTTAGTTTAGAGCAACACCATGGAGGAAGGACGGGTCTTTACCCACTGTATGCCTGATCCACAGCCCGACAGGAGGGCGAGTAGGTTGTAACTATAAATACCCCTTCCATCCTTGGAAGGTTGGAACTTCTTAATCTAACCTTCACATTTTTTGTTTTATCTCTCTCTCTAGAATTCCCTCTCTACTCTCTTCATCTCTCTAACATGGCATACCCGTATAATCATCTCCCTAGACCACCCGAACCATCAAACAACATAAAAAGTGTGATCCTAACACATATAAAAGCAAGTAAAGGCAAAGGTTGAGATCAATAAAGGAGAGTGGTGCTAACCTAGTTATTAATCCTAGCTAGTAATGTCTACGTCTAATTACTTCCAATTACTTCACTGGAGAAGTCAGGTGTCCCTTCATAAGTCCAGTTGTTCCTGGTCCTCTAAGCCGAGTCATTAAGTTCCGCTACATGCTAGACTTATACTAGTGAGTGCCCGGGCGTTAGCAACTTAAACACTCACCCCCTAATTCTTAAGTTCATCCAAACGGTAGGTGATCAGTTGGTCAAATCACACAAGTAGAAAGGGTCATTAGTTGGTCATATCTTACCCTTCCTGTCTTAGTCTACTCACTTAGGGTCAGTTGGTCATATCTCCTAAGCAACTAGCCTCTACCGCCATTCAAAACTACAGAAACAAGGGTAGCTACCAATAAACTATGCATGCATACACATAGAAATAATTATACGGAAGTAATATAAACGCACCAAGAGGTGCTTAGCCGCTCATATTAACCATACAAATTAATTCAATATTTAGTGTTACTAAATACGTGAATCGAAAGTAAAGAAAAGATAAAATGCTAATGCTTATCGTAGGGGAATGATTTCTCCCTTGGAGATAGCTCCGTATGCTCCTCTAGACTTGCCTTAGGCTTCTTCCCACGTTCTTTGGTTGTGGTGTGTGAAATGGGATGATTTGAAATGCTGGAAATGGTGGGGTATTTATAGGCCAGATCTGGGTTACGGCGTAACTAATAAAATAGTTATGCCGTAACCATCTATTTCTTCGTAAATTGCACTTGATCTGCTGGTTATGGTGTAACCTTAGAAGTGGTTATGCCGTATATTCAATAATTCTTGGTTACGCCGTAGTTTTTGCACGAGTTACGGCGTAGTTATCAGCGGCGCGGAACCTCATTTGACCTAATATAGTTACGTCGTAATCTTTTGGGAGAGTTACGCCGTAATATTCTGATGAGTTGGCTTTTTGAGTCACGCTTTAGTTACGGCGTAATGTGAGAGATGAGTTACGCCGTAACTTCTTCAAAGTGAGCATACTATGATAAATCTTTAGTAATTCTCCAATTCGGCGTCTCTTTGTGGAAAACAAGCGTAAATCCAAATAAATGATATAAATTACAAGCATTATCGGGGGAAATTGACACTTAATATTCAAGATAATTTGAT
Organism: Chrysanthemum makinoi; assembly: GCA_910596185.1. NCBI lineage: Eukaryota > Viridiplantae > Streptophyta > Magnoliopsida > Asterales > Asteraceae > Chrysanthemum > Chrysanthemum makinoi. The sequence continues at coordinate 79,904,521 of OU343216.1, read as the reverse complement.
GTTATCACAGCACTTGAATCCAATAATCATATAGAATCTCGGTAAACGGGTGAAGTGGTAATCTGAAGTAGAAGGTTGGCAACCAACCGAAATAGAGTGAAAGCATAGTAAATCAAATGAACTGAAGACTAGTATAATAACCAAATGAACTAAAGCATGAGTCTGATAGTCAAACGAATCACATAAGAATACTGAGTGAATAAGTAGTCGACTGAATGATTGAATAGGCCACGAGCACCTAATACTAAATGAGATACTCCAATAGCCAAATCTAACAAATCACATATCATAACACATATCTGCCAAATCATACCAAATCCGTCAAATCATAAGTGCACAAGGAGGGGAGACCTCTTAAGAACCAAATGGAGTAGTTAGCTCCCAAATGTGAGGGGGTGTATTGCACACACGAACCACATCACCAAAACTGAACTGGGTACCTAGGATGCATCCATACTCTCCCTGCAAAAAAAATCAAATATACATATGCCAGTACAAGACTGTACATACGTATTCATAATGGACAAGTGCACACATATCATAATCATATCCAAAAGGGAACGCCGGGGACTAATCACACCGCCCCAGATAGTGTCATGCCGTTGGTGCATCAATGACATGGCCATGGTACCTCCATGGTTAGTTTTCTCGGGCAACTAAATAAAACAAACCATATCATATCAAACTTATCATACAATGGAATCATATCAATAAGGGATCTCAAAAGGATAACATATCAAACGAATAACTAATCGAATATCAAATCAGAGGATCATATCAAAATGAATCATATCAAATGGATCATATCAAGTCAAAGCAAGGGGAATATGAATCGAATATAAAAATGGACAGGAGTCATGAGAGAAAAGAAGTGTCATTACTAAAATGATGGAATATCTGTACCTCAAAGTTTGAGCATGAGAGCAAGGCACACAAAGCCAAATCACTTCTCCCTCTTCACAAGATCTACAGTAAATATACTCACATATTACCAACATATTCATTTTATAAGCTTCTTATGCATTTATAAGTGTTTTACTTATTGATATCATCATTTTGTCTTTCATTTTCTTAACTTTACATCTGGACCAGTTTTACGCGAATTTTTAATCCCATAAGAATATTCCAAAATTTACAAGAAAATTCCCAGAGGTTCCCAAATTAGTTAAGTAATTTCACAAATTTTGGTATATTTTATCTAAGAGTCCAATTATGGTATAAAAATCCATGATTCCAGACCTGCCCAGAAAATGTTCAGGAAGTACACCTCAAGAGTTTACACTTATTAGACCTGTTTAGACACCTTGGAAAAATTCCCAAAAAATTTCAGAAATTCATTTATATCCTAAAGATCAATCTTGTAAAAGGAGAGCTCCCAATTCCCTATGGTTTGAAAATGAAAAATCAAACAATCCAACTGAATTTCAGACCCGATTTATCAGCTTTGACATTTGATCTCATAAAATTCAAAAATACGACTTAGACAACCCCAAATTCGACCAAACGACTTGGTAAACTTAACTAAGACATAAAATAAGTTTTTGTCACAAGAACCCAGATTTTAACCTTTATGAAACTCAAGTTACAAGGTTCCAAAATTCGGATTCCAAAACAGTCCCGACCAAAGACCCGTCTAATGTCAACATAACACGTGTTTTACTTAACCAAACGCACCCGTGACCCATGAAAGCCATATAACCTGTTTTAATAGCATATTAACATGCCAAACATTTTATATTTTTTGGCTTATGAATTTTATACACACTTATATAATTAACGAATCAAAAAACCAACTATTCCTCATAAAATCATAACACCATTTATTATAAAAGACCTAGGGTTTCTTTATTCAGTCTATTCTCATTCAATACAAATCAATGGCTTACCAAAACTTGCATTAGGGTTGATTCAAGGCTGAAACATAAGGTCGAGACAAGGACAAATGCACATGAGACATGATCTTAACCCTAGTTATACCTTTTATACATACACACACACACACATATATATATATATATATATATATATATATATATATATATATATATATATATATATATATATATATATATATATATATATATATATATATATATATATATATATATATATATATATATATATATATATATATATTATATTTTCTTTTTCCAACAAATCCAACCAAACCCTAACGATAAGAACATACAAGAATGCGAGTATCAAGAACCTTGAATGTCGACTGGAAAACAATTAGAAACAAAAGGTACCTTGGTCAATAGTAACACGAGGACAAGAACACAGAATTGGCTAACCCAAACGACCCTAACGATTCACGATCAAGACAACCCTCCACACCTTGCTTTTGATCGATCACACACCCTCCCACGACCTTGATGCTGTTGTTGCACGACCATGAAACCCACACCACGCCCACTTGCTGCTGAAATCTTCAAAAACACTCTCTAGGTCCTTGGTAGATTTATTTGCCGCCCTTTTTTTTGGTAGTTGATTTAGGGATTGAGAATAAATGGGGAAATTGTGATTTTCGGTTATGAAAATAAAGGGGGGGGGGGAGACAAGGAATTAAAGGCCAAATATTTTTTTTAATAATGGGAGACTCTTTCCTTATTTGAACTTTAAATGCATCTAGACACTTATATGAATACACAAGCTATTTATTTTTATGTATATATTATTAATGTATATTTTTTTATTAATTTTACTTAGGTTAGAATTAAATATTCACATCATATTATGAATTCATTATAGATTAATAAGTCGAATAGTGTAGTATTTATAATTCATGCTCACGTTCTATACTTTCAAATTTTAGTTGATGTGACGATCTTAAAGTTTTAAAATATGACGGGTATTACGAGATGAAAATTTTGGTTATTACACTTTATTGCAAAGCCTAAGTGTGGTTTAAAAATTAATATTTTCAAGTCTGTCCAGAAAGTACACAGGAGGTGTACCAGAAAAGTTTACGTTTATTAGACCTACTTGAACACCTTGGTAAAATCCCCAAAAATTATAGAAAAACACGAACATCTTAAATATCAATCCTGTAAAAGGAGATCTCTAAAATCCCTTTGGTTTGAAAATGAAAAATCAAAAACTACGACTGAAATTAAGTACTCAAAATTCAGCTTTGACACATGTTTTCATAAAATTCAAAAATACGACCTAAACAACTCCAAATATGTTCAAACCAATTTGAGAAATTAACTAGGACATAAAATGAGCTTTAAAAGCAAAAAATCCAGATTTTAACATTTAAGAAACTTAATTTATACACACCCCAAATCGCCTCATAAACGCCCTATCTAGAATTTATTTTAAGAAATCACATGTAGCATGTTTAACACATTTTTATTCCAACTAATGAACTCGTGATTTTACCAATGTTAGATACTCGGTTTAACATTAACACAAAACACTCGACACCAATGCAAACCATGTACAACCAATCTATTTCGAAATACCTTTGATGATATTTACCACATGAAATCATGAGACCAACACACACACATAATCCATAAATCAATCTCCCATTATACACCTTCAAAACAACCCGTATCATACTTGTAACCCATATGCCCTTCTTTTATCTTTCTTAGGTTTATACACCAGGTTATAACACATTTTTAAGACCCAAATAGGGTTCAGAATTTCTTTTGAGGGTCGACATATGTATGGTCGATTTAGGTAAGCTTTTATCACTAGAGAAAGGGCCCGATTACGGTTTTTTGTTCGAATTAGGGGTTAACACAAAGATAGTTCGATTAGGTTAAGTGTTTATCATCACATCTACATAGGTTTTGGGGGTGAAAATTTCAGATTCAAATCAAGAGAGTCGAATGGAATAAGAACATTGAATGATACCTTGATTCAGATTGAGAACAAAACCAGGAACACAAACTAATAAGCAAACTCAGCCCTTATTGAATTGACACCACACGAATCCAAACAATAACACCACCATGAATTCTTCTTCTCCTTCTATTCTTTCTTGATCTGTTCACCACCAAGTTTTAAGGTTCAAGAATTTATTTTGGGGAGGATGATTAGGAAGAGCCAATTGTTTTAGCTTAGGGGTTTTTTTTTGTTTTTTTTTTGTTTTTTTTTTAACGAGTTGGTTTAAGAGAAAGGGAATGCCGAAAATATTGAGGAGAGGTGAGGGAAATAAGCTGTGATTTTGGGGAGGAGATTAGGAAGGCTTATTCTTTCCAAATATTTCAAATGTATCTAGACAAGTTTTTAACATGACCAAGTAGTGTAGATTTTTAATTTAAATTAGGAAACTTATATAAGACATAGTTTAATCATTTAGGATTTTAATTATTTAAATTCACATAACATAAAGTTTAATTATATATTAAACTTAGAATAAAGTTTAAATGGTTGAAATTTTATGATTTGGAATTGAGGGTTTTACACCGTCTATAGGGTTTCATTTGGGCCAAGTCATCTTTGGGACGGCAGCAGTTGATGAGTATGACGCCATCTGTCTTCATGAAGGACGTCGTCTTGAGATGGTTCTTGGGCGTATGGTGTAGAAAATAAGGGAGACGCCTTCCAGATTTTAGGTGTGAAGCCGTCTAGCTTTAGAATCATTATTTCACCTGAGCCGTCGCTTGCATTCAAATTAGCTTTCTTCCTTGGGGAGGCATCACCCTTTGGTTAGGACGCCGTCAGGCTTGAAAAACTACCTTGGATCTTGACTTTGCCTTTTTCTTCATGTTTTCGCTCCTCTTCGTCCAAATATGCTTCATTCCATCATTTTGCTTCCAAAAGACCTAAAATGTGAAAAGGAACAATTTTAAGTAGTAACGAATATAAAATTTGTCGATTTTGGCCTTAAATGACCCCTAAAAATATATGTTTTAAATCCTTATCAAATATCCCTACACTTGGAATTTGCTTGTCCTCAAGAAAATGTGCTTTTGGCTAATCAATTTATAAGTTAGGGGGCATGTAGCATTGGTTTAAAATAATTTACAGCAAGTAAAAGCGCCACAATAGTCATAACAAGCACGGAAATTATACACTAGGACCTCACAATTAGTGTTTGGATTCTCTTATCACTCAGGTTTATATGAAATATAATATGTAAGGAAATGAAAGAAAACACTCATTACCTGGCATAGTACATAGATTACCATAGGCTTGAGAATAGATTAAACCTCCACCGCTTTTGCGTAAGCACCTAGGAATAACTATCTAAGAGGTCTTTACAAAGGGTTGTAACGTTAGGCTTAGGGTAGAGAAGTAAAGGGTTTTGTTGGATAAGAGGATATTTAGTGGTGGCAAGTCAAAAATCTTATGTTACAAGCATGTAAGGTTGCTAAGCTAAGAGTTGACTTACTAACATTAAATAAATTGAAGCAAAACATAAATATAAACTTCAAAACATAAACATAAAGATAGATGTAGAATGGTAACCCGTATGTTTTTCTTATTTTTTCATTTTTTACCTTTTTACTCTACCATCATCTATGATAACATTAAAATAAACGGATTTAAAGGAGCATCCCTACACTTGAGTTTTTATTTAACTAACACTAATTGACCCGATTTGAAAAGATCAAAACACTTGGAGTACTTAATTATGTAGACAAATGGAATTTGAATTTATCGTTCTTTCCCGTTAAATATTACTTTAACCCATGAGTCCTAATCGTCCTAAAACTATATTCAAATGTTATGAGTTGACTTAGCAACCATGAAAGTAACTAGATAATTGAACTAAAGGTTTAAAAAATAATTACAATAATTACAATAATGCACTAAAGATGAGTGTATACAAGGTAGGATAAGGCGATTTGGGTGTAACACTTGGGGGTGGATTGTAAACAATGCTCTTCATTGATATTCCGGAAACCGAAACATGATGTGCAGTTTCGGGGTCGAGAAGACTTCCTTTTGTACGAGCAAGTTTTTCTACCCTCTAGGCATTGTACCTAATCGTTGTTGTGTGTATGGGGTAAGCCCAGGGGATTGATTCGTTCTCTAGAGGAACAGGAATGATAGAAAGAGATGTGTGACGAGAAGGTGAGGTTGAGGGAGATTCTTTTTAGTCTTTTTAAGTTTTTTAGAAAGCAAAGTAAATATCTCATGGTATAAGAGTGGGGGTGGTACTTCTACCAATTTTAACTACTTTTTGTAACTACTTATCTAATTACTATATGAACTAAGGATAGATTATGCTAATTGTAGATGAGCTCGTATGATGATTAAAAATGTGTTTACTTAGATGTTCTTACTCCCTAGTTATCTCTTAATGGTCGGTTGAATTGTCACATCCTCATCTTAATTGGTGCGTTGTATTCCGTTTGGTCATCGGGGGTGCCTAATTCCCTAGTTCTATGAATTGTAACTCTCCTCTGGACTATCTTGGATCGGCAAGTACAATAGTATCTCCCCCGAATACTCTACTATCCTAAAGCTACAACTCACGCAATAAACACAATGAATGGCCTAGGTGCACTCCTAAGATTTTTTGCTATTTAGGATGTTAAAGCTCGCAACAATTAAAGAAGAAGCCAATTTTCCTTACTCTAGCGTCTACCAATTATGACAAGAGACAACCTAATAATAATTAACAACTAGGTTTTATAGATCTAAGCAAACACAAGGACAATTTAGCTACTCATGTTAAACAAGCAAGCATATACACATACGATTGAACATGGGGTAGACATAATGATAATATGGATAAAAAAACAATTTTTATGATGTAAAATAGGGTATGGAACCCTAGAATACTGCCAAGTCGGACTACAACTGAATTAGGGTTTTCTCTCCAATGTTCTATCTCCTCTAAAACAAAAAAATCGAATTCTATATATAGATTTACAAGTGCGACAGCGTCACTTTTTGCAAGTGACGTCGTTAGGTCACCAGCATTAGGGTTTCGTTTGGGCCAAGTCATCGCTGGGACGGCGTCAGGTGGTAAGTGTGACGCCATCAGTCTTCATATAGGACGTCGTCTGAGATTGGTTCTTGGGCATCTGGTGTGGAAATTGAGGGGACGCCTTACAGAGTTTAGGCGTTATGCCGTTAGGTCTTAGAAACAGAATTTGTTCTGAGCTGTCATGTGTATTTGATCAAAACTTCTATATAAGGATGGTGTCGCCCTTTGGTTAGGGCGCCGTCAGGTCTGTTGGAGGGCCTTTGATCTTGACTTTGCCATTTTCTTCATGTTTTCACTCCTTTTCGTCCAAATATACTTCATTCTAGTATTTTTCTTCCAAAAGACCTAAAATGTGAAAAGGAACGATTTTAAGTAGTAATGGATATAAAATGTGTCAATTTAGGGCTTAAATGACCCCTAAAAACGTATGTTTTAAATCCTTATCAGAACATCACGAGAACCACAAAAAGGATAGGCTCTGAGGGGTTAACTAGGGTTATCGTGTACTAAAGATGAGTACATCACAAGGGTGTGGGGAAAATTAGTCAACCGATGTGGTTTACATAATTAAATTACATTTTTAAAACAAGGGTTATCCTAATGCCTCTTATCATTTAGTTAATCCTAACTACACGAATGTAGTCTCAATAGCGATCTCGAAATGCATCACAAAACAAGTTCTAGAATCTATTATACTACCGGTACACTCACTAAGCATTAAAGATGAATGCTTTTATTCCTAAAGATCTAGGGGCGAACCTCACATTTTTGGGGTGAAATTTTAGTGGTAAACAGTTTTTGTGCTATCATATAATTACTATCCATGAGACGCTTTATTAACACTGAAGTTTAACTCGTAAATGCCATAAAAAAATTTAAATTTGGTGCTAAAATTACCCTAACAAATATTTCTCATAAGTGAATAGTTTCTAAGTTCCCATTTTGTTCTCTCTCCCAACATTTAAACTAAACATTGTCCCCAATGTTCCCCAAAAGTATCAAAGTTATAATAAAGGAAGGTAAGTAAAAGAGAAAGAAACTAGCACTCCCCTGATTAGCTCAGTAGGATATGTATAAAGTTATGGTTAAATCATCCTCCAAGAAGAATGAGCAAGTAATAAGTGCTTCCACCATGTATTTCTTCTTCTTGTCTAATATAACCTACACACTTATAAGAAAATGAAACCTCGCATAAAATCACCGGTAAAAATATATATAAAAACTATAGTATAAATCAAATAAGATATAATGCTTGTGGAATGGATGTTTGCAGTTTTTCGAGAAAATTAAGAATTGGAAGTTTCCAAAAATTACAAGTTATACAGAAAATGAACTGATAATCTGTTTCCACATTGCCTGATGTCGTCGGGCTTTAGTCCCGACGCCGTCAGGTTGTCCTAACAGAAAGGGTCTGGTACGTTTTTTCTGGAAAAATTCTAGAAAATTTACGTCATTAGAACCTCAAACAATTCCTGCAAAACATCCATGATAACTCGATACAAGCATTTGACTCTAACAAACACACAAATATATACAATTCCCACTATTGTTAATCTCATTTTCATGTTCTTAAAACATATGTGATCTTCCCTACACTTATCATTTTGTAAAATACTTTTATGTGCAATTAAGACGAGGTTAAAAACAAAACAAAGCATTTTCACAAAACCAAACATGAGAATAAACAATAATGAAAAAAGATATATAAACAAAAAACAAAATTGCAAAACAAAACAAGCAAACAATTAAGCATGGGTTGCCTTTCAAGAAGCGCTTTTCTTTATTTATGAGTTTTGTAGCTAGACTCGTAGTTGTGCCCCTACGTGACTTCATTACCATCATCTCCTTCCTCATGACGATTTCTATAGGGATTTTCCGTAGCATAGCTATGTCCGATTGTGCATCTTTCTAGGAAATCATCATGCTCCCAATTGGTTCTAAATTTTGGTCCTAACTTAACACATTCTTTATAGAATCCGAATATCTTACTCATCACATAATCTACTCCCCTCCTTCTATCCTCCTCATTCTTATAATAGACCGATAGCTTATGTTCTTTCTCATTATTGGATAGTGATGAGAATTGCCCAGTCTTAAATGTTATTTGGTAGGTAATGTAATCGGTCTCATCCTTGAATCTTACTATCCCTAATGATTGATCATAAGTCATCCTGGAGCTATCTATGAATGGCTTTCCTAAAAGTACATGGGATAAGCTAGGATCTATAGCCGTACGAATATCTTCCACAATCACGAAATCCGTTAGATACATGAAGCTTCCTACGTAGAAGGGGAATCCATTAACTCTACCAAGGAAATTACATTTTATTCTATGATGGTCGAGATCTTACCTACTTGAAATAGGTTTTTTCATCACCTAATTATAGTACATGCTAGTCATGATGTTTATTGGGAACTTGTGATTGTTATAAGATCTCCAAAGGTGATGTGTCAGCATCTCATAGTATAAAAGGGACGAAGTTCGTGTACTAGGTGTTGGTGGTATGAAAGATCCTCTTCTGTAAGAAACTTGTTCAAGTACTCATCACCTACTTCGTCTACTTCTTTAGTTGTTTCATCCTTAGGAGTCTCACTAACCTCAAGCACCGTTTCATGGTTTGCTTCATCATTATTCCTATTTGGTCTCACTAGGGTGATGTCGTTGACGAAGTGAACATGCTTTGATGAAGATGGGTCCCTAGTTTCATTGCCTAATTACGAGTGAGCGAAGAACTTGCTTGGGTCCTTAATCTTTACAAAGGGAGATTTTTCAGAGGAGTGAGTCGATATGGCATTAACCTTTTCCGTTGCTGTCCTATCATGATTTTTAATGGCTTTCAAGAGGTTATCTATCTTCATATCCATCTCGGTTTGTTGTTGATTAAAGTGATCCAAAAGCTTGGCTATTTGGGCTTCTTGAGACGTCGCGAAGTTTCGCATCATCCCTTCCAAGTTATGTTGACTAGGGCCATGAGGGCTTGAATTGTGTTGTTGGGGCCATGGGGAGTTGTTAGAGGTGAATTCTTTGATTTGACTCCAATTATAGTCCGGTTTGCCCTTCCATGCCTCTCGGACTTCATTGTAAGTCCTAGGTCTGGGGGTTACAGGGAATCTTCCTCCCACTCTGTTGGTACCCGAGGATGCTGATAAAATCAAATAGTCCTGAATATTAAGTGTCAATTTTCCCCGATAATGCTTGTAATTTATATCATTTACATGGATTTATGCTTGTTTTCCATTGTTTTCCACTTTCGGGTAAATTACGAGCATTGGAGCTAAAGAGACGCGGAATTGGAGAAATATCAAAGATTTATCATAGTATACTGATTTTAAAGAAGTTACGGCGTAACTCATCTCCCACATTACGCCATAACTAAAGCGTGACTCAGAAAACCAACTCATCAGAAGGTTACGGGGTAACTCTCCCCAAAGGCTACGACGTAACTATATTAGGTCAAATGAGGTTCCACGCCGCTAATAACTACGCCGTAACAATTTCATCAACTACGGCGTAACCAAGTAGATTGAAGACTACGGCGTAACCACTAATAAGGTTACGCCATAACTAGCAAATCTAGTGCAAAATATAAAGGAATTGATGGTTACAGCGTAACTCCTATATTAGTTATGGCGTAACCTAGATCTGGCCTATAAATACCCCACAAATTACAGCATTTCTAATCAGCCCATTCCACACACAACAACCAGAGAACGTGGGAAAAAGCCAAAGGCAGGTCTAGAGGAGCATACGGAGCTGTCTTCAAAGGAGAAATCACTCCCTTATGATATGCATTAGCATTTTATCTTTTCTTTACTTTCGATTCTTGTATTTCGTACCTTTGAATATTGAATTGATTTGTATGGTTATTATGAGCGGCTAAGCACCTCTTGGTGCTGGCCTAGTTATGATTCCTTAGTTGTTTTGTTTGCGTTTACATTACTTCCGTATAATTATTTCTATGTGTATGCATGCATAGTTTATTGGTAGCTACCCTTGTTTCGGTAGTTTTGAATGGTGGTAGAGGCCAATTGCCTAGGAGATATGACCAACTGACCCTAGGTGAGCGGACTGAGACGGGAAGGGTAAGATAAGACTAACTGACGACCCTTTCTACTTGTGCGATTTGACCAACTGATCACCTACCGTTTGGATGAACTTAAGAATTAGGGGGTGAGTGTTTATTTTGCTAATGCCCGGACACTCACTATTGTAAATCTAGCATGTATCAGTACTTAATGACTTGGCTTAGGGGACCAGGAACAACAGGACTTATGAGGGGACACCTGACTTCTCTTATGGTGGCATCTTTGCTGATAGGTTATGGCGAATTGACCAAATGTTGTCCTCTCGACTTTGACCCCACCTGAAGTAATTGGAAGTAAGAAGACGTAGATATAACTAGCTAGGAGGAATAACTAGGTTAACACCACTCTCATCTATTGATTAATTCTTTGCCTTTATTTTCTTTTATCTACTTTAGTAGTTAATATTTAATTCCTTATCAAAATCATATTTAAAATCTATGACACCTAGACTTAGTAATAATCCAATACACATAGCTCTTGGGACGACCTCGGCTTTACCGAATACTACACTACACATGACAGGTACACCTGCTAGTGCATTAGGGTAGATCATAGGTATAACGAGACTTTATAAATATTAAAACCTTGTCAGTAAAACCTGCATCAAGTTTTGGCGCCATGCGGGAGTTATATTAGGATTGCTATTAAGTCTTTCATTTTTGTTTTAAACTTTTCTTTAATTCTCACGATCATTATTCGAGTTTTCAGGTACCATGGAAGTTGTTAACATCGATGACCTCACTCTTGAGGAATATTTGGCATTAACAAGGGAAGAACAAGGACCAGGAATTATTAGGCCGGATATCGCCGAAGATGCTCAATTCGAAATCAAACCTCAATTAATGAGGGAATTACGTGCTAATCCCTTCTCTGGAAGCATCACCGATGATGCCCATGAACATATAGACAACGTCGAGTACATTGTCAGCCTATTCAAAATTTCCAGAGTCTCACACGATGCTATCATGTTACGAGTATTCCCTATTTATCTTACTGGAGCTGCTAAAAGACGGGTTGATCGATTACCTGCAGGGACTGTCAACACCTGGCCTATCCTAAAAAAGTGTTTCATTCAAAGATATATTCCTCCATCAAAGACGGCTAAGCAATTAGAAGAAATCCATAACTTCAAGCAAGAGGGTGATGAAACGTTATACCAAGCTTGGGAAAGGTATAACGAATTGTTATACAAATGCCCTACTCATGACCTCAACAGCCAACAAAAGGTGAACGTCTTCTAGAGAGGTCTGAACATCTCCTCAAGAGAAATGGTTGATTCTCAAGGGCCAATTCCTGGTATGACACCCACTTTGGCTTTAGAAACTATTCAAAAGACGGCAGACCACTCTCACAAATGGCACAATAGAGGGAGCAACCAAATTAAGAATGGATATATGAAAGGTCTTGCAACAATAAACAACAAATTAGAAAGTCTAGGAAGAGACATGAAGAAGCTCAAGGAAAATGTGCATTCCATTCAAGTAGAGCGAAATGGAACTCCACCTACTAAATATTGTTCCTCCAACAAGGAAGTTAAAAGGATCGGAGAAGTTAAATATGGAAGAGAGAACCCTTTCAACAATTACAATAATAACGAGCCCAGATATCGAGAAAAATCCACAGGATTCTACACAAGAATCAACAACAATCCTCCTAAACCTAGCCTTGAAGAAATAATGCACATGCACATTGAAGAATCTACAAAAAAAGGAGATAAACTCACGGAATGGATGGTCAAAGTGAAGGAGGACACCAATATAAACCTGCGTAACCAAGATGCTGCGATTAAAAACCACGAAACATAAATTGGGCAATTGGCTAAAAACCTTGAAACGAGTTATGCTAAAGCCATTTCTTGAAAGCCATATTTGTGCAAGATAAAGCAAAGAAAGAGCAGTGCACATCCTCTATCACAAATGATCTGTCCGGGATTAACTACCTAAGAGAGGATGATAAATCAGAAGACGATGAGGTCCTGCTTAGCCAACTTCCTGAGAAACAGCAATACCAGGACATTTTTCTTCTTCCATGCACTATTGGTAATATTAAAATTCCCGCATTAGCTGATTTGGGGGCTGGGGTAAACCTTATCTCTACCACTTTATTTGATAAAATAAAACTTACCAATTTAAAAGAAACAACAATTATGATAGAAATGGCTGATTCATCTAAAGCTGTATCGAGGGGAATTGTGAATAATGTGCTTTTAAAGATTGGAAAATTCTTTTCCCGACTGATTTTGTGGGGAAGCGGGAGGCTTACAACTTAATTATTGGAAGACCTTTTCTGGCCACTTGTATGGCTCAAATTAAGGTTTTTTAAAAACAAATTTCTTTGGAAACTGAAAATGAACGAATAACTTTTAGTATGAAAGAGCATTTAAAACCAAAAGTTGAAATTTCAAATAATGTTGATGTTGTTAATGTTCAATCACAAGATCCCCCTCTACATTTTAATCCTATTACTAATGATAGTAGAGAGAATGTTGATAATTGCAAGCAGAAACAGGGAAAGGTTGTCCAAAGCATTGAGGAAACTCCAAGTCCAAACAAACATTTCTGCAACCCGGTATTAACCAAGGATAACGAATTGGTGACAGCATGGCCCCCGTATAATCGTTTTCAAGAATTGGTGACAGCATACCCTCACAAGGGTGAGAGACATGATATTGAATTAGCATTAGAAGATTGGTACAAAATAAGATTTGGGAACTCAAAAATCCATAAGGGACTGGTTAAGCAGTATAAGTACAATCATCTCACTGACACAATAAATGGTGAAAGATCTAGCATAAGTATAACTAGTAGTCTTATTACTAAAGATGATGATTGGGGAAAATCATGTGATGAATGGATTTCACAAAAATTTGGAACGGATGGCATCTGTAATACTACAAGGAAAAAGGGATTTAACAAATGGATGAATTAGTGCCAACAAGTGGTGGAAGTCGGCCAGGTCCAAAGGCCCCCATAGCGCCCCGCGGCTCTGAGTCTAACTTAAAGACTAGTAATTAAAGAAAAGTGCTCTTTTGGGAGACAACCCGAATTATCCCTTTCTTTTGTTTTATTTCCATTTCTGTAGGGATTTGTGTTTTCTAACCATTTTTGCAAGAAACGAGGAAGTAATTACTGATGCAGTTTGCTGATCTGACTATAGTTACGGCGTAACTCATCTATATGATTACGCCATAAGCAACCTTTTGTCGCATAATTATCTACGCATTACCAATTACGGCATAATTCCATCTTTGTGGTTACGCCGTAACCACTCGCTTTGCAGCTTATGTCAGGTTTTTCCAGTTACGGCGTAACTCCCTTAAAGAGTTACGACGTAACCTTCCTCTGCTTTAATTATTTCATTTTAAAATGCAATAACCTTGTATTAGTATTTTAAATGAACTTTGTGGGTGTCTTCCCTGTAAACCCTCACGAGACTTCACTCGTCCACTTGGGACACCAAGTGGTTTAAAAGGCTTGTTGCATACGCTAAATGAAACCGTGATTCCTACAAAAGTAAGTTAGTTTTGTTTTTCATTTTTTTTTCTTTTTAGAATTATGCTTGTCGGTAGTGTGATTTCAGGGATTGAAGTTTGCTCATGATGCTTATACGAAGGAACTTCTCTTTTTCGTGGTCCTTCTTTCTTTTTGGAGAAAATTTCAGGGAAGTTCTCCCTCTAATTCTACTTTTCTCTTCACCTTTATTTAACGCTTAGTACAAAAGGGACTTTATACAATTCAAGTGGGGACGATATTATCTCTTGAACATTATTTTGCCCTCATTTTTCTAGTTTATTTTGAAAAATTATGCCATTCATAAAATTTTGACATGTTTTTCTTAACCTAACTAGATTAGACCTTAGCCGAGCACATACAACCCTTGATATTATATGGTGAGATTAGCCTTATCCGTTTCCAATATTTTACCCCAATCCACCAAATTATGAGTGTGCCGATAGCTTGTAAACTTTAGAGCTTGGCCTTTGCATCATTTCGAGACCATAGACGAGGTATGTTGAGTTAGCTCTATGTATTTGGACTTTTGAGAAGGCAACATTAGAGGACTATCACCAAATAGCCTACCATTGTGTGTCTATCGATTAGTCCCCGGACTTCTCGACCCCCATAAACCCTTTTGTTGCACTCACCTTTAGTGCAAGATACCCCTAGATACACCCATCTGAGCCATCCCTTTCATTTTGTTAACCCAATATATTGTTTCGATACACCTATACACCTTAGCCTACCATGTAGTCTTTATTTGTGATTGGGAAGTCATCATTTGCCTAAGTTCAAGGTTCAAGTAGAAAGGTTTGGAAATCACACTTTCGTCGATCCTGAAGATCCTTGAAGACCCCCCAAATTACCATTTTCATCTCAAGTGGGGGGATATTATGTTTAGTTATCACTGTTATGTAGAAAAAAAATAGTTGTTATGTTATTGTAAAGTGCGATGCTTTAAGCACTATGTTATGAGCTTTATAGATTTAGTATCGAGGAGGCCACCTAGGTCACATTCGAAGATTGGAGTTGGTAATTATGCCAACAAATGGAGAAAAGGTAGTGTGCCCGTCACGACATCCTCTAATGACACATCTACCTAGTATTTCATGATCCGGTTTCTTGACTTCAAAGCTTGAACTTTGGGCGGACGGTAAGTGGTGATGACTTGGTTATAGATTTAGACTACCTGCTTGTTTTTTATTTTACACCATTTATATATCCCATGTCTTATCCTACCCTTTAGTCATGAAGCGTGTCTAGGTGATGCAGCGAGCAATCTTTGATGTCTTTGCTATGGATTTGTTCATGTATCATTGATTTTGTCCACTTCGCTGTGACATGTTAGTAATGACGAGTCACCCCCTAACCTTTGTCGAGTCTACCCATATTACCTTCGAGAATTGTTTAGCCCTTAACTCTAGTGGTGGAGATTTGTATAACCTCGAAGCTTATGATAGAATACATGCTATGATTGTGCGATTAAGTGATCACCCCGAAATTGACAGTTAGAATAGTTGAGAGATTTGAGTGTTTCGTTCCCATTTCGTGAGGTGTTCGGCTTTGGTTTATTCTAGAATAAGGGATTTTTAAACTTATATTTTCCAGGTTATGGGAGATATATTTTTAGGAATCTTTCTAATAAGGTCTACTTGAGGGCAAGTAGAGTTCAAGTGGGAGGATATTTGATAACATCAAATAGTCATGAATATTAAGTGTCAATGTCCCCCGATAATGCTTGTAATTTATATCATTTATATGGATTTACGCTTGTTTTCCATTCTTTTACACTTTCAGGTAAATTACGAGCATTGGAGCTAAAGAGACGCGGAATTGGAGAAATATCAAAGATTTATCAAAGTTTGTAACATATTGGATTTCACACACACATCAAACCATAAACAAAGTAGGCGTACACAAGAGTTTTAGAGAGAGAAAGTTAGAGGTTTGGGAACTTTAGTGAGAGAAGAAAAATCTTATTATGAGCTCCAACTCTCTACCTTGGGAGGTAGAGAGTATTTATATTTATACTACTTACATAAAACGCCCCCGACGGGTGGATCGGCATACGCTGGGGTAAAGACCCGTCCATCCTCCACGGTGTTACTAAACTAAATACTACTACACATTAAATAACTACGACTACGAGCTTTCTAACGATTACATATACTTGAGGTGACCGACACTTTAACTACTGGATTTTCCAAATCCTAACAATCTCCCCCTAAGGGAGGTCACCTCAAACATACATTAAATTACATAGAAAAAAAACAGATATTTCATTGAGATTGTTCTTGGATTCTTATTTCAGTAGCTCGTAGTCTTTGATTCTTCATTTTGCATGTTTTGGATAATCTGAGTGGAGGTCTTTAATTGATCCACGTGATACCGAAGTTTTGAGCCGCTTTGAGATCATCGCTACATTAAATCTCTGACTCATCCTTTGTGGTGTTGGTATTATGTAATGGTGTGACTTTTGGACCGACATGCTCACATTCTGGATCATAATTTCTTCTAATCGAAAGTAGCGGAAGCTTCGTTGATTCATGATATTGGCAAAGCAGCGTAGCGAGAAGCATGGAGTGATATTATCAGAGTCATTGATGCACTAATCATGATTTCTTTAGATATGAATGTGTTGTGTGAGCATGTGGCTATAGATTGACCGCTCCATTCTGATCAGCTGCAAACGTCAGGGTGTACCTGCATAAGACAATTAGCAATAAAGCATATGAAAGTGTCTTTGATCACTTTGGATGAATTGAGGTACACGGCCCACGGTTCCCCGTTGATCAGTACAAGTACTGCCTGTGATTAGGTATAATTCTGAAGAATCTCCTTGACAGGGTTTCGCAGCTGCTCTAGCTGTTCTCAAACCGGAACGTCTCAAATAAAACAACACGGAGTGAGTGAACCAGCGAAATGAGATTCACTGATTGATGAAAAGAAATTTGAAAAACAATCGTGTATTGCTCAATAGAAATTGTTTTAGCAATACAATGAAGGTTTTAATGAAAATCAATTATCAATCATAAACACCTTTCATTTTGAGAAATAAGCACACAGTCGAAGTGCTAAAGAAAAGAGTTTTTTTTTAAGCACAACGACCGGTTTTTCAAAGGTATCCGTCAATCCATAACCTGCACGTGATTGATTCAAAAGATTGAATCGCTCCATTGTTTCTGTTCAGTTTTCACATGGTTGATCTATAGGATAGATCTCACATGCCACCTACCAGGAGCTTGTTTGATGTTGGCTCTAGAAGGCTTTCCATCTTCATCGTGAATATGTATGCATATCACTTAGATGTTCTTGCAATACCACAAGGATAATGCGTAGGACTCATAAGATATAATCTCTCTTTTCACATTGTGTGAAACTGAGAGTCTTCATTGAAAGTGTCCTAATGGGATTTATATGATGATCTCTTGGCTCTAGACTCAATTGTGCTCATTTGGTTCCTATGCCAGAGACTAGGGAGAGGGTCTCCTTCTTCAATATCAACAATCTCTAAGAGAAAGTCGATAGATTATGTAGGTTCCCCTTGAGAATGAAACAAACCCTTTTAAGAGGAACTTGAGTAGCTTGGGAAGTTAAGTGCAGTGCATCACTAGGTCCATGACGTCTTGTCTTCAATACCGATGGTACCTTGGTAACCATCAGTAGCATATGAATTGGACCCGGTTTCTGCCCTAAGGTTGAATAAATGGAGGGCTATTTCTTTTCACCCTTTTTCACATTCAATTCTTTTTCATTCTTCAACCCCTTTAGTGCTTACCAAGATTTCATTACTAGAACCTTGTTGGGTTTATTCCAGTACAAGCTCAGTCTCAGTCCGCACTCTTCCCATATCTCACTTTTCTCCTTTTTTCATCATACCTAAGGACTTCTACACTATCTAGTGGATTGTCCCTGGGTAGATCCCTCGGTTCTGGCGGATCATGGGACCTCAACCTAACCTTATCATCCTTATATCACCATACATAAAGTAAAGTTGGTCGGTCTTTTTGGTATCGTTCATCTGCCATTGGAACCAATTGAAAACCATTTGAAAAATCAATCAAGATACTTGTGACATAGAATCAAAGCATTTTGTATCTTAATTGGTTTTATATTTTATAAATGCTCCCCCTCAACATATGCATAAAAATTTAGAAATTGTTTAGCACATGGAGGCAAGAGATCTTTGAAATCGTTAGATTAACAGTGAAAGGTCCAATCTTTTGATTAACATTTTCTAAAATGATCATCATCACTTCCCAATCAATTAGAGTAGATAAAACATTTTTAGGAAGGATGTGGTTTTCAAAGTTTGCTCCCCTCAATATGTGCCTCGAATTTTGAAACGAATTTTGCACATATTAGAGGAACCACGCACTAGAGACAATTCACTCATGTTTCAATAATTTGAGGTTTAAAATAGTTGCTCCCCTAAACATGTGCATGGAAAATTTGAAATCGTTTGTCACTTGCGGGAGGCAAACATGCTAAACACTTATGAAACCATTTATCGAATTATCAGTTTAAATCCAATATAAATCACAAATCTCTCCCCGATCACAATTATATAATCATTTGAGATTTGTGATCTCTGTAGATTTAAATTGATTTTGAAAGCTTTAAGGAGAATTGTGACTTGATTATGAAAGCGTTTAAGCCCGATAAGGATTGGATTTTGAGACTTTAAACTCCATTGATTAAACATGCATAAATATCTTTTGAAAACATAGTAATAACCAAGGTCTGGAACCAATTGTGTTACATTTTGTAAAACATTTAGAGTAGACCTTACTCATTTAAGTGCAAATTATTTGAAAAGAACACTTTTTAATTTAAAAATCATTCTCCCCCTCAATCAATGACGAAATTCGTTGATTGATGAATTGAGATTTTGACACTTGATAAGTTCTTTTGATTTTCAAAAATAGAGTCCGAAGTGTTTTTTCAAAATAATTGAGTTTTCATAAGATTGCAAATATTTTTCAGAGGAATCATTAGAAGGAAAAATATTTGAAGATAAACATTTGTCTTGTTGATGACAAACGTTTGTTTTTAGAATCAGAGCATTGGGTTTGAAACATGAGATAAGGCATCGCTCTGTTCTTTCTTTGAAAAGCGGGTTATTGCCTGAAATGACAATAAGCCATTGTTTTACTTTCTCCCAAAAATATATATATATATATATATTTATATATATATATATATATATTTTAACATTCGAACAACATCTAAAGTCCTGTGTCACTCTTTGACTGACAGCACAAAGACCGTAGATATATATCGAATCAAGAAAGAAAAGACAAAAAGACAATATTTTTGAGATTTTTCGAGATTTTTAGATTTTTATGGATTTTTGAAAGTTTTATATTTTTGTCTTTGGTTTTTGATAAATATTTACAAATATAGATGAAGAAAAGACCTTTACTCCTCGTCTTCCTCCTGAAGACGTTTGAGTGTTTCTGGTTGAAGGCTTTTCAGTGCCAAGTCGAGAAGAATAAACTCAAAACGTTCTCTGGAAGAGCTTTGGTGAAGATGTCCGCTAACCGGTATTCTCGACTTTACAAAATAGAGTTCCACCACACCGTTTTCTACTTGCTACCTGATGAAATGATGTCGAATGTCAATGTGCTTTGCTCTTGAGTGTTGAACGTTGTTGCATGAGAGAGCAATAGCACTTTTATTATCACAAGATAGAGGGATTTTGTTGAATTCAAAGCCATAGTCAGATAATTGGGATCTCATCCAAAGGATTTGAGCACAACAAGATGACATGGCTATGTATTCAGCCTCTCTAGAGGGAATAGAAGTACTCATTTGCTTCTTTGAAGACCAGCTCACAAGCTTATCACCCAAAAATCGAGCACCTCCTCGATGTACTTCGACGTGTATCTTGACATCCTGCATGATCAGCATCAAGACTGCATAGGTCATTAGTGACATACCGGTGTCCTTCGGTACCATAGTCCCATATTGATGGTTCCTTGGAGATACCGAAAGACCCGTTTAACCACTTCAAGGTGCTTTTTAGTAGGCTTAGCCTGATATCTAGCACACATGCACACAGCGAACAAAATGTCTGGTCGGCTAGCTGTGAGGTACATCAGGGATCCAATCATACTACGATATTTTGTTTGATCTACCATGATCCCTGAGTGGTCCTCATCCAGCTTTGCATATTTAGATTGATTTATAAAAATGCCTCTGGGACTTTGTGAAATTTGTAATCCCAAGAAAAATGACATTTGTCCCATCATTGACATTTGAAATTTGGAACCCATTTCATTTGAAAAACGATCACATTCATTGGGGTCGGTCGAGGCAAAGATAATATCATCAACATAAATTTGAACATGAATTAAATGTTTGCACTGACTTCCGGTGAACAATGTCGGATCAATCGCTCCTTTCTTTGAATCCAAAGGTGGATAGAAGAAACTTTGATAGCGTATCATACCATTCCCTCGGAGCTTGCTTTAACCCGTAAAGAGCCTTCTTCAACCGATAGACGTGAGTAGGATGCTCTGGATTCACAAAGCCTTCAGGGTTGGCGACGTATACGACTTCTTTAAGATCTCCGTTAAGAAATATCGTCTTTACATCCATTTGATAGACTACCATGGTCTTACTAGCAGCATTAGCCAAGAAGATTCTGATCGCCTCGATACGAGCAACAGGAGCAAATGATTCTTCAAAGTCAATACCCTCTTGACGATATCCTTAAGCTACTAACCTAGCCTTATTTTTCAACACATCACCATGCTCATCAAGCCTTACTTTGAAGATTCACTTTAGAGCAATGATCATAGCACAATCTGGAGCAGGTAATAGCTCCCATACATTAATTTGATCAAACTCATGAATTTCTTCTTGCATGGCATTGAACCAGTAGTCTTCATTCATGGCGGTTTTAATGTCTTTTGGTTCGACCTTAGAGAGTATGGAGTTGAAGAAGCACCATAAGGCATCGGTTGCAAGTTGTTTCCATGTGGATACTGGGCGAGAGGGGTTTCCAATGATGTTGTCCAATGGATGATCATGTGTCCATTTTCTAAGGTGTTCATGTGGTTGTTGTTGTGGAACTAAACTAGCAGAGTCGATATCTCCTGATGAAGATGGTTCAGATGATGATTCAGGAGCAAAGATATTTTCAAATGGAGCATCTTCAGGAGTAGCAAAGGGATTAACTTCATCATTGATGCCAGAAACAATTCCATGATGTACATTTGATGATTGATTATTTGTTGATGAGAGAGAGTGATCAGCAGCAGGAGCTTTTTGACTTAATGAAATTGAGACTGAAGGGTTCACTTCATTCACAGGGATAGGAGCAGCCTCTGTTGATGAAATTGATATTTCATTAGTATTCGGTTCATAGTGTTCATCAAACATTGGATCAAACAATTTCTTTAAATCATCTTCAGATGGAGGTACATATGGAGTTACTGGAAATGAGTTAGCTACAAGGGATGAACCAATGGGACTGTTTTGAAGTTTGACCGGTCATCTCATCGAACGTAACGTGAATTGTTTCCATGATATTTCGGGTTCTCTTGTTGTAGATTCGGTAACCTTTCTTCTTTGGTGCATAACCAACAAAAACTCTAATATCTGCCTTTGCTCTTAGTTTACCTAAGTCTTGACCATCATTAGTTGGGTAACACAATGCACCAAACACACGAAGGAATGAGAGATTAGGTTTTCTATTGTGGACAAGTTCATATGGAGTTTTTCCATGAGCAGTGTGAATTAGGGACCGATTTTGAGTGTAGCATCAAAGGGCAATGGCCACCGATAGAAACATTGGAACCTTTGAATAAAAAAGCATTGTTCTTGCGGCTTCCACAAGAGTTCGATTTCGTCTTTCAACTACACCGTTCATTTGAGGAGTTCGTGGAACACTTCTTTGATGA
This sequence comes from Chrysanthemum makinoi, assembly GCA_910596185.1. Classification (NCBI taxonomy): domain Eukaryota; kingdom Viridiplantae; phylum Streptophyta; class Magnoliopsida; order Asterales; family Asteraceae; genus Chrysanthemum; species Chrysanthemum makinoi. The sequence continues at coordinate 79,882,130 of OU343216.1, read as the reverse complement.
CGGATTCCAATACTTTCATAAAACTCACTAAGTTGTTTATTAACAAACTCGGTTCCATTGTCATCGTTCGGATGATTCTCGGCAGTTTTGTTAAGTCGAACCTGCAGCTGTTTGATAAGTTTGATGATGATATCTCGAGTTTCATCCTTTGTCCTGAGGAACTTACCCTGGTGAATCGAGAGTAATCATCAACCACAACTAACACGTATTTCTTCCCAAAGATATTCTGCACTCTCATGGGTCCACATAAGTCCATGTGGATTGTATGAAGAACTTCTATACGTGAGTTTGTAGGTTTGAGTTTGTGGGCATACTTCTTGCTTTTTCCCAATTGGCATGCTGAACAAAGGTGATCCTTTTCATAATTTAGTCTAGGTAACCCTACAACTAAGTCCTTTCTGGAGAGATCATTGATGGTGCCGGAGTTCAAGTGATTGAGACGTCGATGCCATAACCATGATTTGGTTTTAGAAGCCTTTGACAACAAACAAATTGGAGAGGACTTCATCATATATTCGATAGAGATGGTGTATAGATTTGAGCCACGTGTTCCTCTTAAAAGTTCCATACCATCAAGTTCTCTAACGAAACAAGTATGTTTTCTGAAGGACACTTCTAGATCAGAATCACAGAATTAACTGACAGAAAATAAGTTATGACCAAGACCTTCTACGTAATATACCTTGGAGATAACACTATCACCGACAACATAATCTCCATAACCCATAATAGCACCGAAATGATCGGTCCCGAATCTAACAGTCCCGATGAATTTACTCACGAAGTTCATGAGCATGATCGGTCTCCGGTCATATGCTTGGAACAAACGAGTCCAAGTACCACAGAACAATTTAACGATCTACGTTGAACACGACAAGAATGGATAACTGGATAATTGGGATCCCCATGCAAGAATGGGTTCCACTTGGTTAGAACACGTTGATTGGAACACCCACATCAGAAATAGAAACATTCATATCAGATGTAGAAGCAATGGAATTATTAGGAATAGATGCAGTGCTGGTGTTTATATTTGACCTATTCAAAGTATGTTCACTTCTTAAGGGAATAGTTCTACCAGTAGGCATCCATTTTCTAGTGGGCATTGTCTTAGTAGATTGAGGGCAGAACTGATTGACCTTATGGCCAAAAGGTATCCATTGATAACCTATCTTGCTAAATGTTCTTCCTGTTGGTTTCCACTATTTTCTAACTTTCATTCGCTTTTTCCTTTTAGCCTTCTTTGCAAGATTTCTCGCATTAACAATTTTAATTGGGCATTTGACAGCATTAGACAAAGCATTCACACCACATTCAAGATTAGTAACAGAAACCACACAATCATCATTACATGTTTTGCCAAAAGTAGTAGAATTGAATTAAGTACGCTTAAAGCTAACACTAGAATCAACACGATTCGTTTTATTCAAATTCTTCCTACGGTGATCTTCTACTTTCTTCTAATGCACATTCTTAGCTTGCGAGGTCCTATCATTCCTTGTATTGTCTTGAGACTTTGACCCGCTTGCTTTAATGTCACTGATTACTCTGTAGAGGAATGGGAACATTAGTTGGTTTTGCTACTTTTTGCCTTTCTTGTTTTGATGTGCTGGGATGTGAACTATTTGAAGGCGTACTAAAGTTCACTTTCTTAACACTAGAGGTGCTGGGATCTGAACTGCTTGAAGGCGTACTAAGGTTCACATTCATAACATTTGGCATTGAATGAGTTGCATACTTGGCACTAGTCATGGAACAAGGTATCAAGGGATTGATTTGTTCACCTAAGGTTTTAGGGCATATTGTAATTAGGCATTCTAGAAGTTCTTGAGATCGTTTTGCATATAAGCATGCATGGCCAATTGCATTATCATGTGGTTTCTCTAACTTATCCTCTTCTACAATCTCACGAAGACATTCTAGGCTGTCCTTAAGGTATAAGAAATATGTTTGAATAGCAAGTTTGTTATTCCTAAGACGTGGAGGAACATATTTCACACAAGCATATTTATTACAAACATGCACCTTTGAAGCACCATTCTGCCCGTTGGTCATTGGCATTTTCCTTTTACCCTGCGACTCTTCAGATTCTCAATCTCTTTTGCAATGAAGTTATTTTTTCATTATTTTTGTTACGAGTGACTTTTATTGACTCAAATAACTCATTGCAATGACGTTTAACCTTTTCATTTTCCTCTAGAAAACTCTCATTTTCCTTTTGTAAAGTATTAACCAAATTTTGAAGATGAAAAGTTTTGAGAATTAGAATCTAAAGGAGGAGGCATTTGAGAGCCAGTTACATTGTTCATTTCACCCTTGAACTGAGAAATTTGGGTTTTCAACTTTCTGATCGTGTTACAGTGAGCTTGAATCTTTTCATCACGTTTGTTTATTTCAAAAACTGCATCAAACTCTAGAACATCCGTGAATATCTTGACATTTGAGGTTTTAACATTTTCTTTGAGATGTTGATATTTAAGTTGTAGATCAAAATGTTCAAATTCTAGTTTAGAAAAATGTTTTACCAAACTATCGTGATCATCTTGTTCAATTTTCTCACTTAGTTTAGAGTTTTTGATTTCAAGCTCAATGACACGATCATGGGAGACTTTTAAAGCAACAGATAGTTCATGAAATTGAGAAGCATTAATGGGGTAATTCGTAGCAGTGTAAAACACATCTTGAGCAATACATTCAAAAATAATATTCTCATTCAAGGTATGCAAGTTCTTCCTCCCAATCTCATTATATTTTAATGCTCGCTCATAGTCACTAACCTCAACTATCATTGCATCAAATTCCTTTTCCATACCTTTAATATCTGAATCTATCCCCTTTTTAAGACTCTCAAAACCCCATTCCCCTTCATTTATCCTAGTGGGTGTGATCCTTTTCTTACAAGTTTTCTCAAAATCGACAAATAGTTGAAGAATAACATATTGGTTGATTAAGGTCTTACTCTTAGTGGCAATAGTTCTAGGAACTAAATGCATTGGTGTATTGGGAGGATACACAGTCATTGCAGCATTTTCCTAAGGGGAAGGTTTGTTTCAACAAGATTTTCAGCTTTTTGCTTATCTAAGTCCCTTTTCCAGAAAACTTGTTCAGGTGTTAACAACATTTGAGGCTTAAATTTGTTTAAGGAGATCCAGTTTTCCTTCTTGTAATCATGGGGTTTGATCGTGATGTTATTCTTTTGCATTCAGGATCTTCTAGCTTCTTATTCATTTTCTCCTAGATGCATCATCTAATTTTCTATCTTCCTCAGTGCACTCAACGCAACTAGGTTTCTGTCTAGGTTTAAGAATCTCATTGCCATCATAGATTACAGTTTGAGTTGCTTTTGCTATCTTACTGTACTCAGGGTTGGGTTTATCAATAATGGGAACACTATGCTTACCGCTTAGAACTCTATGCTTAGTGACCATGTGAGCAGCCTGAATTGTATTCCCTTGTACGTACAACCTGTTTTCAAGCTTGTTCTTCAAAGTTTTTAGATTGGAAAAATCATTCAAAAGTTTTTATTCCTTAGCATGAAATTCCTACTTAAGCACTTTAACATTTTCTTGAAGTTCCTGTTTTTGCTTAGCACTTTTTCTAATAATTGTATGCATTTGGTTATCCAACTCCTACTCACGAGTAGTTAATTCAAACTTAGCACGTTGTTCATAAATGGCAACTCGTTCTTTATAGGCATTAAGTTCGAGATAACAGAATCATCAGTGGCACATGTAGTGTATTCATCAAAAACATAGTCATCATTGACTGCAGAAAATGCATCACTTGGTACGACCTCACTTTCACTTTGTTTCACATATTGATCATATGGGACAACATTGATATTACCCATATTTTCAATATTTGACTCAATAGTTTCAGTTGACTGTACTTTGTCATGCATCTTTTGCACATTAGCATCATCGTATAGTTTTAGTACCTCAGAAATGAGTTTGTCTTTGGATGGACCAGTTTGTGGTGATGAAGAGACTTTAGGAGAGACCATTGGCGAAATGCTAGACATGAAAATGGTTTTTGCAGTAGGTTCATCATCAACGTCAGAGTCGTAAGCATCACAATCAGCGACTTGAAAGGCATTCTGATGATTATGGCCTATCTCCTGAATTGGTTGCTCATCCACATCTGCATCATATGTCTTAGCATTTCCCTCAGCAAGTGATTCGTAAAAAATCAATAATAGAAGTGTAGTAATACGGGGTAACTCAAACGTGTTAGGTTTGAGCACCGAGATCGTTCCGAACGAGGGTTGAATGGAATTTTCAACTCACGTCGCGATTATCGGGATTTGAATGAGAAAAGGGGATAATATGATGTTTTTCTAAACTACGGGGCAATGGAAGCATAAAAGGGAAATTACACTATGGGGAATCCTAAATACCCGAATAAAACTAAAATGCAATAAATGAAACGTAAATAAAATGCAACTACGTCTAATCTAAATCCTAGATATGATCTAAAATTATTTTTAAACTAAAAATGCAATTTGAAAACTATTTAAGAATTAAAACTATTTTTTAGGATTTTTCTTGAATTTATAAACTAATTTCTAATTTTTAAAATAAAACTAAATTACCAAAAATTATGAAAATAACTGGGAAAATTTTGAAACTATTTTTAAAAATTCTAAAATAACTAAAAAGATTTTTAAAAACTAATTTTGTATTTTTCTGATTATTTTTCTATTTTTTATGAATTAAAAACTATTTTAAACTAATTAAATTTCCAAAAATTACAAATTAAACTAGGAAAAATCTAGAAAAATTATTTTTTTTTGCTTTTTATATTTATCTTAATCTATGAAAATTAAAAACTTATTTTTTTGAAGCTTTTCTGATTTATTTGTATTAAATACTATTTAAAAAGTACTAAAAACTAATTTAAATGCAGAAAAATAGCAAACAGTACCATAAAATTATGAAAAATTCAGGAAAATTTTAAAATATTATTATGAAGCTAAGAAAAATGAGAAATACTATGCTAATATGCAGGAAATTAGATCTGTAGTGAAAATGCTTATGAATAAGCTTTCTAAAATAAGCTATAAGCTACTTGAGTGCACCATAAACTACAAGGATCTTAATTAAGCTAAAACCAGCTATAATCAACCTTAAGAAACTGTTCTACACTACTGAATAACAAGTTACAAGCACTAGAGATCAATTTCACTTAATTGCCAAAAAGGCCTGATGTGCTATCTTGGGGCTTATGCATAGGTTTGAACAATAAGCTAAAGTAGAAATCAGATCTATGAATCTCAATATCATCAACCATAGAACCAGTAAACCAAGTTTTAACCAAAAGCAAGCTAAAATGAACAAGTTATGGCTGCTGCAAAACACCTGTGCACAACTAAGTTAATGTTGAGTGTGCACAGGGGATTTATGACCCTGTTTAAGTGCTAATTTGGAGCTTAAATAAATTCACAAAAATTTCACAAAAATCAGTTTAAGAAACTTGACCAACTGAACTTGATTCACACAAAATTTCAATCACTTTTATTCAAAAGTGAACAAATTAAAATTCCACTAAGTTATGTGAAAACTGACTTTTACAATTTTGACTATTAAGAATAGATTTGGATTTGTTGACCAAATTGAGATTTGATTTCAATTATTGGACTGATTTTGTTAAACTATGATGAAATGAAGCTAAATTGAGCTAGATTATCCTATTTTAAGCCTAACTGTAGCTTATGATCACAAAAATATCTAACTGATATGAACCTAAGACAGATTTTTCTATGATTTTGACTTTTACTGTTTTAAAATGCAATGTAACCACTAAATTGACTATTACTAGCTTACTAAGGACTAATGCAACTAATTTTAGCTAATTACTAAACCTCTAACATAGATTAGCAGCTAATCCCAAAACAGTCCCTTATAAGTCTAATGATGACCAATATTCCTACTATGAATCCTCAAATCCAATCCATGACAACTATAAATCCAGATCCTACTATTAGTATAATAGCTAAATGATGCAAAACTACAACTATATTAATCAAATCTGAGCTAATGCAGAATATGCAGATTTACACTATTATGCAAACAATGCACAATTAAAACAGCAAATGATTTAAATGAAAACAACAATTAAGCTAATGAAATTAAACTAGATAAGAACAAATCTAACTCTAACTAATTAAAACAAGTTATAACATGTAGGACCTAAGATATATCAACCTTATCACTTTACCAAGCAAACCCAACACACGTAACCCAAGTTACGCGTATAAAACGTGAAACACAAACACAAACAAAGCTTAGAAATAAAATGAGAAAGATGGTGACTTGAATAATATGAAATCCGTGTATGTGAGAGTATAAGATAAACACAATATGTTGTATTACTTCAAAGGAAAACACACACACACACACTTTCAAGCACACCCCTCAAATGACCATTTGAGGGGTATTTATAGTCCAAGGGACTTGATGCCCTAAAAGGCTTTTCATGGGCTTTTCATGGGTTAGACATGGATTGGATTGGATAAAAGGCAAGCCTTACATAACTAGTACCCATTTAGCTTAGTCCAATCCACGAGCCCATTGACTATTCTATCACGATATCTAACACACGTTATAAAGTTCCTAAATGTGAATGACCATCACTTCTAATAAAAACTATTAAGGCTAACAATCTCCCCCTAAGGGGTGGTCATTCAAATGATGCTCCACTTGATTAGGTCTTTACTTTTCTCGAGCTCGAACTTTGTGCGTAGATATAGAATAGTCTTGATTCTTTGTTCCTTCATGCTTTGTGATCAGATAATGTGGTTGTCTGCCGTTGTCAACTTTGTTGGTTAGGTGTCTCTACGTCTTTCTCCACCATGCTCACACTTCTATTTGTCTTTTGGTTACCAATGATGTAGTTCTCGAGCCTTTAAACTTTGTGTAGCCTTTGATTGTGATGAGAACTTTCATGTGTCGTTGGTATGAGCATGTGGCGAGTCTGCATGATCCATCCGCTCCGGAGCTTCCATAAGAAGAAAACATACAACAGGTTAGTAATAAGCGGATTCCGGCACTTACAAGTTTGAATTTCGAGGGTGTTAACAGCATAGTGTGAAAACACGTCTCTAATTCTTACAAAGGCCGTTCCTGAACTAGAGTCCCACAAGTGAGATAACGCGATATACCGAAATACATCTACAGTTCAGATGAGTCGCTGAGGTACACCGAAGCATCACCCCACGACTGTAGACCGTTTGAGACACACTAAGCGTAATCCACGGAGAATTACCGAAGTGACCTGCTGTCAGGGCTGCTTGATGTTGACCCTGACAGGAATTTCCATTCAATCACTGAAGATCACAGAAGTGAAACTTCTCATAAATGTTCTGGAAAATTGCTAAGATCTGCGTAGGACTCTATAATATATCACTTGTGTCCTTATTGATGAACAACTAGCGATGTCATGTCAAGTGTTCCTATGAGATCTTTTGATGAATCTCGTGGCTCTAGACTCAATTAGTGCGTTTTGGTTTTCCTAAGCGGAGACTAGGAGAGGGTCTCCTTCTTCAATATCAACGATCTCTAAGAGATAGTCGATAGATTATGTAGGGTTCCCAGTGAGAATGAAACAAATCCTTTTAAGAGGAATTGAGTGGCTAGAAGGTTAGGTGCAGTGCGTCACTGGGTCCATGACGTCTTTGTCTTCAATACCTGTGCATCTAGTGACAACCAGTAGCAGATGAATTGAACCCGGTTTCTGCCCTAAGGTTGAATATGGAGGGCTATTTCTTTTCACCCTTTCTTCACATTTCTTTTTAATTCTTCAACCCCTTCTCTCTCCTTTCTCACATTACTCCTTTTTTCAATCATACCTAAGGACTTCTAATACTAAACTATTGGTGATGTCCTTGGGTAGATCCCTCCGGCTCTGGCGGATCATAGGACGAATTTCCTATCCTTAGTCACCTTATAACTCCATGACTGTCCTATTGTTGCCATAAAACCAATTTCTTTGAAAATCTCACAGAGTGTTTATGATAGAAAACATGTTTGAGACACTCCGCGAGTTTTATATTTTCAGAAACACTCCCCCTTCACATGTGCTTATGAGTTTTAACAGAAATCTGCACATAGAGGGTAGAGTTTGCACTTTTTGAATTGATCGGCTCATGATAGACAGTTCCCCACGAGACACGGTTACGTTGCCTAGTTAAAGAGTTCCATTGTTAGTTTTTAGGTGACAACTAGCTCTAGTAACTAACTTGAAGTTGTAAACACTCCTTGAAAAGGAGGTTAGACCCATGAAGGTGCATATCTATCACAAGTTTCTCGAGATGGTACATTTACTGACTTTGATTCCCGTCAATTCATTAGTTCCGTCTGAGTCGAGCTCATTATGAGATTCAAACAACGATCATTAAAACTTTTAGATCACATTTTAATCACGTCTCCTCCCCCTCAAAAATAGCATATTTGTGATATTTTTGATATCAACGTATTAAAAACATTTTAGAATCCCTTGGGGAGACAAACGGATTTGATTTAAGCATGAATTTGTAACATATTAGATTTATACTCCCCCTTTAATAAAGCATAATCAATTAAAGGGTTTTAGAGGGAGTTATCTTGAGCACAAAATATTTTGAAAGATTTTGAAAATCTTTTTGAACAATCTTGAAAAGGTGCTCAAGATGATGATGATTTCTCACCATTTTTAAGTGTACAATCTTTTTGAGTACACTACATTTTTCTTTGAAAACACGAGTTTTGATCTGAAATAATCAAAAGTCATCATTTTAGTCCGGGTTTCGTACTGAAGTATACGAAAGCCATTATTTGAAGAAATTTTGAGAGACGACATGTTTTAGAAAACAAATAAATAACTCTCGCTCAAGCATCTGTACATACCCGTATCATTGTTGAATGACATTTCTAGAAACGTACAGAATATCGATTATACGAGAGACATGTCGTGAGAAGAATATTTTTGGATTTTTGATTTTATATTGTTTTTGTATTTTTGAAAAAATTTATATTTTTATATTTTGCTTTTGTTGGTTTTTTCAAATTTTGTATTTTGTTTTTCAAAAATATTTACAGCGAAGCTTTTTGGAAAAATCATTTTCAAGAAGATTCGAGAAGACGTTCTAACTCCTCAGGGGTTAGGCTTCGCATTCAAATTCGTCGAACTAAATACTCAAACCTTTCTTTTGGAAGGGCTTTAGTTAATAGATCAGCGAGTTGGTAATCTGTCTTCACGAAGAATAATTCAACAGTACCATTTTCGACGTACTCTTTGATGAAGTGATAGCGGACACGGATATGCTTAGTCTTTGAGTGATGAACAGGATTGCATGTTATGGCTATGGCACTTTTCGAGTCACAATACATAGGTATTTTATCGAAAGTAAAGCCATAATCTGTGAGTTGTGTTCTCATCCATAGAACTTGAGCACAACACGCAGATAGAGACACATACTCAGCTTCAGCGGTTGATAGTGCAGTGCAATCTTGTTTCTTTGAAGACTAGCTTACTAACTTTTCACCCAAGAATTGTGCTCCTCCAGATGTACTTTTTGCTGTAACTTGATCACCTGCGTGTCTGCATCGAAAAGGCTATTAGATAAAATCCGGATTCCTTCGGATACCAAAGTCCCATGTGAATGGATGTCTTCAGGTACCGAAGATTCGTTTAACCTCTTTGAGGTGCAGTTTCGTAGGCTTTGCCTGAAACCGTGCTAATAAGCAAACAGCAAAATGAATATCTGGTCGACTAGCATAGCTACATGAGAGAACCAAACATGCTCCGATATTTCTTCGGATCAATAGGTTTCCCAAACAAATCGGCTCCAATTTTTGGTGAAGTTACCATTGGTGTTCCGACCGAGTCACAATTATCCATACCATGAATTTTCAAAATCTCAGTCGTGTATTTAGCTTGATTTATAAAAATTCCACGAGGGGATTGATGTATTTGTAAACCAAGAAAGAATTTTAGTTCCCCCATCATGGACATTTCAAATTTACTTTTCATGAGATTTTCAAAATGTTTTGAAAGATTCGGATTAGTGGACCCAAAGATGATGTCGTCCACGTAAATCTGAACAATCAAAATGTCGTTTTTGTATTTTTGTCTAAACAAGGTAGGATCAACTGTTCCTTTGGTGAAATTGTTTAGGATAAGGAAAGAGGACAGTTCGTCATACCACGCTCTCGGAGCTTGTTTCAATCCATAGATTGCCTTTTTGAGTTTGTAGACGTAGTCTGGATGTTCCATGTCTACGAAGCCTTCTGGCTGACTCACGTACACTTCTTCTTTCAGAGTGCCATTCAAGAACGCGGTCTTAATGTCCATCTGATAAACCGTGATGTTTTTGTGAGCGGCATAGGCTAAGAAAATCCTGACTGCTTCTAGTCTAGCTACCGGCGCGAATGACTCTTCAAAGTCTATCCCTTCCTCTTGTCTGTATCCTTTGGCAACAAGACGAGCTTTGTTGCGAATTACAGTCATTTCTTCATCCCGTTTGTTCTTCCATAACCATTTGAGATCAATGACGCGAATGTCAATTGGTTTTGGAACCATTTCCCAAGAGTCATGTAGACGGTATTGGAGAAGTTCCTCCTGCATCGCTTCTGTTAGGTCACAAGGTTTACCACACAAGCTTAATAGAAAGATAGAGAGGCGATTGAACAAGATATCACTGATGAGTGTCTAAATACTCATTATTTTTGTACCAACTAGACTGCAAAAACATCTGAAAACACTCATAAATGCATCAAAATGATAAAAATATCACAAACAAGTGTTTTATGTGTTTTAAATGCAAAAATACCAAAATCTGGTGAAAAACGTATCAAGTTTGCATAATTGGCAGTTTTAGTCCCCCAAGTTACAAAAGTTGTCAAATCTAGTCCCTGGTAATTCAAAAACTTGTAAAAAGTCATTTAAGGTCCATGTGATTCAAAAGTTGTCAAAATAAACCCTTTAAAGTTTAAAATTTACAAAATGACAACTTTAGTCCTTGAACTTTGAAAAATGTCATAAATAGTCCTTGGTGAATTTAAAAGTGAAAATTATCAAATATTAACGTTTTACTATTCAAATATGACAAAATTGGTCCTTATGGTGAACTTTTGGAAAATTACAAATTAGGCCCTTAAAGTTTCAAAATTGGCAGATTTGGTCCTTGGACTTATAAAAATGAAACTTTATGCAAATTTAGTCCTTGTACTAACCATTATTTGCAGGATTGACCCTTGTGATAACCTTGGAAACTTGTCAAATTCAGTCCCTTGTATTTTCAGAAAGTTACATAAATGGTCCTTGTGCTACTTATACCAACCGGACCCTTTATGTTATTTATCCAAACCCAAAACCAACCCAACCCTTTTATTATTACCCCAAGCCCAGTCAAAAGCCCAAACCCGAAATTTGAAATAAAACCGCCATCACTGTAGCCCCTTCTCTCTCACCCCTGCATACCTGAAACCAGGTGGTTTCACCACCTCACTTCCACTTTCCACCTTTCAATCTTATCTCCACCACCTGTCTAACCACTCTTAACACCTCCACATCCCACCAAAATGCATTAATTGATAAAACCTGTCAAATGACTTTTTGGCGCCAATTTGCAAATCAATGGCTGAGATATGTTACAGAGATCCAATGGTGGTGGGAATAACTCAGAAGCTTATGGGGAGTCTCAAAATGCTATAAAGAGAGAAGGAAAATCAGTGGAGAAAGGAAAGTAGTGTAGTTTTAGTTTAGAAAATGTCGACCTAGTTAATTTTAGTTTTCCAGTGCAAGTTTAAGCTTTCAAGTACCTTGTAATCTTATTTCAGTGTAATAAAAGTTTGTTTACAGTTTCAATTTCAAGTTTTATATACAAATTCAGTTTATGCAATTTTTGAGCCAAAAATCTCAAATTTAACTTAAGTTGTTTGTGGTTGTTGTTTTAGATTTAAAAGCTCATATAAGCTCTTAAAAAGCTCTTATAAGCTTTTAGAAACCAAAAGAAAGTAAGTTTTACAGTTAAAAAGAGAAATTTCCAAAAATACTAAAAAAATTAGCTAAAAATAAAAAGCAATGGAAATGAAGAGCAAGACTGAAGCAGTGTTGATATTGGATTCCTATTTGGTATAGAGCTTTGTGGAAAGCTATAGGAAGTGATAATAATCCTTGGTTCTCTGTTTATTGCTTGGATTCAATTTGTAAGCATGTTCTTTAAAAATTGCATTTCTTAGTTCAAGTAGTTAAAACTTGTTAATTTGTCTTAATATTGTTTTATTACAGTTAATATAAGCTAACTACTAGGTCCCTTGGTTTAAAAAGTTGTTTTAATGCTTAAATGCTTCAAAACAGTTTCTAAAAGGGGTGTTTGGTTTTGCTTGTTAAACTGTGTTTAAGGTTGTTACTACCCTAGTTCTTGTTTGATACATGGTACTTTAGTCTTAATTAGCTCAGTCAAGTATTAAAACATAGTCCTTATTAGTTTAAAAAGTCAAAATTAAGTTTAATCTCATAATGGCAGTTAACTGTTAGAATTGTGAATTACAAAACTCATCATAATAGTTGATAACTTGATATTATAGCTTAATTTCATCTCATTGTAGCTTATTTCAACTTATTCAGTCCATAGAATTAGTTAGAATCTCATTAAAGTCAACATAGTCCATTTTATTAAAAAGTCAAATTGTCTTAGTAGCAGATTTTGAATAAAATTAATATTTTTAGTGTGTGTTCATTATTAATATTTAGCTTAAATGCTTTTAGGATATCAATATTTAGTTGCTTAAATTAATTATAAAAATATTAGTTTACCATTTCTTAGCTTATAAAGTGCTTATTGTTCAGCTTGTTTTAGATACATTTTCTGAAAAATGCCCTGTGCACAGTTTTAAACCCATCTTCACAAGCTTGTCAAAAGCTCTTTATTGAGAATTAGCTTGTGATTTTTGGCTTTTTGAGAAGCTAACCTAGCTGTCTCAAGGTTTCAGCTTTTATTTTTCACTTATTAGCTTATTTAATTAGCCTGCTAGTTACTTTTATTCTTGTCCATTTCATTCAGCCCAATAATTAATCAAGTGTTTTCAAGCTTTTGCATAAGCTCATTATAAGCTCATTTTTGTATATCACAGTGAGAATCTTAGCTTTTTAGAAATCTCAGTTGGTCTACTTAGTAGTTACAGTGCTGATTTTCATTTCCTAGATTATATCAGTGCTTAAAATAAGTTAGAAGGTGCCTAGTGATTCATTAAAGTGTCCTGTTTAATCAGTTATATTAGTGCTTATTTTAGCTTATTTGGTGCTTAATTCTAAGTTCTTTTGCTTATTCAGTTGTAATAATAGCTTACTATCCTTTGACTAGCTTATTTTCAGTTTAGCTTTTGCTTATTCATTAGCTTAATCACCATTTAGCTAACACTTGTGCTTATTTTCCATTTTCTTATTCACTGTTGAGATAAATAAGCTATTTCGAGCTTATCAGCTGCTTTTCATAAAAGTGGTAGTTGTAAAAATTGCTTATTTTCTTGTGCTTAATAAGTTTCAAAAGTAAAAATCCAAAAATAAAATGTTTTGCAAAAAGGTGGGGAGGCAGGCTCGAACCTGAGACCTCCCACCTTTGAGAGTGATAGTGTGTACCTGTATACCAGTTGCCCTTGGTTCTTTGACTGGTTATATCACGCACAATTTAATACATAAGTCTTCCTTGTTCATTTAGCTTATACGAACATATTAGCTTATTTCTAGCTTATTAAAACTAGCTTTTTCATGTTTTGTATTTTTCTTAACTTTGTATTAGTATAAAGTATTTTATAAAAAAGTTTCAGATTTTTCTTAATAGTTTTAGTATTTTTAAACATTTAATTAGTATAAAATCGTATTTAATTCATAATAAAAAATATAGAAGTCTAAAAAATATAAATCTTTTTTCTAAAATTTTCTTTTGTCATATAGTACGTAATAAAATTGTTTTTACACTTGTAGGACTTTTATTTCATAAATTTTACGTTTTTGCTTGCGCACTCGCGTAATTTTTATACTTAACGTACGTTTTCATTTTAAATCAAGTTTTTAGATAATTTAAGTTTACGTTTTAGTTAAAATAGTTTATTTAAGTTATTTTGTTTTATAAAATCACAAAAACATCATTGTAAAAATAGTGATAGCGTTTATTTAATATATTTTAACTTTTTAATTTTCTTTAATTTGCATTTAAACCCCTGTAATTTACAAATCTTTTCTTTAAGTATAATTATCCATCAAAATCCTTACTGATCACTATCCTTAGTGATTATTCGACATCTGACTGTGTTAAACACCAATTCATCCTCCGTGGGACTTAACGACCCAGGAATCCCCTATATTCCCCTGATCTAAATTGCATTTGGTGTTTGAACTGTTTTAAGTTCCTTACGGTTAGCCATTCACAAGTGGCGAGCTTGCGTGAGATAACTTGACGGTTTAGCACCAATCAATCACACACACACACACGAGATAATATGACCGGTTATGCGTAGAGTGTTTGTGAAAGAAATAACTTGAACAACCAACCTTCAAATGAAGGTTTACAAGGGGTATTTATAGGAGGGAAGCTAGGGAAACACTCCTAGTTCCCTTCCTATCCTTATTGGGCTAGGCCTAGGCTTATGGGCCTTCTACATGAGCCTAAGGCTAATAACAAACATAAAGGCCATAATAAGCTAACTATTACATATGAGTAACTAACACTTGAATAAGGTTTAGGAGTGATTCCAACAATCTCCCCTCAAGTGTTATTACATATGAGTAACCAACACTCAAGCGTTGGTGATGAAAACGGTGAAGGCGTTGATGTAATAGTAGCTTTGACGTCTTCTGACATTCTTCTTTCTTGTGAGAAGAATTGCCTTGATTTGAACAATCTCCCCAGTGTAGAGATATAGTTTACTTTGAACGGTTATACTTTGACGTCATCAATAACTTTGTTCTTTGATCATTGTTCTTTGTGGTGAAAGTGATAGTATGTTGTTGTTGTCAGCATCAAGTCTGCCTCAGTTCTGCTTCGCTGCTACAGTGTCTCCACGTCGTTCTTCAACATGCTCACACGCTCTTGACGTTGGAATTAGATCTGATGGAGTTCTTTAAGTCTTTAACTTTGTAGATTCTCTGTATTGACGAAGAATCATTCTGACTATTGTGTTGCTTTAGGATAGAACTTCCATTAGTGATGATGTTGGCGTGAGCATGAGAAGAATCTGCACGATCATTCCACTCCAGAGCTTCCATAAGAAGAAAACATAAAAACGGTTAGTAATAAGCGGATTCCGGCACTTACAAGTTTGAACTTCGAGAGTGTTAACAGCATAGTGTGAAAACACAACTCTAATTCTTACAAAGGCCGTTCTGGAATCGGAGTCCCACAAGTGAGATAACACGATGTACCGAAGTACACTTACGATTCAGATGAGTCAGAGGTACACCGAAAGCATCACCTCACGAATGTAGACCGTTTGAGACCACTAAGCGCCAATCCACGGGAGTTGCCGGCGACCTGCTGTCAGCTTTTGATGTTGACCCTGGTAGGAGTTTCCATTCAATCACTGAGGATCACAAATGTGAACCTCTCATAAATGTTCTCGACAGATTGCTAAGATCTGTGAAGGACTCGATATGAACCACTAATAACCTTATTGTAGATCATCAAGTGATTAAATGTCAAGTGTACCTAAGAGATCTTTTGATGAATCTCGTGGCTCTAGACTCAATAGTGCGTTTTGGTTTTCCTGAGCGGAGACTAGGGAGAGGGTCTCCTTCTTCAATACCAGCAATCTCTAGGAGAAAGCCGATAGTTTACGTAGGGTTCCCTGTGAGAATGAAACAAGCTTCTGTTGAGAGAAACTTGAGTGGATAAGAAGGTTTAGTGCATGCGTCACTGGGTCCATGACGACTTTTAATCTTCAATACCGGCGTCACTAAGTGACAACCAGTAGCATATGAATTGAACCGATTGCGCCCTAAGTTGAATAAATTGGAGGGCTATTTCTTTTCACCCTTTTCTTTGCATTTCTTTTTAATTCTTCAACTCCTTCTTTCTCCGATTCTCATTTTCTTCTTTTTACAATCATACCTAAGGACTTCTAAATACTAACTATTTGTGATGTCCTGGGGTAGATCCATCCGGCTCTGGTGGATCATAGGACGGTTATTCCTAACCTTAGTCACCTTATAACTCCATGACTAACCTATGTTGCCATGAAAACCATTGATATGAAAAATCTCTCACAGTGTTTATGAATGAAAAACATTTTAGTATCACTGTTGAGATAAGATTTTGCATAAATACTCCCCCTCCACATGTGCTTAATAGTTTTTACGGTTAAAATGCACAGTGAGGAAAGAGCGCGCACTTTTTGAATTGATTAACTCAAGATAGACATTCCCCCGCGAGACAAGCCATTCGTGGCATAGTTAAAGAGTTGCATTGTCAGCTTTTAGGTGACAACTGGCTCTAATAACTACCTTGAAGGTGTAGACAATCCTCGAAAGGTCGTCAAACCCGTCAGAGTTCATGTTTATCAAGAGTTTCTCGAATGGTACATTCTACTCAGACAAGTCCTTTGCGAGACACGTTTACATCACTAGCGAACTAGCTTGAAATTATTACCCGTCCAGGACAAGTCTTTTCGAGTTACCAACAGTTAAGCATCGTCAATTTGTTGGTTAAGTCTGAATCACACAAATTCATTTGCATTTTACACAACATATTTCTTATCACATATTTTCTCCCCCTCAAAAATGGCATATTAAAGTGTTATTTTTGAAACGTTTGAGAATAAATATGACCATTTCGAGTGTTGCGGGAAGAATGACCACTGAGAACAATTTTGAACAAAGTTTTGATTCAAGTACTCCCCCTCAATGAGTGATATAAACGGTTGAGGTTTTGAAAATCATAAGGGAAAGTACTTGTTCTTTTGAGCAAAACCTTGAAAAGTGAAAGGTTTGATAGGTTTTACTCAAAAGTAAGAAGCTTTCGCTCCTTTTATAAGGATTGTGGCACTGAAGCGTACCACAGGGGTCCTTTATTTACAAGTACGGGTTGTACACTGTAATGTGTGCACAAGCCATTGACATAATTAATCAAACATCCAAAATGATATGAAGAAAACAATTCAAGGGGTACCAGGAAGCAGGTGATGTTCCCGAGTGTGTATGCGTTGAAATCCGGGTTATGTTTCTCCGGGTCGACCACCGACATAACTCTCCGCCTCAATCGACGATCCCTTCCAAACAACCGTTCATCAATCATTGTGATGATCCGTCTCACATCCCTCCTTTCTTGAGAATTCCAACGCTTAGGAGACCCAATTTTCTGGCGTATATCCTTCAACCTGTATGACAATCCATCCCTAACCAGCTTCAAAGTATGATCCCGAACTTGTGGAGTTCGCTACACGCCATTAAGCAGTTTCTTTGAAGTTCACTACGGTAAACAATGCCGAAAGGTTTGCTGATGAGTGTATATTGAGATAGTTGGTTGAGATCGGGAAGAGTAAGCGTTGGAGGAGTGAAGTTGACACGCGTCTGATAAGATTCAACGGCAATCTGGAGGTCTTCAACACGTTCTTTTATGACTATGCGCCCATGAAGATGAGCAGTGACTTGATGAATTCTCGTTGAATTTCGGTTGAAAATTGTCTCATGCGCCCCTGTACTTTGGCAAGGTACATGTCTTCAATATCGTTGAGAGACAAATTCTCAAAGTCAGCTTCACAGAATGCATAATCCCTTTCATCCTGTCTTTTGACCACAATCTTTTTGGGAAAGGTGTAGTCCCATTTGGATGAAAGACCAACATGTTGGATGGCAATGATGTCTTTAGTACTAAACACTGCATGTTGAGACTTCGAACCGGCTTCGTAGTAGATTCGTGGCGTTCGCTCGCCAATGATGAATCCCATACGATGCATCTCGGTCATATGCTTCCACTGTGTTGGAGAACAAGTGATTGGCACGTTCCTCAATGGCAATGCAATTGGAGTAGATAGCTGCAGGGAATGGAAGTGTCAAGGATGTAGCATATTTCCTTGAACCATCGCCACCATGGAGAAGAAATTCTAGGTCTTTGTTGAAGAAATATCTGAAGGGAATCCGTGGTTCATCTGGTTGGCCAATGGTGGTAGGGTTTGGTCCAATCGGTGTAATATGGAGGTTGTCCCTTTTTGTGAAGTCAATGTTTGCTTCCGGGTTGAGCCAATCCATGTTGTTAGACATGGCTCTAGCAATGTTCTCAAGGTGATATTCAACCTCGATGGCACTTTCGGAGCTGTCTTTTAGAAGTTGAAATGCTTCATTTTGATTCGCTTCGATTTCGTCATTTTCTTCACATGGAACTTTTCTTGTAGAATTTTTGCATGCTCCAATGTAGAACCTTCGACCAGATCTTGACCTTCATCGGGTGTGGAGTTTGATTGACAAGTGTAGAGAACCATGCAAAGTCTTGGTTTTATCGTCATCTAGCCATGATACGACTCCGACCGAGTCGTCTTCTTCTACTTTTTAGAAGGCCTTGATGATGATTCTGGTTTCTTCACTTGTTTGGGAGAGGTGGGTTGTTGTAGGGGCTCAAGGACCTCTTCATCGTCACCACCCGTATAATCAAAGTGATCATCGGTTATCTTAGTCGGGGGTGGTAACTCGGAATCGTCCTGAGGTTTATCAGTAGAAGAACGAGGAGGAGATGTTTGTTGAACAGGAGCCCGTTGTGGAGGAGGTTGCATCATAGAAGATTCAAGCTTCGCCTCACGTTTAGGTGCAGAGACTTTATCCTTATCCTTGTCTTCATCGTCTCTAGGACGTTTCGACTTTTCACCTTCGAATCTACAAGTCTCTTGAAGTTGGTAGTCCAAAGCAATGCTTGAAACAGCTTTCCTTCATCGAAGTAAATGTCCCGATGTGCACATTTGTGTAACAAACTTGGCCACCAATTCATTAATCGAGAAAACTACCGGATCGGTTGGATTGATTGTTACGGTTAAGGGCGTCGATCGAATAGTTTGCTTGGCGATCCGCATAAGATTTGGATAAAGTTGTTTGGTGAACAACTCCTTTGTGACTTTAGGAACGTATTCCGAAGGTACTTTTTCGTAGCCTTCGATCATTTCGTTCAGTTCCTCTTGACGGTGATTTTTCATGAATTACTGAACAAACTTCCTTTCTCCTTTTATCTTTTCATGCTCGTCATACATATCTTTGTATGTGATCAAGAAAGAAATTTAGCTTTTTGTTGAGCACGCTTTTCTTTCGACTTGTTTGATGCTTTGGTAATCCGTTCATGAGCTTGAGAAATCCAAGATTTAGATGGTTTCTTCAGATTTGGATGATGATTTGGTTGACTTCTTTGATGGTGCATGGTGGTGAGGAGTGAGATGAAGAATCTGATGAGGAGGGACATGAGGAGATTCGGGGTCCTTTGGAGGTGCAGAAGTATCCTCCTTGGAACGAATGACTGTTGGAAGAAGTCATCATAATCTTCTTCGCCATCATGTCCAGTTTAGCCTTTTTTTCCTTCCTTCAATCTTTAGCTTTCATCTTTCTTTCGGCCTTATTCTTTTCCGGTTCCTCAATGTTAAGATCGAGACTCTTCACAAGCGCTTTGTTGTTGCACAAGAGTGGTGGCACCGCATCCCCTTATCGGGTTGATTAACCGCATCGAGATTGGTGAAGAGGACATCACCACTGATCCTCCGGCCACCCATTTGGTCTTTAGCAAATTCTTCGCCTGAAGGTGTCTAACGATATTTAAACTTCTTCCTGTATGATATATCTAGTTGCTCTTCTTCATGATTTTCATCATATGGTACAAGTACAAGAGTCTTCCTTTTCCTTTGTCACTGGTGGACTTGGAGGTTTGGCTTCAAGGAGGGTTAAGCTTGCAGCATTCGAGTAGGTAATCTCTTCATCTGTGTCGTACCTTCGAGCTTCGCCCACAAGCTTTGTTCGGGGTGGAATAGGTTCGCTTCCTTTACGGAACAATCCTTTTTACAGGAGGATTCTTTGGGAAGCTTTCTATAAAGATCTGTACTTGTAACACTTCAAGACTTCCTCTTCTCGGTTCTCCCATGGTGTTCCAAGATTTTTCATCGAGATGACCAACTTTGCCTTGTCTAACTGCTTCCAGATACCTTTTGTACGCTTCGAGCTTTTCGACATCTTCAAGAAGGAAATTGCAACAAGACCTTGTTTCTTTGTAGACTCGATTCTTGATTCTGACCATAGAATGGGTTCACAACATATCGTGATCGGGGGTCATTTAGCCTCTGGGAATATCGATGAAGTCCAAGTTCTCTCTGATCAACAGCTTTAGTATATCCAAGGGAATCTTTGAGCCAAGTTTGTTGAGAAATGACATCATGTCATCCCAAATCGAGCCGATAGCAATGTGTTTCATGTTGACCAATGCCCAAAATATTGCGCTCCATGAGCTTGGGATGCTCATAGCCATGCCACGACAAGAAACAGACTTGGTGATGATCATGTAGAGAGTTCTCCATGGTTGAGGAATACTCTTAAGCTCTACGCGAGAATGTTTGGTGATTACCTCAAGCCTCGTCATAACCGATATTGATTAAGAATTGGATCGTGAGCTCTTCAAAGTGTGGCATAAAGTTTGGTTGGTCGATGTCGTGAATTGAGGAGAATGCCTTAAGTCCAGTGTAATGGTGACTTGTTTGTGATTCGTGAGTCACCGTCACGCAATTGGCCCTTTGACCCTTTCCATAGTGTTCCAACTGTTGTATGTAGATCTCGTGCACGTAAGGAGTGTGAGCATGTTCGATAGGATGAGTCCTCAGAATATCAATAGCAATCAACAAGAAGATTCGAGCGTGAGAGTATCAAAGTCACCACTAAGGTTATTCTTCCCATTCATCGATAGCCATAGGGTAGATATCGCAATGGAGAGAACTTGGTGCATCCACATCATTTGTTCACCATGTCGTGATCTCGAAATAACATTAGCCAAAAGAACCAACATATCGAAAGACATAATGTTAGTCAATAGAAGGTCTTATTGTCTAGTTATTGAATGTAAAGTGATAATGATTGTTACGAGTCCTAAGTCACTTGTTTGTCCAATAGTCTAATGACGTCGTGAAATGTTTTCGTGAGTTAGTTAACTTTAAGTTTTAAAGTTTATGTTATCACTTATTGTTCACAACATATCAAAGGATTAAGTTTATTAGTGACATTATTGGATTCGTGACGTTATGATTAGTTTATTTACAAGTTTAACAATTCATTCATCATGAAGGTCAATCCAGGTTGCGTAGTATTGGCAAAGTTGCGTGAAAACAATGATATATGCTGCGACGAAGCTTACGCCGTAGGATCCTAACTTACGCCGCAGAAATTTACGCTGCGAGGAAAAGGGGACCTTATGCAGAGCTTACGCAGGCGTATATATACCTTACGCTGCGTAATACCGTAAGAGTAACCTTGCGCGTAGAGGTCACTGTTTATTATCCTTCACAGGATACGCAGTAGTCCATTGTAGAACCTTACGCGAATCGTTACGCGTAGGGAATATTACAGAATACGACTACGCGAGGGTAATCCTTATGCAGAGTTGCAATAACCTTGATTCTGAATTACAGTAGCAACCCGAAATAAATCATCATAAGATCAATATTAACACTAACATTCATTCTTCCATCATGGCATGATGGCATATCAAATACTATAGAAACTCTACGCCGTAGTTAAAACCCTAAGGGTTCATAGTTTACGCATAAGAATTTTAGCCATGGGATTTGCAACCAAAGTTTCTGGGAGGTCTAAGATACGTGAGTATGTTTATCCAAGTTTTAACATCAAATAAGCCATGAATCAAAATTACCCAATTGTATGAACTAAATTAATGATTCCTTAGTGTTTCTGGTGATTGGTTTAAATATGCTCAATTCAACTTGAAACAACCTCATATAACAATCTTTATTACCAAAACGTTCACATTTGAAAACACCAAATTAACGATAAACCCTAATCAATCAATTCGTTTCGGGTGTAAGTTTTGGGATGAAAATGTATCATTGATGTAATAAAAACATTTTGACACTATCATTTAACTCATAAATCATGTATGATCATGTGTTCATGCTTTAATAGAACATAATCCCTCTAGGCATAAAAATCTATTCTTATTTGAAATAAAATTAAAACCAATGCTAGATTACATTGCAATGAAGGTATTAACACTTACAAATTGATGATCAAAAGCACTTGATTTGTTAAACGATTATGGATCATGGATGATATAGGTTATGAGTAATAAATGTGAAGAAGAAAAGTAGGTGGGAGGTGTTTTTATTAAAAATAACTTTAACATTTTGACAGTTTTAGTCCCTCCACCTTTTCCTTTTTCAAACAAAGCTATTTAACTTCCATTTTGGTTACCAAACAAAGATTTTAGGAAAGAAACTTTGACGAACACCCTCACTTGAGAAATAATGAAAGGTTATAAATTTAGTCCGAGGAGTGTCATTGTAACCAGAAAATTTACCACCATTTGTTAAAAGAAACAACCGAGATAAGATAACATGCAAGTACAGATGTTTTGAAACAAGGAAAGTTTATTTTCTCCCCTCAACACTTGATCGAAAAATAATGAATTTTGAAAGATTATAGTGTTGACGGAAGAAATGTACTTGCAATGTTGAAAGAAAATAGATAGAAGAATATTTTTGTTGTTTTATCGGGTTTTATATTTTTGTATTTTGTTTTTGAAAAATTATTTACAAAAGAGAGTTTTGGTGTTTGACGTGTTTTTAAGACTGTTTTAGAGGTCATCCAACTCAGTCAAACACCTCATACCAATCCCGTGGACCAACTCATTAAACCTAGCGGGAGGCAAGGCTTTGGTGAGAAGATCGCCAATTGGTATTCTCGTACTCACACAAAATATAATTCAACAAGACTGCTCCACGGATCCTTGATGAAATGATATCAAGATCGATGTGCTTTGATTTCGAGTGTGAACCGAAGTTGCACGAGATTGCAATGGCACTCCGATTGTCGCAGTACATCAGGATTTTGTCAAATATGTAACCATAGTCCTTGAGTTGTGTTCTCATCCAGATGACTTGAGCACAACATGCGGACATGGCTACATATTCCGCTTCGTTGAGGACGATGTACAATCTCGCTTCTTCGATTGCCATGACACCAGTTTATCACCAAGAAATTGTAAAGCTCCCCGGTGCTTTTCCTCTAAGCATCCCCTGGTGGTCACATCCAAAAGCGATTAGTTCAAAACCGTAATCCTTCGGATACCAGATCACCAAGTTAATGGTTCCCTTGATGTATCGGAGGATTCTTTTAGCCTCAGAGAGGTGGGTTTCAGCTTGGTCGCGACCGATAACGAGAGCATAGATAAAGCAAAGACAATATCAGTTCGCTAGTTTAGATACATGAGAGACCCAATAATACTACGGTATTTTGTAGGGTCCACCACCCATGTAAATCGGCTGCCTAGCTTGGTATGAGCCATAGGTGTGGCATAGGTGTCACAGGTTTTCATTCCAAATTTGTTTAACAATTCAAGGGCATATTTGGATTGACTCAAGAAAATACCACGGGTGATTGATGAACTTGCAGTCCGAGAAAGAATGTAAGTTCACCCATCATGGACATTTCAAAATTTTTCTTCATTAGTTTTGCAAAAGCGATTGAAAACTTTTTATGTGTAGACCCAAAATGATGTCATCCACGTAAATTTGAACAATTAAGATATGTTCCCCGTGATATTGTATAAAAAGAGTTGGGTCAACCGAACCTTTGGTGAAATTATTAGCAATGAGGAAGGATGATAGCTTATCGCACCATGCCCGAGGAGCTTGTTTGAGACCATACAGAGCTTTGTTCAGTTTGTAGACGTGATTCGAAACTCGTGATCAACGAATCCATCCGGTTATCTGACATAAACCGTTTCTTTAAGTTGTCCATTGAGAAACGCAGTTTTGACATCCATCTGTTAGACCGTCATATTCATATGAGCCGCTGAACGCTAGAAATATCCGAATTTCAAGACGAGCAACCGGAGCAAAAGATTCTTCAAAGTCAATACCCTCTCTTCGACGATAACCCTTAGCCACCGTGACGCGGACTTATTTCGATAACATTTCCTTCAAAGATCCAATTTGTTTTTCCAAATCCATTTTAATGATGTAGACCTCGTTGGTCTTTCAACCAGCCTCCCATACTTCAAGACGCTTGAATTGGTTGAGTTCTTCTGCATGGATTCAATCCAGCTTGTCTTTTGTCATTTGCCTTTGATGTTTTTAGGTTCGATTGCATGCGAGTGCATAAATGCAATGTTCACCGTCGTGAAGACGCTTGTCTCGTAACGACCGGGTTGATTCTGCCAATAATGTTTTCCGTGAGGATGGTCTTTCGTCCATCTATGTGGAGGGTTGATGTTGGTATACAGTGCATTCGAGGATTCAAATGGTTTGTTGAAGATTCCGCATCCGTGCAGGAGTCTCATTAGCAAACGGGTTGAAGAACGCATTTGGATCAAAATCTGCAGGTGGGGGTACTTCATTCAACATCATCGGCTTTCATCATTGTTGGAAGCGTTTGTTCAACTGTTGTGTGGAGTCAACGGTGTAGGTGCATCCGCAACGAGTTGTTGTAGCGTGTGTATCGTATAGAGTATTATCGTGTTGAGCAATGGAACAAATGATACACCGGAGCACGCTCATCAATATCGCCACGAACGCGGAGCAAATAACCTTTCCATTTGTTGACGAAAAGTCGCTTTGTCTCACCATGATGGGGTTTGAGGGAAGTTTAAGGTTGTGACTGGGTTCTAAGTCATACTCGTAAGCCATTTCTAAGTTCATCAAATGAGCATGAATCGTTTCATCACTGCTTTGTACGACGATTCGTGATTCGAAACCTTTGGAATTATCACAAGATCCCATAAAGACTCCAATGTCGCCTTTGGCTTTGAGCCCAAAGTCATCACGATCATTATAGCAAAGAGATCCAAATACATGAAAGTGTTTTAGATTCGGTTTTCTCGTGGACGAGCTCGAAAGGTGTTTTGTTGTATGCTTTGTAATCATAGAACGGTTTTGAGTATAGCATGCAGTAGATACCGCCATAAGTAACTGGAAGTTTAGCATTGATTAACATTGTTCTTGCAGCTTCCACTAACGCTCGTTCGCTCTTTCGACAACTCCGCTTTTGTTCGGTGTATGCGCAATAGATGTCTGATGCTGAATTCCCACTTTCTCATAGAATTCACGAAGAGTTTGATTAACAAATTCAGTGCCTTTATCTGTTCCGATTAGTCGAACGGTGTTTCAGAGTGAACTTGTATTTCGGAGAAAGGTGATGATCATCAGTGGAGCTTGATCTTTGCTTCGAAGAAAGTAGACCCAAGTCCATCGAGAATAGTCATCAACAATTACTAAGATGTAGCGTTTGCCATTGATCGCTTGCAGCGCGATCGGGCCACACAAATCCATGTGAAGAAGATGAAGCACACGAGTCTGGTTCCACCTTTGAAGGTAAATGAGCACGAGTGCTTTTGCCTTGTTCACAAGCCGAGCAAAGGTGATCTTTAGAATACCGAAACCGTGGGAGTCCTTCAACTAGGTGTCAAGAAAGGTGATGGTTTGAAATTTTTGATGTGAGAGACGACGGTGCCATAGCCAGGATTTTGTTGATGTTGCCTTTGAAAGTAAACATATGGGAGATGAAGCAACCATGTCTTCCATAGAGATAGTGTAGAGACTAGAATTACGCGATCCATACATAAGGTCATTTCCTTGTAGATCACTAATGAAACAAGTTTTCTCCCTGAAAGCAACCTCCAAATCTCCATCACAAACTGACCATCAAAACAGATTATGACCGAGGCCTTCAACATAGTAAACCCTGCTAATTTCGATGTTCCCATTGACATAGTCTCCGTAGCCCATGATAGTCGCAAGTGATCATTCCAACCGACAGTGCCAATGAACTTTGCAATAAAGTTTGATAACAGTTTAAGATTGCTGTCATGTGTCGGGAACATCCGCTATCAACAATCCAGAATGATTCATCACCTGCATTACACACGCACGCACAGATGGAATAGAAGTAGATGTGGAACCCGAAATGTTAGAGGGTTCCGTAGCGCTAGATAGTAGATATACACACATCAATAGCTTTAGGTATCCATTTAAATCCAAGTGTGTTATATATCTTCTTATCTATAACTACTTTGCTTTAGTCTTAGTGAATGCACTAGGTGGTACTACATTCTAGGAGGTGAACACGAGCTACAGGGACAATGCGCTTCTTAGAATCTAAAGAGATGGCGGCCCGCAAGCAATGACTTAGAAAGATTAGTAGGCCTAGAGGTATTCCGGTTCTTAGGATTCCTTAAACGAGAGATGATAGCTTTAGCAACACATTTATCATGGCAATCGGAATTCATACTTTTACCACAAATATCACAAGGTGCATCGATGAATATCAAAAGTAGTTAACGGTTTAGCATTCGTTACATCACTATTTCTATTACATTTGCCGAACGCAATATCTATAGTGGAGGCAACGTGAGTCTTATTCATAGTCCTAGGGTGTTCTTCTACTTTAGCATTCTTGATTGATCTTTTCTTAGGTCGCAACTTCCTATTCTTCATGAGTGCTCTTAGTCGCTGAAGTGCGGACGTTTGGAAAAGGCTCAACTATTCCCTGCTTCAAGAGAAGGAAGCACGTTAGCTACTTGTGATTTGGCATTAAAGATTCTAGGTTCATGAGTACTAAGTGTTACCGGGCTAATCTCTTAATGATTGTTGGCGTAATTTGTTCATACTTTCCTAACATTTCTCTTAACTTGATGTGTGAATCGATCTTGATTTTCGAATCAACATTTCCTCCAAAATGCATAACTTTTTTAGTGTATGCAAGATAATGATCAAGTTCATTTGATGCTTCATCACGAGTCTTTTGAGTAAATCAAATATGACACCATATTCCGTTTTAACTTTTAAAAGTTCTTGTTCATATTTTGAGATTTGACACTTAAAAGACACGCTTTGATCATCCAGTTGCTCAATTTTAGGATCAAGATTTTGCACGCGAATCAGGCATTTTGTGTTGAAAAGCAATTTGTTGATCGAATATCTTTTGACACCAATTAAGACACTAATTGCATTTGAAAGTTCGTTTGACAATCGCTTGTTTTCAATAAGGACTCGACCAAGCACATTATCGTTCTCAACATTTACCACGAATCAACAGATCAGCAGAGATATATAATCAAATGCATATGACAAAGAATTCAATAGCACAACATTATGGACATCACATGATGACATCTTCCAAGAGTCGATCAACATCTTTTTCAACAGCTTTTACGCTTAGTATTAGAAATAGATGTTTCGTTTTCTCGAAAACGCTCTTCACTCCAAGTTCCTTATGAAAATCCTTTTCCCAAGCACGCACAATTTTTCAAGTTTTAAACATTAGGTAAAAGATTTTTCTCAAAAATGTCTCTTTGTTCTCGCGCCAGAGGCGATTGAAAATGATCAATTTTGATTTCGTAATCGATATTCTATCTCATGTTGTAAATTTTGAGGTCATTGAAAATGTCAAAATATCTAAGAATTTTTCGATTTTCGGTTTTGAATTTACTTCATCGATGGAAGGTAAAGGACCATAAATTTGTGCATAATCTGGGTTGGGATTAACATTAGAAGACTCGTGTTTTGATGATAACCCTTGGTGTGTAAGAAGAAGAACTGCTAATGGTGACCGCTTTTGAATTGTTAAAAGGTTTGTTGTAAACAACTTTTTCTAATTTTGATCGACTCTCGCCTTCTGCATCTAATTCCTCTTGACGATGATATTCAACAACATTCATAACAGAATTATCAACTTTATATTCGACTGAAACTTCGGATTTGGTTTGAATGCTTTTGTTGAAAGCTTAGGTTTGTAATCAGAAGATTCGGTCCATATCCATTTGGATTGGGTTTTAAAGTAAACTTTTCAATGGTTGTGACCGACTCGCCATGTTTGTAAACAATGCTTTAAACTCTTTAAGTTTGTTTTGCAAGCCGATAATTTCTTCAAGATGATCATCTATTCGCTTCGTTGAATGCTTTTTGTATGCAGAACTCTTTTGACAAGTTAACAACTCAACTTTAGCTTTTTGATTTTCCAAGGTGAGAGCGTTAATTTGCTTTTTATGTTCATGTTTCGCTTGTTCTATTTCGACAACAAAGCATTCTTCGGCTGCTAGATCACGATCCGTTTTCTAAATATTTTCATTTTGATAAGATTTGGCAGGTCGCTTCAAAACCGCTTTCACGCTTTGAGTTTTGAAAAGTTGAGTTGCTTTTGTAAACATTCAAAATCCTTGGTTAACAAAGGCATTTTTGCATTTCAAGTCCTGATTAATGGCATGACATTCTTCCACTATGGTTTGTTGGTCTTGTATTAAACGAGCAAAATCGGGATGAGGCAAAAGTTCGGCGTGTTCAACGTGAGTCTCAACATGATCATTACGGAGATCCTATAACCACGGTCAATTTGATTATCAAGGGAAACCGTTGGTCATCTTGATCGCCAAATATAACTACGGGTCTAGTTGAAAATCGCCGGAATGAGATGTGGATGACTCATTTTGAACATTCCGGCCTTGCCGGATGCGATGTTGGCGAGATATGAGATCGAGATAAATATGGTTTGTTCGTACTCGAGACCCATCACGCTGTCATACATCGGGCCTGTCACTCATGTGTAACTCATGCATATTAGCCATCAACATAATAAATGCATTGGCCCGCAAGTCCTCCATATCATCATCATCAAGTCGAATGATTTGCCATAAAGCTCGTTTTTGTCCGTGAGAGTTCCACCGGCTTCATCCTTAAGAGCCAAAAGAAGAGCCTCTTTGAAATAAGCACTGCCCTTAGTCCTTGGCTTTGGGCATGCATTTAGCCGTGTCCCTTCTCATTGCGCTTGTAGCATCGAAGACCATTCAACCCATGCCGAGCATTTCCCTGTCCACCACTTGAGCTCATTGTTATTCCTACCCACAAAGATTAAACCCTTGACCACCGCCCATCCGACGCACCATAACCACGATTCTCAACTTCAACTCGCCCATTGTTTTACTGCTTGATTCCTTGTGTTAGATGAGGAACGAATGCGATTGTTGGATTTGTTGGTATAACGGCTAAAGGCATTAGCAATCATAGCAAATCCTTGTTGCAATGCTTCAACGGATCGATTCCTCTATTATGAAGTGCTTGATCATTGTTGTTGTGGGAACCAATTGATTTTGTTGAGGTTGATGTGATTGATCGCTTGGTGGTTGAAGCGCGGTTGAGTTGCGGGTTGAGGAGAATAATTTTTTTGAGCATATAAGGCAAGTTGTTGATTTTCCTGATGTGTCGGTGGAGCAATTTGAGCACGGAGAATCCTTTCCTATCAACTTCCTTTTCATGAGGCTTCAAGTAATCGTACAACAATCCGTAGGTAGATGATGCATGTTTCTACTGACGGAGAAAAATGACATACTTCTCCCATTCAGGACCAAGACTACTTAGGAACTTAGTATTCACCGCAATTCTTGGCATGATGATGTTGTGTTTATCCAAATCATTGATGATGTCCGAAAATCGGTGATGATAGGACTCGAAGTGTCTCTCCGTGTTCAATCATGAAGTGTTCATAAGCCAAGTAAATTTTGGATTCCAAATCTTCCGATTGAGTACATCATTCCATAAGAAGACGTATATGATCCCACATTTTCTTTGCAGTCTTTTGAGCATCAACACTACGAAGAATTAGGTTTGGTAATCCTAAGAGGATATATTCCATTGCAAGCTCATCTGCTTCATAGTGTAGAAGTTCTTGAGGATTCAAGTCCGCAATGAGAGCAATGTTCGTTTGTTCATCTCTTGGTGGAATGGCATTTGGATCTCGGGTACAATGACAGTAGGCATCTCAAATGGACCTTCCAAGATAACCTTTAAGAACTTTCCATGTGGCTTCTTTAGATCACAAAACCTAAAGAACCTTATCACCCATTGATCGTAGTTTCCTGAGTGAGCATTGGAGGTCTATCAAGTGATCCAACCTCATGAATTGATTGTTGGTTGCTTAAAGTTTCAAACATCTTTGCAAACCAAGTGGGTTCCTTCATAGTGATCCTTGATGGATGTTGATTAAAGTCATTTGTGTACGGTTGAGCTTGAAGACTTGGTGGTGGTTGAACCATTTGAGGTTGTGGATTTGCAGCAAGTTGTGGAGTATGTTGTTGATTAAATTGTTGTTGATAAATTGCTTGTTGTTGATTCCATTGTTGATGTTGTGGAGTTAGTTGTTGTTGACGCTGAGGATGAGGATAAGTGTAAGGGAAATAGTTAGAGTATGGTGGTTGTGACATGTTGATAAACTTGTGTTGGTAAAATGGATCTTTGTAGTCGAATGAACCTTTGTTGATGAAGTATCCTTAGGCGAGAAATAACAAAACCAAGTAGCACTTATGCGTAAAAACACAAAAGTTACGCTAACAATAAGGAGTTACGCCAGGTTTTAGCTTACGCGTAAGTAGGAGAAAAGGCTAAAGTTATGCGTACAACAAAGTTTAGGCGTGAAAGTTAGGCGTAGGATTTAACTTATGCGTAAGACAAGGCTTAGGCGTAAGAAAATCTTAGGCGGATTTCTACGAAGTTTATGCTTATGCGTAATTTTAGGGTTTTATCTCAAATGATCTTTTACACTATCACGTAAAGATATCCAAAGTCGACGTATTTTCAACTTATCCAAGTAAGAAAACACGGAATAAACCACGAAAATGAAGATCAAACCAAGGATAATCTTACTGAATTTTAGGGTTTCAATCCGCGTAGGATTACTCGTAATTTTGATTTTGCCCAAAGATGTTTCTAAACCAGTTTTGTGTGATGAAATAGCTTCAATAACACCAAAATAACACAAAAGTGTGAAACTTGATGATCCAAAGCACTAAAACGGGTTATGAATGACACCTACCTAATAAAAACAATTCAAAAACAATGATCCACGCATAAAGTTTGAAACTGTTTGCCAAAAACAAGTATTTTAACACCTTAAAACGTTGAAAGTACAAGAATCTTGGATTAAAAATGTAAAAACAAGTTTTTAAGCAGCACCAAAGATCACGCTATCTTTAAGCCAGACCAAAAAACTTCAAAAAAAACAAAGTGTACACCCAACTATTTGGCGATTGATACCACTGTTAGGTCACAAGGTTTACCACACAAGCTTAATAGAAAGATAGAGAGGCGATTGAACAAGATATCACACACACACACACGAGATAATATGACAGGTTATGCGTAGAGTGTTTGTGAAAGAAATAACTTGAACAACCAACCTTCAAATGAAGGTTTACAAGGGTTATTTATAGGAGGGAAGCTAGGCAACTCCAGTTCCCTTCCTTCCTTATTATTGGCTAGCTCTTATGGGCCTTCTACATAAGGCTAATAACAAACATAAAGGCCATAATAAGCTAACTATTACATATGAGTAACTAACACTTGAATAAGGTTTAGGAGTGATTCCAA
>OU343216.1:79810510-79850459 GCA_910596185.1 Chrysanthemum makinoi | reverse complement strand
TGTTGGAATCACTCTAAACAGTATTTCAAGTATTTATATTTCATATGTAATAGGTAGCTTTATTATGGCCTTTATGTTTGTTTTAAGGTCAAGCTTATGTAGAAGGCCCATAAGCTTAGGCCCAATCCCAATAAGTAATAGGGAAGGAGAGGAGTGTTGCCTAGCTCCTTGCCTATATAAACCATGTAATAACCCTCATTTGAGGGTTGGTTGTTCAAGTTTTTCTCTCATTCATACTCTTTGCGTAAACCGTATTATTATTTACGTGTGTGTGTGTGATTTACTTGTTCATCGCCTTCTCTCTTTCTATATAACTTGTGTTTGTAAAACTAGTGACCTAACGGTGGTATCAATCGCCAAATAGTTGGGTGTACTTTCGTTTGTTTTGAAGTTTTGATTTTGGGTCTTACAGCGTAAGATTACGCATTCTTTGGCTCTTTTAAAAACTTGTTTTTACACTTTTTAATCCAAGATTCTTGTACTTTCAACGTTTTAAGGTGTTAAAATACTTGTTTTTGGCAAAAAGTTTCAAACTTTATGCGTGGATCATTGTTTTTAACTAGTTTTTATTAGTGTGTGTATTTCTACGCATAATTGTTTTGAGTGCTTTGGATCATCAAGTTTCACACTTTTGTGTTATTTTGGTGTTATTGAAGCTATTTCATCACACAAACACTGGTTTAGAAACATCTTTGGGCAAAATCAAATTACGAGTAATCCTCTGGCGTATCAAAACCCTAAAATTACGCGTAAGATTTTTCCTTGGTTTGATCTTCATTTTCTGGTTTTATTCGTGTTTTCTTACTTGGATAAGTCACGAAAATACGTCGACTTTGGATATCTTTTGCTTTGTGAAGTGTAAAAGATCATTTGAGCAAAACCCTAAAATTACGCATAAGCATAAACTACGGCGTAGAAATTCTACATATAAGATTCACTTTTGCGCGTAAACTTAGTCTCACATAAGGTAATCCTAGCCTAACTTTCTACGCCTAACTTTTGTCTACGCATAACTTTAGTGCTTTTATCCTACTTACACGTAAGCTAAAACCTCTGCGTAACTCTTCATTGTTACAGCGTAACTTTGGTGTTTTAAGCATAAGTGCTACTTGGTTCTTGTTGTGATTTCCTAAGGACACTTCATCAACAAAGGTTCATTCGACTACAAAGATCCATTTTACCAACACAAGTTTATCAACATGTCACAACCACCATACTCTAACTATTTCCCTTACACTTATCCTCAGCGACAACAACAACTAAGTCCACAACATCAACAATGGAATCAACAACAAGCAATTTATCAACAACAATTTAATCAACAACATACTCCACAACTTGCTGCAAATCCACAACCTCAAATGGTTCAACCACCACCAAGTCTTCAAGTTCAACCGTACACAAATGAATTCAATCAACATCCATCAAGGAACACTATGAAGGAACCCACTTGGTTTGCAAAGATGTGTGAAGCTTTAAGCAACCAACAATCAATTCATGAGGCTGGATCACTTGATAGACCTCCAATGCTCACTCGAGGAAACTACGATCAATGGGTGATAAGGTTCTTTAGGTTTTGTGATCTAAAGAAGCCACATGGAAAGTTCTTAAAGAAGGTTATCTTGGAAGGTCCATTTGAGATGCCTACTATCATTGTACACGGAGATCCAAATGCCATTCCACCAAGAGATGAACAAACAAACATACTTTCATTGCGGACTTGAATCCTCAAGAACTTCTACACTATGAAGCTGATGAGCTTGCAATGGAATACATCCTCTTAGGATTACCAAACCCAATTCTTCGTATTGTTGATGCTCAAAAGCTGCGCAGAAAATGTGGGATCATATTAGATCTTCTTATGGAAGGATCGTACTCAATCAAGAAGATATGGAATCCAAAATTTACTTGGCTTATGAACACTTCATGATTGAACACGGAGAGACACTAGAGTCTTATCATCAACGATTTTCAGACATCATCAATGATTTGGATAAACACAACATCATCATGCCAAGAATTGCGGTGAATACTAAGTTCCTAAGTAGTCTTGGTCCGAATGGGAGAAGTATGTCATTTTTCTCCGTCAAGCGAAGAACATGCATCATTCTACCTACGGATTGTTGTACGATTACTTGAAGCCTCATGAAAAGAAGTTGATAGGGAAAGGATTCTCCGTGCTCAAATTGCTCCACCAACATATCCGGAAAATCAACAACAACTTGCCTTATATGCTCAAAGCAGGTTATTCTCCTCAACCCGCAACTCAACCAAATGCTTCAAACACACACCTACAGCAACAACCTCAACAAAATCAATTGGTTCCATACAACAACAATGCTCAAGCATATGTCGATTAAGCGAATGAGAATCCGATCCGTTCGAAGCATTGCAACAAGGATTTGCTATGATTGCTAATGCCTATAGCCGTTATACCAACAAATCCAACAATGTATTGGTTCCTCATCTAACACGGACTCAAGGCATTTGTGAACAATGGGCGTGTTGAAGTTCAAAATCGTGATTATGGTGCGTCCGGATGGGCGGTGGTCAAGGGTTTAATCTTGTGGGTAGGAATAACATGAGCTCAAGTGGTGGAGCAGGGTAATGCTCAAAATGGGTTGAATGGTCTTGATGCTACAAGCGCAATGAGAAGGGACACTGGCTAATGCATGCCCAAAGCCAAGGACTAGAGGCGATGCTTATTTCAAAGAGGCTCTTCTTTTGCCTCTTAAGGATGAAGCTGGTGGAACTCTCACGGACAAAAACGAGCTTTATGGCAAATCTTGCGACTCGGATGATGATATGGAGGACTTGAGGCCAATGCATTTGTTATGTTGATGGCTAATATGCGGCGTTACACATGAGTGACACGAGGCCGGTGTATGACACGATGGCTTGTCTCAGTACGAACAAACCATATTTATCTCGATCTCATATCTCCGCCAACATCGAATCCGGCAAGGCTCGAAATGTTCAAAATGAGTCATCACATCTCATTCGGCGATTTTCAACTAGACCCGTAGTTATATTTGACGATCAAGATGACCAAACGGTTTCCTTGATAATCAAATTGACTCCGTGGTTATACTTGAGGATCTCAGTAATGATCATGTTGTGACTCACGTTGAACACGCCGAACTTTTGCCTCATCTAGTTTTGCTCGTTTAATACAAGACCAACAAACCATAGTGGAAGAATGTCGTGCAATTAATCGGGACTTGAAAAGTAAAAATGCCTTGTTATTAAAAGGATTTTGAATGTTTACAAAAGCAACTCAACTTTTCAAAACTCAAGAAGCGTGAAAGCGGTTTTGGCGACCTTTGCCAAATCTTATCAAAGCGAAAAATATTTAGAGCGGCAGGATCGTGATCTAGCGGCTTGAAGAATGCTTTGTTATGCGAAATAGAACAAGCTGAAACATGAACATAAAAAGCAAATTAGCGCTCTCACCTTGGAAAATCAAAAAGCTAAAATGAGTTGTTAACTTGTCAAAAACAGTTCTCTGCATACAAAAAGCATTCAACGAAGCGAATAGATGATCATCTTGAAGAAATTATCGGCTTGCAAAACAAACTTAAAGAGTTTAAAGCATTGTTTACAAACATGGCGAGTCGGTCACGACCATTGAAAAGTTTACTTTAAAACCAAATCCAAATGGATATGGACCGAATCTTGTTGATTACAAACCAAAGCTTTCAAACAAAGCATTGAAACCAAATCACGAAGTTTCCGTGCACAATATAAAATTGATAATTACATTTATGAATGTTGTTGAATATCATCGTCAAGAGGAATTAGATCTGAAAGGCGAGAGTCGATCAAAATTAAAAACTATTGTTTACAACAAACCTTTTAATTATTCTAAACCGGTCACTTTCGTCACACCAGCGGATTCTTGAACACACAAGGGTTATCATCAAAACACACGAGTCTTCTATTGTTAATCCCAAAGCAGACTTTGCACAAACTTATGGTCCTTTACCTTCCATTAGTGAAGTAAACTCACAACTTGAAAATCGAAAAATTCTTCGATATTTTGACATTTTCATGGTGACCTCAAAATTTTACAACATGAGATAGAATATCGTGCACGAAATCAAAGTTGAACATTTTCAATGCCTCTGGCGAGAACAAAGAGACATTTTTTGAAAAATCTTTTACCTAATGTTAAAACTTGAAAAGTTGTGCAATTGCACAGGAAAAGGATTTTCATAAGGAACTTGGGGTCATGAAAGCGTTTTTGAGAAAGCGAAACATCTATTTCTAATACTAAGCGTAAAAAGAAACTCTTGAGAAAAGATGTTGATCGACTCTTGGAAGATGTTATCGTCTGATGTTCAAAATGTTGTGTTATTGAATTCTTTGTCATATGCATTTGATAATATCTCTGGCGTCTTGTGTACGTGGTAAATGTTGAGAACACGATAATGTGCTTGGTCGAGTCCTTAAAGTTGAAAACAAGCGATTGTCAAGCGAACTTTCAAATGCAATTAATCGTCTTAATTGGTGTCAAAAAGATATTCATGATCAACAACTTGCTTTTCAACACAAAATCACCCGATTCGTTACAAAATCTTACGATCCTAAAATTTGAGCAAGCTGGATGATCAAAGCGTGTCTTTTAAGTGTCAAATCTCAAAATATGAACAAGAACTTGTAAAAGTTAAAAGGAATATGGTGTCATATTTGATTTACTCAAAAAGACTCGTGATGAAGCATCAAATGAACTTGATAATTATCTTGCACACACTAAGGAAGTTATGCATTTTCTTTGGAAATGTTAGGTCTAAAAATCAAGATCGATTCACACTATCATCAAGTTAAGAGGAATGTTAGGAAAGTATGAACAACTTCCGCCAACAATCATTAAGAGATTAGCCCCGTAACACTTAGTACTCATGCACCTAGAATCTCTCCTGCCAAATCACAAGTAGCTAACGTGCTTCCTTCTCTGAAAGCGAGGAATAGTTGAGCCTTTTCCAAGCGTCCGCACTTCACAGCCTAAGAGCACTCAATCGAAGAATAGGAAGTTGCGTCCTAAGAAAAAGATCAATCAAGAATGCTAAAGTAGAAGAACACCCTAGGACTATGAATAAGACTCACGTTGCCTCCACTATAGATATTGCGTCCAGCAAATGTAATAGAAATAGTGATGTAACGAATGCTAAACCGTTAAGTACTTTTGATATTGAGCGATGCACCTTGTGATATTTGTGGTAAAAGTATGAATTCCGATTGCCATGATAAATGTGTTGCTAAAGCTATCATCTCTCGTTTAAGGAATCCTAAGAACGAGAATACCTCTAGGCCCACTAATCTTTCTAAGTCATTGCTTGGTAGCCGCCATCTTTAGATTCTAAGAAAGCATTCTTGTCCACTGTAGCTCGGTTTCACCTCCTAGGAATGTAGTACCACCTAGTGAATTCACTAAGACTAAAGCAAAGAGTAGTTATAGATGGCCGAAATGGATATATAACACACTAGGATTTAAGTGGATACCTAAAGCTATTGATGTGTGTATATCTACTATAATGGAACCCTCTAACATTTCGGGTTCCACATCTACTTCTATTCCATCATTAAGTATGCGTGTAATGCGGTGTCTAGGATCATTCTAGTTGTTGATAGCGGATGTTCCGGACACATGACGAGCAATCTTAAGCTGTTATCAAACTTTATTGCAAAGTTCATTGGCAGCTTTGTCGGGTTAGGGAATGATCACGCAGCTATCATGGGAACGGAGACTATGTCAATGGGAACATCGAAATTAGCGGGGTTTACTATGTGGAAGGCCTCGGTCACAATCTGTTTTGATGAGGTCAATTTTGTGATGGAGATTTGGAGGTTGCTTTGGGGAGAAAACTTGTTTCATTAAGTGATCTACAAGGAAATGACCTTATATGCGGCTCGCGTAATTCTAGTCTCTACACTATCTCTATGCAAGACATGGTTGCTTCCTCTCCCATTTGCTTACTTTCTAAGGCAACATCAACAAAATCCTAGCTATGGCACCGTCGTCTCTCACATCTAAACTTTCAAACCATCACCAACCTTGCTCGACACAAACTAGTTGAAGGACTCCCACGATTCTGGTATTCAAAAGATCACCTTTGCTCAGCTTGTGAACAAGGGAAAAGCACTGCGTGCTCATTTTCCTTCAAAGGTGGAACACGACTCTCGACATGTGCTTCATCTTCTTCACATGGATTTGTGTGGCCCGATGCGCGTGCAAGCGATCAATGGCAAACGCTACATCTTAGTAATTGTTGATGACTACTCACGATGGACTTGGGTCTACTTTCTTCGTAGCAAAGACCAAGCTCCACAAATGATCATCACTTTTCTCACAAAAATACGAGTTGACTCCTGACACGTCGAATCATCGAGCAGGACAAAGGCTGAATTTGTTAACAAAACCCTTCGAGAATTCTATGAGAAAGTGGTAATTCAGCATCAAACATCTATTGCCGCGTACACGAACAAAGCGGGTTGTTGAAGAGCGAAACCGAGCGTTAGTGGAAGCTGCAGAACAATGTTAATCAATGCTAAACTTCAGTTACTTATGGGGAAGTGGCTTATCTCTCATGCTATACTCAAAACCGTTCTATGATCACAAAACGTCACAACAAAACACCTTTCGAGCTTGTCCACTACTATAAACCGAACCTCAAACACTTTCATGTATTTGGATCTCTTTTCTATCTGAATAATGATCGTGATGACTTTGGAAAACTCAAAGCCAAAGCGACATTGGAGTCTTTATTGGATCTTGTGATAATTCTAAAGGTTTCGAATCAGGAATCGTCGAACAAAGGAGGTGATGGAAGCGATTCATGCTCATTTCGATGAACTCACGGAAATGGCTTCGAGGTATACTGACTTAGAACCGGTCACAACCGTTTAAACTTCCCTCAACCCCATCATCGGTGAAGAAAGCCCTCGGCTAACTCGTCAACAAATGGAAAGGTTATTTGCTCCTACGTTACGTGGCGATATTGATGAGCGTGCTCGGGTGTATCCATTGTTTCCATTTGCACAACGATAATATTCCTATACGATACACTGCTACAACAACCTTTGTTGAAGATGCACCTACACCGTTGACTCCAACACAGCAGTTGAACACACGCTTCCAACAATGATGAACCGGTGATGATATTACGAATGAAATACCCCCACTGCGATTTTGATCCAAATCGTTCTTCAATCCGTTTGCTAATGAGACCGCTGCACGGATGTCGCGGAATCTTCAACAAACCATTTGAACCCTCAGAATCTGCACAATGTATACCAACATCAACCCTCTACACATAGATGTTCAAAAGACCATCCTCGGCTAACATTATTGGCAACCCAAATCAACTGATCGTTCTGCGACAGCGTCTTCACACAGGCGGTGAACATTGCATTTATGCACTC
Source organism: Chrysanthemum makinoi (assembly GCA_910596185.1). Taxonomy (NCBI): domain Eukaryota; kingdom Viridiplantae; phylum Streptophyta; class Magnoliopsida; order Asterales; family Asteraceae; genus Chrysanthemum; species Chrysanthemum makinoi. The sequence continues at coordinate 79,843,037 of OU343216.1, read as the reverse complement.
AGCATGCCAATCAACCTAAAAACATCAAAGGCGCAATGACAAAAGACAAGCTGGATTGAATCCATGCGGGAAGAACTCAACCAATTCAAGCGTCTTGAAGTATGGGAGCGGTTGAAAGACCACCAGGTCTCGTCATTGGTCTAAAATGGATTTGGAAAAACAAATTGGATCTTTGAAGGAACGTCATCGAAACAAGTCCGCGTCTAGTTGCTAAGGGTTATCGTCGGGAAGAGGGAATAGACTTTGAAGAATCTTTTGCTCCGGTTGCTCGTCTTGAGGTGAACATTGGATATTTCAGCGTTATGCTCATATGAATATGACGGTCTATCAGATGGATGTCAAAATTGCGTTTCTCAATGGACAACTTAAAGCGGTTTATGTCACCAACCCGGATGGATTCGTTGATCACGAGTTCCCGAACCATGTTTACAAAGCGAACAAAGCTCTTTATGGTCTCAAACAAGCCCTCGGGCATAGTGCGATAAGCTATCATCTTTCCTCATTGCCAATAATTTCACCAAAGGCTCGGTTGACCCAACTCTTTTTATACAATATCATGGGGCACACATCTTAATTGTTCAAATTTACGTGGATGACATCATTTTTGGGTCTACACATAAAAAGTTTTCAATCGCTTTTGCAAAACTAATGAAGAAAAATTTTGAAATGTCCATGATGGGTGAACTTACGTTCTTTCTAGGACTACAAGTTCATCAATCACCCCGTAGTATTTTCTTGAGTCAGTCCAAATATGCCCTTGAACTGTTAAACAAATTTGGAATGACAACATGTGACACTTATGCCACACCAATGGCTCATACCAAGAAATTAGATGTTGATTTACATGGGAAATTGGTTGACCCTACCAAATACCGAAGTATTATTGGGTTTCTCATGTATCTAACGACTAGCGGACGATATTGTCTTTGCCGTTTATCTATGCTCCGTTATCGGTCGCGACCAAGCTGAAACCCACCTCTGCGAGGCTAAAAGAATCCTCCGATACATCAAAGGGAACCATTAACTTGGGGATCTCGGTATCCAGAAGGATTACGGTTTTGAACTAATCGCTTTTCAAGCGCTGATCCGCAGGATGCCTAGACTCAGGAAAAGTACTTGAGGCACTTTACAATTTCTTGGTGATAGCGGTGTCTTGGCAATCAAAGAAGCGAGGATTGTACACATTGTCATCAACGAAGCGAGAATATGTAGCCATGTCCGCGTGTTGTGCTCAAGTCATATGGATGAGAACACAACTCAAAGACTATGGTTACTTATTTGTGCGGAATCCGATGTCTTGCGACAATCAGTGCCATTGCCATCTCGTGCAACTTCGGTTCATTTTCGAAATCAAAGCACATCGATCTACGCTATCATTTCATCAAGGACCACGTGGAGCAGAGTGCCGTTGAACTATACTTTGTGGAGTACTTGAATACCAATTGGCGGATCTTCTCACCAAAGCCTTGCCTCCCGCTAGGTTTAATGAGTTGGTCCCCCGAATTGGTATGAGGTGTTTGACTCAAGAGGAATTGGATGACCTCTTAAAGCAGGATCTTAAAACACATGTCAAACACCAAAACATCTTTTGTAAATATCTTTTCAAAAACAAAATACAAAAATATAAAATCCGATAAAACAACAAAAATATTCTTCTAATCTATATTTCTTTCAACATTGCAAGTACATTTCTTCCGTCAACACTTTAATCTTTCAAAATTCATTATTTTTCCGATCAAGTGTTGAGGGGAGAAAAAATAATCTTTTAAGCGCTTTAAAACATACGTGTACTTGCATGTTATCTTATCTCGGTTGAATCTTTTACAAATGGTGGTACATTTTATGGTTCAAAGACACTCCTCGGACTTAAATTAATAACCTTTCATTATTTTTCTCAAAGTCGAGGGGAGTGTCGTCATGCTTTTCCAAAATCTTTGATTGGTAACCAAAATGGAAGTTAAAAGGCTTTGTTTGAAAAAAAGGAAAAGGTGGAGGGACCAAAACTGTCTAAATGCTAAAGTTATTTTACTAAAACACCTCCCCACCTAACCTACTCTTCACATTTAATTCTAAACCTATATACATCCTACGCCTAAGATTCATTCAAGATTTTTGTGTTTTGGATCATCAATTTGTAATTGGTTTTATGATCTTAAGCGTGTTTTAAAACATAGGTTTTGATTCTTATACAAAACCAGCGGTCGATTTTTGATCTATGCTTGATTTAGTGTTCTACGCATATGCGTATAAACACTCGATCAAGAATGGGTGTTTGTGGTTATAAACATTGTGTCAAAATGTTTCTTGTACATCAATATACACAATTTCATCACCTAAACATACCCAGAATCACAAATTAAAGGTTTTGAAAACTAGGGTTTATGTGTTGATTTGGGGATTTTCGAATGTGAAGTGTTTTGGTCAAAAGATTGTTGTGTTATGCTTATGTGATGATGAATTGATGATATCCATGCCTTATAACCACCCAGAAATCTTAATTGATTCAGAATTAGGAATTAGGGTTTAATGTTCTAAAATTGGGTATTTTTGATTCTTTGCATAAAAGTGTTAAAACTTGGTCTACATGCTCTCACAACATCTATGATATACCAGAAAAACTTTGGTGCATATTCCATGGCTAGATCTCATATGCGTAGATTTAGGGTTTAGACTACGGCATTATGCAGTTCTCTGTATGCTTGTTAAAGCTGTGCAAATGTGTTTTGATTTGTCATAAAACGAATGTTATGTGTTTAACTTTTTTGATATGATGCTTTATTTGGGCTTGCAACACGTAATATTCAGAATCAAGGTTGTTGTTAATCATAAGGATCACCTTACGGCGTAGCTTGTTATCGCGTAAGATTAGTCTTGCGTAGCTTCTACGCATAAGGTTCTACATATGGGACTACGGCGTATCTGTGAAGGATATGCGTGCTTGTGACCTCTCGCATAAGGTCAACTCTTACGAGTAGCCTTACAGCGTAAGGTTAATATATGCCCTACGCATAAGGTCCTCTTTTTCCTCACGCGTAACACTTCTTACAGCGTAAGTTAAGACCCTACGCGTAAGTTTAAACTCACGCATATATCATTCATCCTACGCATAACTTTACCAATCCTACGCATAAGTCGAGATCATACCTTCGTTATGAATTGTTACGTGTACAAACTTGTAAATAAACTAATCATATCATCACGAATCCTAAAATGTCACTAATAAACTGAAATCGTTTGATATGTTGTGAACAATAAGTGATAAAATAAACTTTAAAACTTAAAGTTAACTAACTCACGAAACATTTCACGGCGTCATTGGACTATTGAATATACAAGTGACTTAGGACTCGTAACATTCATTGAAACTGTACATTCAATAACTAGACAATAAGACCATCTGTTGACTAACATTATGTCTTTCGATATGTTGGTTCTGTTGGCTAATGTTATTTGAGGATCGCGACATGGTGAACAAATGAATATGGATGCACAAGTTCTCTCCATTCTTTGATATCTATCCTCAGGCTATCCAATGAAGATAGGAAAGAATAATCTCCGTGTTGACTTTGACACCCTCACTTGCTTAGAATCTTCTTGTTTAATTGCTATTGACATTCTGAGGACTCATCCGTATCGAACATGCTTTCACACTCGCAACTATTCACGAGATCTACATCCAACAGTTACGGAACACTATGGAAAGGGTCAAAGGACAAGCTACTTGTGGCGGTGACTCTGAATCACAAACAAGTCACCATTACACCAGCAGACTTAAGGGATGTTCTCCTAATTCCTGATGTCGATCCAACCAAACTATATGCCACACCTTGAAGAGCTCACTCTCAATTCTTAATCAATATTGGTTATGGCGAGGCTACGGGAATAATCACCAAGCATTCTCACGTAGAGCTTAAGAGTATTCCTCAACCCTGGAGAACTCTCTACAAGATCATCACCAAGTCATTTACGTGCGTGGCAGCTGACTATGAGCACCCTAAGCTCATGGAACTGCAAATATTGCGGCATTGGTCAACAAGAAACACATCGCTATCGAAGCTCCGATTTGGGATGACATGATGTCATTTCTCAACAAACTTGGCTCAAAGATTCCCTACATGAGATATACTAAATTGTTGATCCAGAGAGCACTTGGACTTCATCGACATTCCCAAAGGCTCAATGACCCCGACAATCACGACATGTTGTGGAACCCATTCTATCCGAGAATCAAGGAAAGCGTCTACAAAGAAACAAGGTCTTTGTCTTTGCGGATTTCCTTCTAGCGAAGATGTCGAAAGCTCGAATGCGTACAAAGGTATAAGCGGTCGAGACAAGGCAAAGTTGGTCATCTCGACGAAAAATCTTACGGAACCCACTGGGAGAACGAAGAAGTCTTTGGAAGTGTCACAAGTTGGATAGTCAGAGGAATGTTCCAAGAAGAAACCTATTCCAAAGCGGAAGCCTACCACTAAGAAAAGTTCCTTCTCGGAAGCCACTCCAATCCTTTCACACGAACGCAAAGAAAGCTTGTGAGGGCGAGGACTCACGATGCTCGCTTGACACGATGAAGAGATCACATACTCGAAGCGCAAGGATGAAAATCCTCGTACAAAACCTCCAAGTCCTCAAACTAATAAAGGAAAAGGAAGACTCACTTTTGTGCCACAAGATGAAAGCTCTGAAGAAGATGAAGAGCAACTGGATCAATCATACATGAAGAAGTTTCACATTAGTTAGACATCTTCAAAGGCGAAGAATTTGCTAAAGATCAAATGGGTGGCCCGGAGGATCAAGTGGTCTTTGCTCATTCCTCTCCGGATCGATGCGGTTAATCAACCCGATAAGGGATTTGGTGCCACCACTCTTGTGCAACAACAAAAGCCTATTGAGGACACTATTGAGTATGATTTTGGCTGGAAGGCTGAGAAAGAAAAGTCTAGAGATGTCGAGGATGACTATACAAAGTTTCTTCTAGACAGTCCAACACACTCAAAGGAAAACCTCGAAACTCCTAAGGACATGAAGTCTCCTCATGTCCCCTCCTCATCAGATTCTTCATCTCACTCATCACCACCACCATCAAAAGATCAACAAAATCATCATCCAAATCTGTGAAGAAACCACCTAAATCTTGGATTTCTCGGTCCCATAAAAGATTGTAAAAGGCTCCAACAAGTCGAGAAGAAGGACATACTTCAAAACTAAATTGGTTTCGATTGATGCCTTAATATGAGAGAAAGACAAGATGGAGAAAGAAAGGGAATTTGGTCAGAAGTTCATGAAGAAACATCGTAAAAAGGCTGAGCGAAATGATGAAGGTTACACTAACAAGTACCTTGGATATCGTTCCTAAAGTCCAAAGGCTGGAAAACGACAAGAGATCATACTCACAAGTTTCTTCTCGATCTTTGTCCCGGTGTGACTAGAAGTATTTTCGAGACAACTCACCCCTAACATGCGTAGCATTGGTTAAACATACAATGGCCAGAAGCGATCTCTGGAATGCGAGTTAATCGCTAAACTTGTGATACAAATGTCAAAGCGATCTGAGCGTTTCGCCGGATGAAGCTAAATTTTTCGAAAATCTACTTGATTTTCAACTCGAGATCATCATGCAAGAATTGGACCGATCAACCCAAGCGACCAAGAGATGGCGATGATAAGGACAAGGACTCGCACCTAAGCGTCGAAGCAATGCGGTAAATCTACTTCGATGCCACCTCCTCCACCACGGACTTCTTCTCAACAAAGTCTCCTCCACCTCGGTCTTCTACTGATAAACCTCGGGACGATTCCGAGTTACCACCCCGACTCATAAAGCGGTGATTACTTTGAGTATACGGGTGGTGGCGATGAAGAGGTCCTTGAGCCCCGACAACAACCCACCTCACCCAAACAAGTGCGAGAAACCGGGATATCATCATCAAGGCCTTCCAAAGAAGAAGAAGGCGACTCGACTGGAGTCGTCTCATGGCTAGATGATGATAAAACCGAAGAGTTTGAATGGTTCTCCACACTTGTCAATCAAACTCCCTACCATGATGAAGGTCAAGAATTGGTAGACGGTTCTACATTGGAGCAGCATAAAACTTTTGCAAGAAAAGTTCCATGTGAAGAAAATGATGAAATCTGAGTTGAAGCGAATCAAGAATGAAGCGTTTCAACTTCTAAAAGCACTCTGAAAGTGCCGAGGTCGAATATCATCTTGAGAATATCGCTCGAGCTATGTCTAACAACATGGATTGGCTCAATCCGGAAGCAAACATTGACTTCACACAAAGGGACAACCCTCCATACTACACCGATTGGACCAAACCCCTACCGACCATTGGCCAAGCAGACGAACCACGGATTCCATTCCGATACTTCTTTACAGAGACACGGATTTTCTCTTACGGTAGCGATGGTTCGCGAAAATACGCTACATCATTGACTCTTCCATTCCAGTGACTATTTACTCAAGCGCATAGCTATCGAGGAACGTGCAAATCACTTGTTTTCTGACAGCGTGCAAGCATACGACCAAGATGCATTTTATGGGATTCATCATTGGCACGAGCGCGAAGAATCTACTCTGGCTGCCGGTTGAAGTCTCAACATGCGGTGTATAGTTCTAAGGACATCGTGGCCATCAAACACATTGATCTCAAGTCTAAGTGGGACTACACATTCTTAAAGAATATCATAGTCAAGCGACAAGATGAACAGGACTATGGATTCTCAGAGGTGACTTTGAGAACTTGTCCCTCAAGCGACATCGAAGACATGTACCTTGCCAAAGTCAGTGTGTATGAGACAATTCTCGTGAAGTTCAACGTGAATTTATCAAGTCGGTTCTCATCTTCATTAGGCGCATCGTGATCAAAGAGCGTGTTGAAGATATCGGATGGTACTGTTGAATCTTATCGGGGCGTGTCAACCTCACTCCTCCAACGCTTACTCTTCCCGATCTTAACTAGCTCTCTCAATATACACTCATCGACAAACCTTTGGAGTTGTTTACCATAGTGAACTTCAAAGAAAGCGCTTAATGGCGTGTAGTGAGCTCCCAAATTCGGGGATCATACCTTGAAATTTGGTTAGGGATGGATTGGCGTCTGAGGTTGAAGGATATACGCTTGAAAGTTGGGTCTCCTAAGCTGAATTCGGGGAAAGCGGGATGTGAGAAGGATCATCACCATGATTGATGAGCGGTTGTTGAAGGGATCGATTCAGACGATTGGAGAGCTATGTTGGTGGTCGACCCAGGAGAAACATCACCGGCTTTCAACGCCATGCGCACTCACTCAGGAATATCACGCACTTCACGGTACCTTGAATTGTTTCCTTCATATAATTTTGGATGTGTGATTAAATATGTCAATGGCTTGTGCACACATAACAATGTACAACCCGTAATTGTCAATAAAGGACCACGTGGTACACTTGATTGCCACAATCCTTATAAAAGGAGCGAAAGCTTCTTACTTTTGAGTAAAACCTATCAAACCTTTCACTTTTCAAGGTTTTGCTCAAAAGAACAAGTACTTTCCCTTATGATTTTCAAAACCTCAACCGTTTATATCACTTGTTGAGGGGGAGTACTTGATTCAAAACTTTGTTCAAAATTGTTCTCGGTGGTCATCTTCCCACATAACACTTTCGAAATGGTCATATTTATTCTCAAACGTTTCAAAAATAACACTTTAATATGCCATTTTTGAGGGGAGAAAATTGTGTGATAAGAAATATGTTGTACAAAATGCAAATGAATCACGTGTACCTCGGACTTAACCAGCACGAATTGCGGTACTAAGCTTTAGTAACTTCGAAAAGACTTGTCTGGGACGGGTAATAATTTCAAGCTAGTTAAGCTAGTGATGTAAGCGTGTCTAAAGGACTTGTGCAGTAGAATGTACCATTCGAGAAACTTTTGATAGACATGAACTCTGGCGGGTTTGACAACCTTCCAAGGTTTGTCTACACCTTCAAGGTAGTTATTAGAGCTAGTTGTCACCTAAAAGCTGACAATGTAACTCTTTAACTATGCAGCGTAACCGTGTCTCGCGGGGGATTGTCTATCTTGATTGGATCAATTCAAAAGTCGCGCTCTTTCCTCACTGTGCATTTAACCATTAAAACTATTAAGCACATGTGGAGAGGGAGTATTTATGCAAAACATCATCTCTCACAATGGTTCAAACATGTTTTCCATTAACAAACCCTTTGAGAGATATTTTATCATCTGATGGTTTTAATGGCAAACATAGGTTAGTCATGGAGTTATAAGGTGACTAAGTTTAGGAATAACCGTCTATGATCCTTGAGCAGGAGGGATCTACCCAAGGACACTACCATTAGTTAGTGTTAGAAGTCCTTAGGAATGATTATAAAAAGGAGAAAATGAGAATCGGAGAAAGAAGGAGTTGAAGAATCAAAAAGAAATGTAAAGTAAAGGGTGAAAAGAAATAGCCCTCTAGATTATTCAACTTAGAGGCAGACACGGGTTCAATTCATATGCTCTTGGTTGTCACTTAGTGGCCGTGTGAAGATTGAAGATTAAAAGTCGTCATGGACCCAGTGACGCATGCACTAAACCTTCTTATCCACTCAAGTTTCTCTCAAACGAAGCTTGTTTCATTCTCACAGGGAACCCTACGTAAACTATCGGCTTTCTCTAGAGATTCTTTGGTATTGAAGAAGGAGACCCTCTCCCTAGTCTCCGCTCAGGAAAACCAAAAGCGCACTATTGAGTCTAGAGCCACGAGATTCATCAAAAGATCTCTTAGGAACACTTGACATTTAATCACTTGATGATCAACTAATAAGATCATCGGTGGTTCATATCGAGTCCTTCACGGATCTTAGCAATCAGAGAACATTTATGAGAGGTTCACATCGTGATCCTCGGTGATTGAATGGAAACTCTGCCGGGGTCAACATCAAGCCACTCGGTCAGCCCGGTAACTCCCGTGGATTACGCGGAGTGTGTCTCAAGCGGTCTGATTGTGAGGTGATGCTTGGTGTACCTCGTGACTCATCGAGCTGTAGATGTACTTGTTTTGCATCGCGTTATCTCACTTGTGGGACTCCGATTCAGGAACGGCCTTTGTAAGAATTAGAGTTGTGTCCTCACACTATCTTTGTTGACACTCTCGAAGTTCAAACTTGTAAGTGGCGGAAACCGCTTATTACTAACCGTTTGAAATGTTTTCTTCTTATGGAAGCTCTGGAGCGGGATGATCGTGCCGATTCTTCTCATGCTCACGCCAACATCATCACTAATGGAAGTTCTATCTATCTCAATGCAACACAACGGATCGAATGATTCTTCATCAATCAAAGAATCTACAAAGTCAAAGACTTACAAAACTTCATCAATATTGATTTCCAACGTCAAAGAGCGTGTGAGCATGTTGAAGAATGGCGTGGAACCTTTGGAGCGCGAAGCAGACACGAGCGGTGATGGAACAACAACATACTATCACTTTCACCACAAAGAACAATGATCAAAGAACAAAGTTAAAGATGACGTCAAAGCATAACTATTTAAAGATAACTATCTCTCTACTTTGGGAGATTGTTGAATCAAGGCAATTCTTCTCACAAGAAAGAAGAATGTCGAGCGAAAATCCTTTGCTACTATTACATCAACGCCTTCACCGTTTACATTCATATATACTTGAGGGGGAGATTGTTGGAATCACTCCTAAACAATATTTCAAGTATTTATATTTCATATGTAATAGGTAGCTTTATTATGGCCTTTATGTTTGTTTAAGGTCAAGCTTATGTAGAAGGCCCATAAGCTTAGGCCCAAGCCCAATAAGGAATAGGGAAGGAGAGGGAGTGTTGCCCTAGCTCCTTGCCTATATAACCCATGTAATAACCCTCACTTGAGGGTTGGTTGTTCAAGTTTTTCTCTCATTCATACTCTTTGCCTAAACCGTATTATTATTTACGTGTGTGTGTGTGATTTACTTGTTCATCCGCCTTCATCTCTTTCTATATAACTTGTGTTTGTAAAACTAGTGACCTAACAGTGTAAGCCAAACTTTGTACTTTAGCTTTTTGAAAAGTTTAACTGGTCATCTAGTTAATCCAGGTGTTTGTTTTAAATTTCTAGCTTATCTAAGTGCTTAAAATTAAGCTACAAAGTGCCTAGTAATTCGAAACAATGTCATGTGCAAATCAGTTATATTAGTGCTTATTTTAGCTTATTTGGTGCTTATTTCTAAGTTCTTGAGCTTGTTCAGTTGTAACACTAGCTTATTATCAGTAATATAGCTTATTTCTTATTAACTTTTACTTATTTCTAGCTTTTTAGCCACTTTAGCTAACACTTGTGCTTATTTCATATTATTAGCCACTGTTGGAATTTTAAGCTTAAACAGAGCTTATTATTAGTTTTCAATAAAAGTTGTAGTTTTGAAAAGTGCTTATTTTAAGTAGCTTAACAAGTTTGTAAAAGAAAATCAAAAAAATAAAATAGTAGCAAAAGGAGTTCTTTGGGATTGAACCACAGCCACCCGACTCACCACACCACACACACCACCTCGCCCTAGGGTCTTTTTAGTTTTTCATTTGCATTATTTAATATATAAGCCTTGTTTCCACAATAAGCTTTTACGAGCTTAATTGCTTATTTCTAGCTTATTTGAACCAGTTTTTTCATCCTTTTCATTTTTCTTAGTTTGGTATTAGTATAAAGTATTTTATAAAAAAGTTTCAGATTTTTCCGATTAGTTTTAATATTTTTAAACATTTAATTAGTCTAGATTAGTATTTAATTCATAATAAAAAATATAAAAGTCTAAAAAATATAATTCTTTTTTCTAAAATTTTCTTTTATCATATAGTACGTAATAAAATTGTTTTTACACTTGTAGGACTTTTATTTTATAAATTTTACGTTTTTGCTTGCTTAGACTCGTAATTTTTATAAATAAGCGTCACGTTTTCATTTTAAATCTAGTTTTTAAATAATTTAAGTTTACGTTTTAGTTAAAATAGTTTATTTAAGTCATTTTATTTTATAAAATCACAAAAACATCATTGTAAAAATAGTGATAGCGTTTATTTAATATATTTTAACTTTTTAATTTTCATTAATTTGCATTTAAGTTAAATTGTAATTTATTAATCTTTTCTTTAGGTATAATTATTCATCAAAATCCTTATTGATCACTATCCTTAGTGATTATTCGACATCTGAAGTTGTTTAACACCAATTCATCCTCCGTGGGACTTAGCGACCCGAGGAATCCCTATATTCCTCGATCTTAATTGCATTTGGTGTTTGAGCTGTTTTAAGTTTATTACGGTTGGCCATTCACAAGTGGCTAGCTTGAGTGATTAAACTTGACGGTTTAGCACCAATCAAGGATCCTGTCCCACCATATAATATGGTCAGAAATGTCTTGGATATGAATGCTCATTTTGGTGGTTTTAATTCTGCTTTTCTAGAAGCTGGGAAATCTGTTTGGGTCATGAATGTGGTTCCTACTAGTGGGCCCAACCATCTTCCGCTCATCTTAGACAGAGGGTTTCCTGGCGTGTTGCATGATTGGTATGTTTTGTTTTTCCATCTTTCTAGTTATAAATAAAACTATCTGATTTGTAGTTCATCTCAAATGGGTCTAACGGGTTAAAATTTTCCCCGCAGTCTACTTACGGTGCAAATACTATGTTCAATTAAATTTGATTACGGCTATAGTTTTGATTAACTGAAATCGGATTGTGCTCCCTAAAGTTGGTTCTCCCAAATGTTAGTATGCAATCATCTATTCATCTGATGTTTGGGGTTGCAAATATCTAGTTGAAAAGTACATCCAAACACCTAGATGCTGATTGCTTCCCATCATTATCGCGATTGAGCTATCTTTGTTATTTAGATGCAATCCAGTTCCAAATTCTTTTCTTTTGCTTATCTAGTGTCTGAAACTTGGAACTTGTTTATAGTTACTAGACATTTAAGGTTCATAGTTAGGAAACAGGATGATCGATTCTAATGCTTTTTACGTTATTATGCAAAACCATTCTATAGCTTTCGCTCCTTTTTATCTTATAACATTATATATAAGAAGTGGGTAGGTTCATGATTGTTGATGTTATTGTCATCGTTCAATAAGGCTACTAAGTTGTGGAATAGTCCTGCTTGCTGCAAAGTGCAAAAGTTATGTGATTTGCGATTCCCTGTCCTCACTTCCTCATTAGCTTGCCCTTTATGTAAATTATGTGTAATGTCTCTAATAAAAGTAATTTGCGATTCGTTATACATTACTAGAAAGTACGTACTATTTTGTTATGCTTTCTTATTTATAGATTTAGTTTTCGCTCGACAAAGGTATAGGTGAACGACTTCAACAAGCACATTTACAGCTACAAGCACTATAACCTCATTCATATTGTTCCTCGCATTCTCATTGTCACAGCGTTGTTTCCACGTATTTATTTGGAACCAGCGTGTGGTTAGCGTCTTGAGAAAGTCTTTGGATCAGAGAACTCTCATATTCTCAAAGTTCCATTCCGAACCGAAAAGGGTATTCTCCGTAAATGGATCTCTCGTTTTGAGGTATGGCCATGCATTGAGACTTTCAACGAGGTAATATCTCTAGGATGATATATGTGGGACAGTTGTAATCATTGAAAAAAGCTTTGAAACTGCAATTGAGCCTCACATTTAGAATATACTAATTAACAGCATCAAATAATATTCCTTTTCTTGTCTTTTTACTTCACTTTTTATCGTGAGGCATACACATATTAAACAATTGCTTGATTAGTTACGTGACGAGGTTTTCTTTCCATGTAATGCCTTCTAGAAGCCCATAAGACTTATGTTCACATAGCTGATGTATTTTTCACCTCTTTATGGGGTGCATATATGGTGCAAAGGAACCTGTTTTGGTGTTGGTGAAACAAGCTCTCTGTTTCACAATTGAATTGATTTGACGTCATATTCTAGAATTTTGTAATCAAAATAAACATTAGTATTAACTATTCCTTAAAAGTTAGATAGTATGGCTCAAATCCTCTTCAGGTGCATAAAGAAATTTTATTATTAGAGATTCTTTTCTCATATATTTCTTAATTTTGGTTATATGAAGGTTGTGGACAAGTTTTTAGATGAACTGATCGTGTGGAGGGAACTAGCTGATAACTATTGTTATTATGAGCCTCGTTATGATTCATTTAAAGGTTCATGGGATTGGGGTCGTACAACACTTATAGACCATGCTTTTGACAAACGTCAACGTATATACACGTAAGTGCGTAGCTTATCTTAATTCTATAGGTTCAAGTAAATACAAGTCCGTGAGAGCGAGCAACAAGGCTCATGATAAGGAGAGCTTATAGGAGCGAAACCCATAATGAACAGACACAAAATGAGCTTCAAATTCTTCAAAATTTTAACTGATGAGTTCCTGTTATTACTTAATAATATTTAAGTTCCAATAAAAAATTCAGGCCCAAAGCCTTTCTTGTTTTTGGTTAGTTCTGTTGGATTGATTGTTAGGAAACTAACAAGTCATACATTTCTGATCCAGGCGGATGTATGTTACGCATACCAAACTTTGAAAAATGGTGGCCTCAAGGATGAGAACATCGTGGTTTTCATGTATGATGACATTGCATATGATGAAGAGAATTATTCGGAAAGGAGTCATTATTAACAGCCCAGATGGGGCGTGCCAAAGGTCGACATCACGTTTTTAATCACTCAGTTAAGTCCACAAACGTTAAGTATCTTTGATACTCATTTGGTTCAATTTCTCTGTTCACAGGATTACACCGGGGAAGATGTCTCTATCGACAACTTTTTTGCTGTTCTGCTTGGAAATAAAACTACAGTTAAAGGAGGCAGTGAAAATTTTGTGAATAGCTGACCAAATGATCACATCTTTGTTTGCTATTCTGATCACGGCGGGCCAGTTGTTCTTGGTAAGCCACTTCATCCCCTATTATTATTCGTTTAAGTAGCGGTTTTACTAAAACATACGAATACGATGTGTTATTCTCAGGTATGCCACAAATCCTTAAATGTATGCAAATGATCTGATAGGTTTCGAAGAAAAAAAACGCTGCTGGAACTTAAAAAATCTTGGTAGCTTTTTCTTCCAATTTGTTGTGCGATCAAATTTGATATCCTATATCAATTTTATGAGGAATGATAAGTATTATTTGTAGGTATTTTACCATGAAGCATGTGAATCTGGAAGTATTTCTGAGGGTCTTCTTCTTTTGGGTTTAAATACATATGCGACCACAGACATATATATCGTGGCGTGGCGTGAACAAGCGGGGTACTTATTGCCCCGGAGAATATTCTAGCCTCCCAGGAATATGATACTTGTTTAGGTGACTTGTACAATGTTGGGTGGATGGAAGAAGCGGTAAGTTTAAATTTATAAATACATTGGTATAATAGTATAGTCAACTCTAAATAGCTTTTGGAAAGACTGAGATCTCAAATAATAATATGCTTATATGATCACCTTAAAAGGTGCACAAGACTCACGCGGTTCCACTTTTGATTTCTTCGGTACTGTGGCTTGTGGAGCCTTTGTGTCCATATAATTGGTAGTTGGTCTCTTTGCTTCTGTACAACTTGTTCTAGTATTGAAGGTTGATGATATCTGAAATAATTTGGAACATCGATAAAATTTAGTTTCACTCGAAGATCTTTTAAACCCTAAAACATGGTCGCTTAAGTCTCTTTTAAGTTCATCAAACACATACATAGTTTGTGTACTTATCTAATGGAAACAGATTCTATATTGTTGATCACAATAGCTAAAATTGATTATATTTCATACAGGCCTCGTACAATGTCACCAAGTTGGTTATACAAATTCTAAGGAACTTTGAATTTCCCCAAGAAACTGGTATTTGATTGGCACAGGTGTTCTTGTGGGTTTCACGATTCTTTTAAACGTTTGTTCACCTTCTCTCTTATGTTTTTGGATGGTAAGTATCAGCATTCAACTAAATGTTAGTATGTCTTTTTTTTGTCTCACCTGAAGACTAACTTGTTTAATCTAATGTTGGTATTTTAGCCCTTGGGAAAAAAACAAGGAGTAATATTTGAAGATATAGCCGCATAAATGGAAGCTAACCAGGAAAAAACCACAGAACCACCAAGACTGGAAATAAATCCATCAAAGAGAGAAACACTCCCCGAATCGCTATATGCTGCGACCATGTTTTAGGGTTTAAAAGACTGCTCATTTGATGCATAGCCATTTCTCCGAATCGCTATATCCATCAAAGACTGGTAAATGAGCAATGCATCAAATGAGGAGAAATGGCTATGCATCAAATGAGCGATCGTCTTGGTGACCATGACCTCTGAGAATGACGATGAAAATGTTGAGAGTGCAATGCATTATCTCCTAAAGAGGAATGGTCCTACATCTATGAACATAGCATAGCAGCTCAGTTTGGGTAATTTTCTAACTTTGCATTTTTCTATTGTGTCTTAGTTTAGGTACAACCTTCTAAAATGAACAGCAGAGATAAGCTGTTACAAAAGTGCATATATGGCTGAAACTTCATTATGGCCAAACACTTTAATACCCCATGTAAAAGCTACCAAATTTTAAACGAAACTAAGTAGTTACAATTGCCATCTTTATATTTTTGGAATGTGTTCATGGGTTCTGGAGTGCATTAGGACATAAGTAAACCATCAAGTGTTCGATTTTCAATATGAATTATTTGCATTATAGACATGTAATATTTTCTTCATATGTGAAAATTATCTACAATGCAAACTTTCATTAATGATATTGCTTGTTTGAATAATTGTTGTTGGTAAGGATTATAATCATAAATTAGTGCAAGTAACAGTGGCTCTACTTTAAACATGAATGTAAGATATGATTATTAAAGTTTCCTTAAATATGAATGTGGATACAAGTCATCTAAGGGTTCAGTCAGATTAATGGAAGCTGCAAAAATAGTAATTGGAAAATGTGATACCCCATAGTGTTTGTTGGATTTTGCAAAGAAAATTAATTATGTTAAAAACAAGTCGGTTGATTGAATTGTACCTAGGTAAGAAGGTACTGCATTGTAGAGGAAGTGTTATCTTTCACGCGCGAAAAGGCTTATAATGACCATCTTTGAGAATTGGCTTATGATGTGTAAAAACTCTCGCTTTAAATTATCAAAATTGGACGTGTTGCCATTCAAATTGGTATTTTTGGGTACAAGTAGTCCAAACTGGAACAACGCCTATGTAGTCGCAAACTTTTAGTGTCAGGTAGTGAATCTGTAGTAAATGAAGTTGTAGTTTAGAAACTAATTAAAGCCTAATTCATAACAATTGTATTAGAAACAGTAAGTTTGTGTACAAAATATTAAGGGGAGTTTGGATGTGTAGTTACTATTATTATTGTGATATGAAGTCACAAATATGAATATTCCGATAACCTAGATATACATCTGTAAGGAGACTGATCACTAAAACAAATTCAAAAGTTGATATGTTACTAGCTTTGAAATACTGATTATCAGTTCTGATTCCTTGAGTCACGTAAATCTTTCAAATAATGTATATCCAAACACCCCCAGTTATTTGTAATAGTGTAATTTCTTTATTATTTTCCACTTTGTAAGCATTTATTTTTTCGGGAAAGTGAAGGCACATTTCATTATGGTAGTTATTTTAGAGGGTGATGACTTACATCCGATTGCTCGTGTAACAAGTGCAATCCTTGGATATAGTAAAGGTATACTTAAAAATGATTCTATACATCAGTGGTTCACTTTCTTTTTTTTTAAGATTATGTAGTAACGTGGTATGGTTCTTGCAGGTGGGCATGTGGTGCTCTTATACGTGTCTAAGTATCATGGTGTTATCAACTTGTCTGGACGGTACAAGACAGGGGGGAGTGTTTGGGAAAAGGGTTTTTGCAAAAAGTGAAGCAAGAAAGCTAAGAATATTACTTGAGTCTTAAATAACCAAGATTCTAACCTATTCATTTTTAGATTGAAAGTTAAGGATGTTGTAAATATTCTACATTTTAAAAAGTGCTGCTTATCAAATCATAAGTTAGGACATAAGATGTTTAGTGTAAAACTATCAAAGCTAGGAGATCTACTGAATTGGTTTTTTTATTGATTATAGTCTCATTTTTAAGGATAGCAAGAGGTACTTTTCTTGCTTTTTAGAAAATCATCACATGTGACCGACTTGTTCAAGTATCTTAAAAAGCTATGAGACATATTTTCACGTGGTACTTTTCTTTGTGTATTGAGGTGCAAGTCTTTTTGTGAATTTGTAGAAATATACAGAAAGTAACCACTTTTGAGAGCCTACTCCATTTGAATGCATAACCAGCGCCTTGCTGCTTGGCGGTTCTGATCAACCTCGTTACTTCAATAATACTATAATAAATTAAATTATATTGATTTGGGAAGTTTTATGCAATATAGTGAATGTTGTGTAACTTTCTAAGCTTATGACCCATCTTAGCTAATATATTTTAAATAAGATGGGTTTGATTTCGCTTGTTACATGACAACAACTCGTAAATAGACGTGTACGATTATAAGATATCAAAGCTAGGAGATCTATTGAATTGGTTTTTTTATTGATTGTAGTCTCATTTTTAAGGATAAGGAGGTACTTTTCTTGCTTTTGAAAAATCATCACATGTGACCGACTTGTTCAAGCATCTTAAAAATCTGTGAGACATATTTTCACATGTGACCAATATTTGTCTCTGAGCATATACTTTTTTCTTCGCATGTGAATAAATTTTCTTCGCGTGTGACTATGTACATTTATACATGAGCTTATACGTTTTCCTCGCGTGTGAATAAATTTCTTCACTAGTTAATACACGTACATAGCAAACACTGACAAATGTTATTTTCTTGGAGTGTTGATATACAAAGGTATATACACGTAAATTTATATATGAGCATATAGTTTTTTCTTCGCATGTGAATAAATTTTATTCACTAGATGTATATCTACAATATAAGCATATATTTTTTTCTTCGTGTGTGAATAAACGTCTTTCACTAATTTATACACGAGCATGTATTTTTTTTCTTCACGTGTGAATAAACTTTCTTTACTAGTTTTTTTAGAATATATTCGCGTGTGAAAAGTATGAACAATGATTAAAGCTTTGATGTATTTTCTATACTAAAAGTAAAAAAAAATAGGAGATATTGATGTTTAATAGACGAATATTTTAGTTTTGTAATAAATATTTTCGCGCATGAAAATTATGAGTAAGGATTGAAGCTTTAAGCTTACTAGTGTACTTTTTATAATAGAAGTGTATTTATAGGAGATATTAATATTTAATAGACGATTATTTAAGTCTTGTAAGAATATCCTCACATGTGAAAATTATGAGTGATGATTGAAGCTTTTATCTTACTAGCATATTTTCATACTAGAAGTGTAAAAATATGAGATATTGATGTTTAATAGACGATTATTTACATTTTATAGGAATATTTTCACATGTGAAAATTTTGAGCAAGGATTGAAGCTTTGATCATACTAGCATATTTTTTATACTAGAAGCGCAAAAACAGGAGATATTAATATTTAATAGACGATTATTTAAGTTTTGTAAGAATATTTTCACATGTGAAAATTATGAGCAAAGATTGGATTTTTTATCTTACTAGCATATTTTTATACTAGAAGTGCAAAAATATGATATCTTAATGTTTATTAGACGATTATTTAATTTTTGTAAGAATATCTTCACATGTGAAAATTATGAGTAAGGATTGAAGTTTTTTAAGAATATCTTCACAACTTGTGTCACATACTCACATGTGAAAATATTTATGTCGTGGCTTTTTATGATACGTAAAAAACTTAGTCACATGTGAAAATATTTGTCCCGTAACTTGGTCAGATGTGAATATATATGTCTCGTAGCTTTTTAAGATTCGTGAACAACTGTCACATGTGAAAATATTTGTTTGCATCTCGTAGCTTATTAATATGAGTAACTTGAAAATATATTTTCGCATGTGAAAATATGTCTTGTAGATTTTAAAAACGTGTGAACAACTTAGTCACATGTGAAACTATATGTCTCTTAGCTTACTAAGATGCGTTAATAACTTGGTCACATGTGAAATTATATGTCTCGTAGCTTTTTAGGATGCTTGAACAATTTTTTCACATGTGAAAATATATGTTTATGTCTCGTAGCTTATTAAGATGCACGAACAAGGTGGTCCCATGTGAAATATGTCTTGTATATCTAAATGATGCGTGAACAATTTGGTCACATGTGAAAATATATATCTCGTACATTTTAAGATGCGTGAACTACTTAGTCACATATGAAAATATTGGTCTAATAACTTGGTCACATGTGAAAATATATCGTGTTCTTACAAGGCTAGACCATAGGCGGTATTACCGTCTTGTGGTTCAACTAATAATAGGTCCTAACTTAGAAGTCCAACCTATCGTCACATGTGAAAAATAACTATTGTCACATGTGAAAAATAACTAACGTTTCATCAAACATCTATGTAAGACCTTGAAACTCATAAGAGGTATCGGTACAAGAACTTCGGCAATAATAGGTCCTAACTTAGAAGTTCAACCTATCGTCACATGTGAAAAATAACTATCGTCACATGTGAAAAATAACTACCGTTTCATCAAATATCTATGTAAGACCTTGAAACTCATAAGAGGGTATTGGTACATGAACAAAGCTAATAATAGGTCCTAACTTAGAAGTTCAACCTAGCGTACGCATGTGACAAGTTTTTCACATGTGATCAAGTTACTAGACATATATTTTCACATGTGACAAGTTTTTCACGTATCTTGAAAAGCTACGAAACAAACATTTTCACATGTATCCAATTTTTTCATGCATCTTGAAAATCTAAGTAATCATAAAACAAGGTCACAAGTGAAACTAATATTTTACTAGTCAAAGCTATGAAATATCAAATAAGTAGGTTTAATATTGTTTTTACCTTTTAACATATATCAATCTAATGATTCCAAGGTATATGGCTATATAACAGTGAGCATAAATCAAACAAACATGATTCTCATACAAGGATATCAGCGATTGGAGTGACGACGATGTGAGAATTTGGCAGGTGGTTGAAGGCCAGGGTCCCAAAGCAATAGTTGTGCAGGGCAGGTGGTTGAAGGCTAGGGTCCCAAAGCAATAGTTGTGCATCCTGCAGAATTTGCATTAGTTCTATAAGTTAGACTTGAACACTACTTAGTATTAGTCCGAGGTTTGATGGCCGTTAAGAGATACTATATTACTTGTTGGATAAATATTTTGAGCTGATCAGATTGATCTAAGATAAAAGAAAGGCGAAATCAACTCATTTAAATTTAAATTGGTCAACATTGTTTCTAAGTTGGTTTTTGTGGTACTTATTTCCTAGCCATGAAGTAATGTAACTTAACAAATTCTCACAAGGTGTACTATCTGAAACTAATCTAAAAGCGCGTACCTGACAATACGAATCAAAAGCAACTCCACTAACCTGCAAGCCATTTGGTCCATATTAATATGACTCTTTATCTTATTTGTACAAACTTCTTCCAAATTAATGGAACCTTTACAAAATAGAAAATGATCATTTATTTTGGAAAAATATGGAAGGAAATCAGTAAATCCTTAATAGCATATTAAAAATGGAACTGAATTTTTGATCCCAGAACATGATAAAATCATTAAGAAGCTGAAGGGGAAACATGTCAAATGGGTCAAACAGGTTAGAAGTAACCCAAAGTCGATCCTTAATGCATACATCTTAAACTTTGATATTAAGGCACTTATGTGCTATGACAGCCAGAGTTGGGCCACCAACATACCAAGCTCCAATACAGCAGATCTTCACCATCTTATCGTTTTCCTGCAGACCAAGATTACAAATAAGAACTAATTCACGTAATAGATAAATAATCAACATCTTATAAAAAGGTCCATGGATGTATCAATAAAGATCAAAGATCACATTTTGTTAAGTAGATGAGATGTAACTTTCAACTTGAATTAAACATGCCATATGTCCGCATCCCGTCACCATTGAATAACTTATAATAATCTCATGGAACTTGAAAAGCCAATAATCGAGCACACATCATTTCGAAAGAAAAATGGCAAAAGATGTAGCCAAATTTGCATTAATAATGATCAAGATAGCAAGGATTCTAACCATATATCCTCGAAACCAAACTAATGAATATAACCGACACAACATTCACAAATTATATCGGCATCTATTTAGTTACATCTAATAATAAGCTTTAACGCGTAACAGTGGACTAAGAGCATTGCTAGTCTTAACTAAATATTCATACAGCATCTTGACTAAATATTCAATACTAAACCAAAAAATATGAAAAGTTGTGAATCCAAGTTTAAACTTTATGCAGGTACACATACAAGAGTTGAATTTTACGCCATGTGGTTGTGTGTCACGCACATGTATCGCTCATGTTCGATTAATACTCATAGTGCAGGTAGACCAAACAATTTTTCTATGAATCTATAAATACGAAGTTCAAAGTGAGACCAATGGACTATAAATTACCACATGGTTCTGGGATTTTTCTTTGAATGGAAAAGACATGAGCTTTATGTCTTTAGCAACATTGTAACTGTCTCACACTGATGGTAAGAAATTCACAGACCAATACAGTTGTACTTTCTTATAAAAAAAAGACCATGAATGTTTCATTTGAGATATCAGACAGCAGATACAAAGAAAATGTTCTATGAAGTACTATTTTCCTTGACATGTTCACCCGGAATTAATGGGCAAGGATAACGCATATATGAGAAATATATTTGGCATCCTATGGTATACTAATGAATAAACTAAAATATATCCAGGATTACACTCGATGCATTCTGCAGATCTTGTGCTTACCTTTTTGTTGTTAGTATGCTAATTAGAGTAAAAAAAACATAACTGTTATAATTATATATGACAAAATCTGGTCAAAAAGCTGGTTGATAATAAACTTATTACAAAAAAAGTTCACATTTCGTTTCACTAAAACTAAAAGTGCATGATAGTACTAAATACCACTCTTTTTATCACATAAGGAAAAGTATGAAACTATTGTTGCAATCTAAGAATATCATACTGCGTGCACCAAGAAAGTAATTTTACTGTGTTTGTTGTCATGTCTAAAAGCAGTCAAATTCATTTCCTTGGCACTGTAAAGATCAACCTGGTTCTAGCTCTTAATCAATAGACCAATGTTCTGTGTTTACTTGCTATTATTTTAGTAGATCCACGAATGCGTATGGTGAAGCGACTTACTGTTGGAGTATAATTTGGAAAGTAAAAATTCAGTTGGCAGACGGGTTGGATAACGGATCGAAACAAGTAATTTTGGTATAGCTTGATACATTTCAGTATGATGAAGAATAGGTGAGAAGGTAAGTCCTTAAAGCTTCTTCTTTGATTTTGTTTTTAAGCATTTCTAGGATCGATTCACGATTTTTGAGAAGCTTCCAGACGTCTAGTAAGTTGATGACCGCAAAGGATTTTTGGAAGTCATCCTTGCTAAGGGCTCGGGTTGCTGCCATAACATGGTATCTCACATTTTTGGAAGTCCCATTTGAAAGCTTCTCAGAATTGAGAATTAACTTGCCATGTTCTCTATCAGACAAATAATCCCCTCCATTCCCATTCTTCTCACCACCCATTATAACTTTGTTAATCTCACGAGCATGAACTGTGTTCCTAGAATACCCTTCCACCTGCTCCAAGATAGCATTTCCCATTAATAAGCCTTCGTCTATATTAGACATACCATGTTTGACAAGTTTTTCTAGTGGACCCGTCAAATCTTAATCAAGTGATAAATCCTCTGTACCAGCTTCGGATATATTATCTCTTCCATAGCTTGAAGTTCCAATTTCTGAATTCTCATAAGCAGTGTCACTACCATAGTCTGGTGTAAGTGGCGTACTACCGAGCGAGGATTCATTTGAACTGGGATTAATATGCGGAGACATCGTGTTACCCACAGAATGGTTTCCTTGTCCAATTTGTGGGTTTTCATCTTGAAATGCTGCAAGAGAATTATGATATGCAATCAGAGATCTAAGTTCTGACATGGTAGACAATAGAGGTGCAATGCCAGCCTAGTTACTTATAAATGGGTAGATTCGGGTTAAGTTCTATTTCTAAGAAGTCAATTGGTGTGAAGTAATCAAATACATACAAGATCGAGCAGCAGATTCCAGTTCAAGAAAGGATGCCACTACAATACTTCTTGATATATCGATGTCAGATAGCAACTTTGTTATCCACTCCTCCAAAGAGCAACGGCGCTGCATAATAGGAACAAATGCATCTTAATAGCTGTACATATTTTCTAACTATTGCAAGAGAAATATACGTACACGTGTTTGCAAGTGGTGTAACTTAAATAATCAAAAGAACCAGATAATCCGTTGAAACAGCTACAAAAAGTTAGACTGACTTCACGTTTTTCTCAATAACCATCCAAAATTTATCAATACCGCTTTAAATTGCAATAAGTACTTAAGACGCACGTTTAAACACCCAGGTAGTCATTTACAGCAATCTTTATATGCACATAGTTAAGCTTGCTCAACTGTGCTTGTTAAATCTTGTTCCTAACCATATATTAATGTAACTTGCCCATATAGTTCATAGGATGTTCTTATATTAGCAACCCAAATAGTAAAGACAGCCATATATAGTGCCAATAAAGAAATATTTATATGGACTGATATCAATGTATCAATAGTTCTTAGAAAAAATTAATCATCAAGCTTCATAGCAGATATTTGTACTAAGAAAAAAACACGATATCTCAAGGGAAAAGAAATCTCATTACACGGATGTAATCCATCCATCTCGACAAATGTGGCGATTTTTTCTTGTCGAGTCCAAAGACTAATCTGCAATGACAAATCGAGAATGACTAAAAACTATGAGCTAGGCCATGGTGAACGGAACTATCACATAAAATTAGCGTTGCATACCACATATGGGTGAACAGTCGAAAACACAATTACATCAGCTTCAGATGGTGTGTATCCAACACCAACAAGAACAGCGTTCTCAAGAAAATGCTCGTTTAATTGGGTTAGACCTTTTGAGCATGCCTCTGTATCTGACGGAAAATTTTCTGCAAATGTCACCCACTTGTTGAACTGCCAATAAAAAAAATGTATTAGCTTATGTAAGCAACATCTCAATTTAAAAACCGATATCAACTCACCTCGTCATTGTTCTCGAGAGAAGTCTTGATGATGTTAATTCTCAAGCTTTTGAGGTCATTCACCACATTATCCAAAAACTTTGTCTGTATAAAGAACTTTAAATGGCTAGGTAGATTAACTTACCTATACAGTATGTTAACTTTAAATGGCTAGGTAGATTAACTTTAAATGCTAGGTAGTTACTAAGTGCCAAAACGTAGTATTCAATACTAACATATCAAAATGTCAAAACTTCGTTCCTATCTGATATTTTCAAGCGTGAAGATGCTCTTACTAAACTTTTCACACGCGAAGAAAAATGTCTCCTATATTTTCACGCGTGAAGATACTATTACTAAACTTTTCACACGCGAAGAAAAATGTCTCCTATATTTCCACGCGTGAAGATGCTCTTACTAAACTTTTCACACGCGAAATATTTTCACGCACGAAGATACTATTACTCCCAACTAAACTTTTCATGTGTGAAGAAAAATATCTCCTTGTATTTTCACAAGCGAAGATGCTCTTACTAAACTTTTCACACGTGAAGAAAAATATCTCCTTGTATTGTCACGAGCGAAGATGCTCTTACTAAACTTTTCACACGTGAAGAAAAATATCTCCTATATTTTCGCGCGCAAAGATGCTCTTAATAAACTGTTCACGCGCAAAGATACTCTTAATAAACTTAATCACTGCTATATTCTACTTTACGCAAACTAATTAAGTCACCAATAACAATCAAGACCTAATTCGCAATCTATACATTCACATGTGACATTTTTACAATTAAAAAAATGGTAATAACTTCAAATGTATAATAATTCACAATTCAACAATTAAATTTCATCAAAAAAAGAATAATAATAATAATAATAATAAAAAAATACTTGATTACTTGAATGTGTAATCTGATTTGAAAATATTGGCTTCTTCTGTTATATCAGCTTCAATTATGTTGCTTAAGCTTTTAATTGATGTTGAACGGCGGTGGTTTGAACAGTGGTAATGGCGGTGGTTTGACCGGTGGTAATGGCGGTGGTTTGAATGGTGGTAACGGCGGTGGTTGAATAGTGGTTATGGCGGTGGTTTAAACAGTGGTAATGAAAGTGGTTGGATTGGGAGAGAATCGTATATGCCTATTGTATTTCACCTTCAATTGTGTGGAATGTGTGTGTTTTTTTTTTATATATTAGGTGAGAGGATGTTAATTACAAAAATACATAGTTAGTGTAAATTGTAAATTAATTTTGGCCATTAGATCTAAAAAAAGAGGGGATTAGATGGATGGCTATGATCTCTTCTCGCGTTCTCACAAAAATTATACTTCTCACAAAGAAAACATATATATATATATATATATATATATATATATATATATATATATATATATATATATATATATATATATATATATATATATATATATATATATATATATATATATATATATATATATATATATATATATATATATATATATATATATATATATGAATTCGGTTTTCGGTTCAAACTGCCAAACCCATATCCAACCCGAGAACCGAATTAGTGGTTCGGTTCGGTTTTAGCAAATTTAGTTCGGTTATTAGTTCGGTTCGATTATTTTCGATTCTGTTTATCCGGTCTTTTCGGTTTTTTCGCTCACCCTATGCTCAAGAGGATATCCCATGACTTACGACTACATTTCCACCACAATGAATTGCTTACAAGTATGAACAGCTCTCTCTCACTAAAAATAAATTTTCTCCTACCTCTCTCTAAAAGCTCAAAAAATCTCATATTTTCCGGCGGTCGGTTTCGGCCGGCCGTCTGGACCTCCCTCTCCATCTTTTTGTCCTTTTCCTTCCCACAATAAAAGCCCTTACTCAGAGATCTGTCATCTCCCATCTTCGCCGCAGATCCGTTACCATCCGATCTCTTCTGCTCAGATCTGTTGTGGTCCGTCATCGATGGCTTGCTGCTGCGCAGGTCTCGACTTTAGATCTGTTTTGTTTAGGTCTGGCTCCTTTAAGGATGCTCAGTTTTATCTTTTATGTATGTTTTATGTACTTTTGTCAAGCTACATCTTCATATAGTTGTGTCTACCAAAAGCTCACTTTGGTGATTCCCCCCACCTTTGTATGGTGTTGTTGTTGTCATCACAACTATTATGGTGTATGTCTTGTTTTGGCTTAACTTGTTACCTCGTGTATTTTGTTTGGCAAATTCGGTTCCGATTTTGCCCATTATATTCGATGTAACTTGTTGTGTTCAAATTACCTCCATTTGTGAGGTGTGAAATGAAATGTTATCTCTGTTCAAAAAAAAAAAAAAAAAAAAATTGCTTACAAAATTTCATTGCTATTTTTTTAGCCGAGAATTGTTCATTGAATTTTTAAAGTTTTGTAGCTAGTTTTGTGTGACTAAAAGGCCAGCCCATTACCCTGTATACGAGATGTGAAGTTTTGGGCCATCACGTTTATATTTCTAGGGGTGTTGATCGGTTCGGTCATCGGGTTGTTCGGTTAGTCCGGTTCGGTTAATTCGGTTAAAATATTTTTTTAGGTCAATCCGAGAACCGAACCGAACCAAATTCAAATTCGGTTTTCGGTTCGGTTCGGTTGAATTCTAATTCGGTTTGGTTTTCGGGTTGACCCGAATTACACTATTTAAAAAAAAAAAATTAATAATTAGATAGATATTTTAGCAAAAAAAAAAATATTTCAAGCATAAAAAGTATTTTATAATATTATGATAACCTTTTAATAGTATTTATTTATATATAAATATACTTAAAAATATATAAATGTATATATAAATATATAAAAAATATAAATATTTATATGAATTTGATTTTCGGTTCAAACTGTCAAACCCATATCCAAACCGAGAATCGAATTAGTAATTCGGTTTGGTTCGGTTTTAGCAAATTCGGTTCGGTTATTTTCGGTTTGGTTCGGTTTCGGTTTTCGGTTTATTCGGTCTTTTCGATTTTTTCGCTCACCCCTGTATATTTCTACATTTCGATATTTTTTTCACCTAACATTTCAAGCATCTCTTAAAGTTGGAAGTCAAAACATTAACATAAGTCAAAACATTAAAAAATTCCACCTAACATTTCAAGCATCTCTTTAAGAAGTTTTCTTTCCTACATATATTGGAATAGGGCTGAGCATGAAAGGTTCAAAACCGAACCGGACCGAAAAAATCGACCGAACCGACCCGACAACCTTTCGGTTCGGTTTCGGTTTTGGTTTTTTACAATTTTCGGTTTCGGTTCGGTCCGACCCAAAACCGACAAAAACATGCACAAACACACGTGAACCGAACCGAACCGACGGACCCGACACTAAACCGAACCGACCCGAACATATTCGGTTCGATTTCGGTTTAGGTTTTTTATGGTTTTCGGTTTTCGGTTTTGTCGGTTCGAGTCGGTTCGGTTCGGTTTTGGACCGACGCTCAGCCCTATATTGGAATAACTAGCAAAAATTGCTCACAAAAATACTATGACTAAAATATCATTTTGCTACAAATATTTGGGCATTAAAGCCAAAAAAGAGTAGTCATTCAACATTAAATATTAATGGTAACTTGGAATCCAACGATATAGATAAAGTTTGAAGGAATCGAGTATCACACTAACTATTGAACATTGCAATAAACTATCAAAGGTTTATGAGTATCACTAACTATTGAACATTGCAATAAACTATAGATATATGACTATGTGAAATTGTTTGCCACTCTTTGGTGAGTAGGATGATCCTTTTGGATATGCTATGGCATAATAATTAGCCATCACAATCATTTATGTACCATTGTCAAATGAAAATCAACCACTCATCTAACCAATGGGTCCATTCACCATTTATTATTAGAGATGTCACAAAATGTCATCACATTTTAGTCCATTGTCGTTCACCATCTGTCTCAATTTAACAAGTTCACTATCGACATTGATGGGAAAGTTATTATTATAGACACAACCATACCATTCAGCTTCTAATCATATAAAACAAAACCATAATAGCAATATTTTAGGTCGAGATAGCGAAGTTAGACTTACTTTACATTCTAATCGTATGAAACAGTTGAGCTTTAATTTAGTAGGTGAACATGACCATAATATTGTTTAGTGTGTAAATTGCAATAGACGTTTTAAGGTTTATTACTGCACGCGTGGTTCTTATTACTTTAATAAGTGACTAATGAGGTCTCTCCGAACGACTTTTGGTTTTGATATCGTTTCTGTCAAAACTGAAATGACTAAAGTACCACTATTCAAATACAAGTATATTTTAGTCATTTTAATTTGATCATGAATAATGTCTAACTTAAAACTTTCTCACATAAACCACGTATGTGTTTTCGAAGTTTTAGTTAATGCGCATGCATTTTAGATTGTACGTTATTATGAAATTTACTCTATATCTTAAAAAAGTATATGCAGTTATAGAAATTTATTCATAATAGAATAACAAAGTTGTTCTGCTCAGTTGGCCACCTGAGTTATTTTTAGAGTTTGGGGAGGGGTTTTACTCCGATTCGAGTCTCGTAAATGACATAAAAAAATGGATTTTCCTCTTAGTGCGAAGCCATGAGTTTTAGGATTTTCTTTCGCGATTCTATTCAAATGATTCAGGTCCCAGGGCCTGCCTGTTGGATGGTTTACTTGAAGATTGAATTTCAAATGTGATGCCGTTTAAAAAAAAAAAAAAAAAAAAAAAATCTGTAACAAATAATACTGTACATGATTAGTTATAGTGCATTGGTGCAATAATGAAAAGGTTAATAATGCAAGGCACATGTCGAGTGTTACACACACGATCACATTTTACAAACGACGTCTTCGTGCAGTCGCATACACGCACGTGACACATATTTATCTCGTAAATCCAAGTCTTCCAAATGGACCAATTGGAATAAAAACATGAATTCTACTACATCCATCCGTACACGTGGCATATTGCAAATGATGCTGTTTTCACATCCATTAAAACTTTATGTCATTTAAAAGTAGCATGTTAGATCAATTATTAGTTTTGTTGATAGAAAAAAATAGTGGTTGGCGAAGCTTTCATGTGGCAATTATATATATATTAACTAAAAGGCGAGCAACAGTGCTTGCGAATCTGGCGATTAATTGCCAACTTTCAAAGTTGGCGAAAATAGTCCCGAGTTTAAGTGTAAGTTGCTGAAGTAAGTCCAAGTTGGCAAAATAGTCTCTAAGGTTTAAGTATCGCTGCAAAGTAAGTCTTTTATAGCAATTTGACAAAAATAGTCCCTATCCAAATTCACGGCTACAAAAGCAATCCCGCTGCATCGCGCGAGTTCCCACACTCGTTAATATATAAAAGTTGATATAGCATCGACACGAAACCATAGCCGATGATACTACCACCATCCACTTGCCAATTGCCATAAGCTAAGAATCTCAATCAACACACCACCACCACATGAGCATAATAAGAAGCACAAAAAGACATCCAAAATATGAATATATCTTGTTTTTGCAACTTATTTCGAATAATATCTACATTACTAAATTAGAGTAGTGTATTGTAGCACTTTTCCATTCCAATACAACTTGCAAGATACTAAGCGTAACACTTCATTGTAGCACTTTTGCCACCACCCGGTAGGATTGTGTGGCCAAAATTTGGCTTGTTTGATATTTGAACCGGTTTAGCCTAAGGTGTCAAGGTTGTGCTTGTGGTCGATTTTTTCACCCATTTTCACACTTCGTACAGAGTAATTGCCCTTAAATTGTTAGCGTTTGTTAGGTTTGGATGGTGGAAGTCTACCTTCGCCACAGTCAACCTGATATATATGTAATAGTCAATTCTCCATTGCTGATTCTTATTATTCATACTTAAATATTGGTACCATATTATTATGGGTGAAAACTAAAGACACGCAACGTGATTTTTCAGAACTATCGATGTACGCAACGAATTTTGAAAATTACCATTGTACGCAATATATTTTTCAAATTTAGAACGATATACCAATATATGGCATTAACTAACAAGTTACCAGGTCACAAACTTTCAAAATGACATAAATGGTCCTGTGACTTGCGTTGACTTTCCGCGGGTCATCCATTGACTTTATTTTCGGTTAAAAAGTTTGATAATGGTCCTTATGGTCATTAACTTCCAGATTTAGTCCGTTTTTTCCGTTTTCATCCGTTTTTGTCAGTTTTTCTTACGTTTTGTCCGTTTTTCTTACGTTTTTATCGGTTTTCATCTGTTTTTGGCCCTTTTTCTAACATTTTTGTCCGTTTTTATCCGTTTTTCTTTCGTTTTGTCTGTTTTCTTTCGTTTTTGTCTGTTTTCATCTGTTGTTTTTACGTTTTGTTCGTTTTTCGTACGTTTTTAATTCGTTTTTGTCCGTTTTTCTTACATTTTGTTCGTTTTTCTTACGTTTTTGTACAATTTCAACATGTTGAAAATTTTTTCCAAAAAGAAAAAAAATTTGGAAAAAACTTTTCCAAAAAAAAAAATTGGAATTTTTTTGCAATTTTGAAAAAATAAATAGGAAAAAAAATTTCGAAAAAATTTGAAAAAAAATTAAAAATTTGAATAAAAAATCTAAAAAAAAAAATTTTTTTGAATAAAAAAAATATTTTTCAAATATTTAAAAAAATATATATATTTTTCAAATATATTATTTTTTAAAAAAATCTTTAAAAAAAAATATTTGAAAATTTTGAAAATAAAAAATTTCAAATTTTTTTTTTAAAGATTTAAAATAAAATATATATATTCGAAAAAAAAAATTTGAATAAATTTTTTTTTTTTCAAAATTTTTTTTTAAAATATTTTTCGAATATATATATTTTTTGGGTTTTAATGATAGCAACGTCTTTTCAAATGTACCGATCTAGAATACAGCGTCTATTTTTGTCCCACTTAATATTCTGAACTTCTGTTTTGTACCAATCTACCCATAAGTGACCGGTAAATCTGGGAAAAAAGTTTGGAAACCGCTATGCATCTTTTTATTAAGCGTTTTGGGCGCTGATAGCAAGCGTACTTTTCAAATGTACCGATCTAGTCTGCGATACTATTTTTGTCCCACTTAATGTAAGCGTATTTTCATTTTCCGCGGGTTTTCGTCGTTTTTGTCGTTTCGTCAGGTTTTGCACATTTTCACCGCACGCTTTTGCCGTTTTTCATCCGATTCTCACATATTTTTGTTCGTTTTTACACATTTTCATTTGTTTACATGTTTTCGCCTTGTGATAAGAGTAACAGCTCACTTCATTTGAACGTTTTACGCCGCGTTATCGTACATTTTTTGCGTTTTTGTAGTTTTGTTCATTTCTACGCATTTTTTTTTTTACATATTTTAAGCCTTGTGATAAGAGTAACGTGCAAAATGTGCAAAAGCCGGATGAAACGCAAAAACGGCCGAAAACATGCAAAGACAGAACAAAAAGCGTTAAAAATGGACCAGCGTGCAATAATGGATAAAAGCGTCGCAGCGTTTAATCGAAAACACGATAACATAGAAAAATAGCGAAAACATGCTAAAATATCCTAAAACGTGCAAGATGGGCAAAATGTGTAAAACATGCAAAACGGACAAAAACGTGCCTAAATGTGTAGAAAGCGCACAAAACGTGCAAAATGGAAAAATATGCAAAAGGTGAAAACATGTAAAAACGAATGAAAATGCGTAAAACGAACAAAAGCGGTAAGAACGGATGAAATCATGCAAAAGCGTGCGAAAATGTGCAAAAACAGCGTGCACGAGCGAAAACATGCGAACGATGACAGCGTGCAAAAAGCGGATGAAAATGTGTGAATAACGTGCGAAAACGGCAAAAAGCGGACAAAAGCGTGCAAAACGACGAAACGTGCGAAAACGAGCGAAAACATGCAACGAACGAAGCGTGCAAAAGCGGATGAAAGCGTGTGATAGCGTCTTGAAAAGCATGTAAAAGCGGACAAAAAGCGTGCAAAACGGACAAGAACGTGCGAAAATGGGCAAAAAAAAAATTTGGTGCCGGTTAAACAAGTTTGATGGGGTAGATTAGTACAAAAACAGAAAGTTCGTAACATTAAATGGGACAAAAAATAGCGTCTTAGATGGTCACATTTGAAAAAGATGCGTTCTTGTGTATTAGTAAAACCCTATTTTTTTAAATCTTAAAAAAAAATTTGAAATTTTTTATTTTCAAAATTTTCAAATATTTTTTTTTAAAGATTTTTTTAAAAAATAATATATTTGAAAAATATTTTTTTTATTCGAATTTTTTTTTTGAAAATTTTTATTCAAAATTTTTAATTTTTTTTCAAATTTTTTTTCCTATTTATTTTTTCAAA
>OU343216.1:79632015-79796374 GCA_910596185.1 Chrysanthemum makinoi | reverse complement strand
AAAGTTTTGGTCATTTAGAATAGTCCACAAACAAAGGCATCTGAAATCCACTCGGCCTCCAAGTTCCCCATACAAAACTTGCAACCAAAGTGGTGTTCATACAACCCATTGCACAAAAATAGTATGTTAATTATAAAGTGCATGTATCATAGTAGTTAAAAAGTATAAAATGTTTTAAGTATAACTAGTATATTGATCACGTAAACGCCAAGATCAAAACTTATGCAATTAGCTACTTAGTCTCTATTCCATCCCCGTAAACCCTCTGTGGGTATGATGCTCACAAGGAAAGTAATAGCATAGTTCTTACTTCATCTCCCAAACCCAATGCGCTATCCAAGGAGACTTTGTGTTGCCTTTATATGAAAGTAATAAGCATTAGTTTTACTAATCAAACTCAATGCATGTGTTATCCATGGAGACTTTGTGTTGCTCATAAGGAAAGTAATAGCATTAGTTTTACTTCATCTCCGAAACTCAATGCATGTGTTATCCAAAGAGACTTATCATGTGAACGAGGAGATTTCTCAATGTATGTTGAGAGACTTTCAAGTTTAGTATAACACAATCAAGTATAATGAAATCAAGTATATAACACAATCAAGTATAATGAAATCAAGTATATAACACAATCAAGTATAATGAAATCAAGTATATAACACAATCAAGTATAATGCAATCAAGTGTAATGAAATCAAGTATAATGCAATCAAGTGTAATTAAGTTCAAAGATTTCAAGTGAGTTCAATAGTTCGAATACCAAAGAGCTCTAATAATATCAAAAGGTTCAAGATAGTTGAATCGCTCAAAAATCACGCCAAACAAGTTTAAAATATATCAAAAGGGTCCTTGTACAAGTTAAAAGAGTTCAACTATATGTCAAAAGTTCAAATCAAGTCCAAAGTGTTCACTTATATGTTAAAGGGTTCGAATCAATTTAAAAGAGCTCAAATATACATGTCGAAGGTTTCAAAATCAAGGAAAGTGTTTCAACTAATAGCGTTCATAACATAGTGATTAATTTAGTTGTGCATAATCTACTTACGCCGACATAGAGTGAAACTAAAGATATTTAAGTTCATATAAAGGTAAAGTAAAAGCAAGTAGTTGAGCATGTATCTCCCCAAAGAGTTTATAAAACAATTAAACGAGTAAAAGTGGGGCTACGAACTCACCTGGTGCAATGTTTTTGGTGACAAAAGTAGATACACTGAAATGAGGTGTGATCTCTATCCGCAACCTAATATGAATGATATGCTCTAATATAAGTCATGAAACAATGTCGTGCATGCAAATCCATATGTAATCTATACCACTTGTACGTTTTTGAAACTAGAATTTATCGTCGAAATATATTTTTATGACATCTCGTCATGTTTATAAAATACTTTACAAGTATATATGTTGAATCAACATCCTACGATAATCGTTTTGTGATTTATTGTGAAATTATAACTTTTCGTCATAGAATAATGTTATTTGACCATTTCATGAAAGTGAATATACGGCCTCAAAAAGCTAGTCGTAAAATGGTGCACGTCGAGTGTCAGGAAACAAACTCAACGGTTTTGGGAAGCTTGTATCATTATCTCAAAGTTTTAGCATTTAAGTTTTTATCCTAGAGGTCTCGATCATGGAGAAAAATATAGGTAAAGTATGGTACTTGTGTCCAAAATATTGTTTAAGGGTGATTTCCGGCAAAGTTTAAGTGACCGTGATTTTATTCTATAACTCATTGACCGAACGTTGACATTTTGGAAAATATGCTTGGCGAACTTACTTTAACTAGAAGACATCACGTTATAAAAAGTAACTCGTCATTGTTAAAAACGACCCTCAACATGGTCCCTCGTTGTCGTAGTTTATGTTTAATAGAAAATATATTAAGGTTGCTTATATAATAAAGTTACGGCAACTTTGAGTAAACGTGTATAATTTAATCGCTACAAGTCCGCTTACGCTTTCAACATCCTTAGACTCGTATTAAAGTATACTAATATATTTTTGATAAGTCGAAACATTTTATAACGCTTAAGACTCATTTTTGACTCGTAAAAAGTTAATATAACATGCTGAATTTTCTGGAATTATTAGTTTTCGTCGCCAAACTTCAAAAATTCATAACTTCTTCGTTATAACTCTGTTTTAACCCGTTCAAGCGACACGTTGTTTTAAAGTGTATTTTCTAAATATCTAGCCCAATAATTTTTACCCACTGTCGAATTTTCCCAGATTTAAAAATATGGACAGACCCTTAATTAAACTTGTCTAAATGAGTTTTTCACGCCAAAAAACCTATTCTAACCAATTCAAAACAACTCCGCGGCTATTATAATCCTACCATACACCTTCTTAGGGTGTCATGGGTTCCTAGGCATCAACAAAAGTGATATGTTTCAAGGAGTAATTATAGGATGACATAAATATATATAACTCTTAAAATCAATGAAAAAGTGGTATAAACATCCATAAGACTTGCATGTTTTTCTCAAATATGATGAAATGAACATAAAGTAAATATGAAATATGAAGATGAATATGAGATGCTTGCTAGTTAACTTGATGAGGTTAATGAGCAAAGGTTTTTCCTAATCACCCAAGGTTTTTGTTTCAAAACCTTAATCAAGAGTGTAACTAGAGTGAAAAATACTTGTCTTGAAAATTTTTATGATCTTCTCATGGTCTTCTATGGTGGCCGGTTTTGTGGAGAAGAGAGAAAGAGAAACACCTTTTCTTTCACCTTGATATTATTGTTGTATGTGTTTAGTAAGTATAAAATGAATATAAGTGAAGTATAGGTTAGATATTTTGTATTGAAATGGTGTGTGTCATCCCCTTGTCGACAAGGGTATATTAGTAGAAGACTAGCACCCTTTTTTTTATTAAGTATTTAAATGGAGTATAATGTGTAATTATTTAAGGGTAATTAGTAACTTGTGTACACATTTGAGTATTTAGGGTAGCGTTAGCTAAAAATAAATTTTAACGGGTCAAGATAAAATATATTAAGGTCATAACAATTATAAAAATACATTTCTTGAAAGATTTGAGTGAAATAATATTTATCGGGTTGTATTTAAGAAAACTGGTCGTGAATTATATAAATTAACAATTTATATGCTAAATTAAATTTAAAACACCGGTAAACTCATAATATTATTTTTATAAACTTAATATGAGTACAAAATATATCTAGAAATTTTGGAAGTATCGGATCAAATGTTCAAAATAATTACTCACGCGATAGCGCTTATTTAATAAGAAATTATGCGTTTAATGTGAAATGCAAAACTATGCATGAGCTAATATGATGAATATAGAGTTTGAGAAATGACCGGAAATTGAGAATTGTGACAACTATAGCGACTTGGCACTTAGCGACTTGGTTCAAAGTTTCCTAGCGACTTGGGTGATATCCTTTAAATACGGTTTTCGCTTGATTTAGTAAAATCCCGTGAAAGAATCTATTTCCCGGTTTAATCATAGAGTTATAAAATCACGTTTAATCAGTCATCATGTCTACCAACGTTCCTACAATCATCTCCACATTGCAGGATGTTCAAGTACTGGTTCGATACTCGTCCACCCATGCTTGACGAATCGACTACGACTCTTGGGCTCAAAGAATCAGATTGTATTGTCTTTGAAAGGAAAATGGGGTCAACATTCTCAAATCGATTGATGAAGGACCATATCGAGTTGAGACTACTAGAGACATAATTGATACAACTGAAGATGGTACATTGATTTACGGAATGGAAAGACCAAAGATGTATAATGAGCCTAATGATAAGGAGAAGAAGAGATTCGGCGATATCGGGCTTCTAACATCATATTGCAAGGTCTTCCAAAAGACATATACAAGCTTATCAACCATAACACTGAAGCAAAGGTCAGATGGGATAATGTTAAGATGCTTCTCTCAGGTTCTGAATTAACTATGGAAGACAAAGAATCTCAACTCTATGATGAATTTGAGCACTTCAAGATGAAACCAGATGAGAGTGTCTATGAGTACTATGTGAGATTTCATAAGTCAGTTAATGACATGAGGAACATCGAATGACCATGCCTAACATTCATGAACTCAAAGTTTGTTAACAACATGAATCTCGAATGGCACAAGTTTGTCACTCTCGTGAAGCTCACTAAAGGATTGAAGAATACAAACTATGAGCAACTCTATGCCTTCCTTCTTTAGAATGAGAGACATGCCATGTTTGAAAAGAGGATTCTTGAACAATTCAAAACAAATCCAGGAGAGACAAGCTCATCAAATGAGTCAACTGCCTTCTACTCAAACATTAGGATTACCACTAAAGCTTCACAAGTTATACCCATGGGTGATGGAACTCACAAACTCATTCCCGATCCAATGTTCAAACAAGTTG
This sequence comes from Chrysanthemum makinoi, assembly GCA_910596185.1. Taxonomy (NCBI): domain Eukaryota; kingdom Viridiplantae; phylum Streptophyta; class Magnoliopsida; order Asterales; family Asteraceae; genus Chrysanthemum; species Chrysanthemum makinoi. The sequence goes on along the minus strand of OU343216.1, from coordinate 79,791,983 downwards.
ATGTTGATGCACACGTGGGTAACTTCATTAATCAACCGCTCTCCGATTAGTCAAAACATGAACTCTCTCCCACACACCAACAATAACCTCAGAACAACCTCCAATCTACACAATCAAGCCACCGCCGAGACGGAAGGTTATAATACAACGGTTCAAGAAAGGCATGATGAACAAGGAAGAGGTGGAGTTGGTAGAGGATATGTGGCAAATCAATAGGGAAGAAATGGAAATCAAGGTCAAGTTAAGACGATCAAGTGTTTAACTGTGGAGGTGAGGGACACACAGGAACCGCACATCGCCAAAGCTCCTCAAAATGTGAATACTTCAGGGATAAGATGTTGCTTATTCAAGCCCGTGATAATGGTGTAGCTTTGGATGAAGAAGAGTTGTTATTTCTTCGGAGGGAAATGCCAAGACCATGATGCGATGTGGATGAGCGACCTATTCAGAGATAGGTCACAATCATCGAATGCCTTTCAAGTAGCTGATGATGCATACGACTCGATGTTGATGATGGACCTACTGCACAAACAATTTTCATGGCTAGCATTTCTCCAATGGTCTCTCCTAAGGTCTCATCTTCACCACAAGCTGGTCCATCCAAAGACAAACTCATTTCTGAGGTACTAAAACTATATGATGATGGTGATATGCAAAAGATGCATGACAAAGTACAATCAACTGAAACTATTGAGTCAAATATTGAAGATATGGGTAATATCAATGTTGTCCCATATGATCAATATGTGAAACAAAGTGAAAGTGAAGTTGTACCAAGTGATGCATCTTCTGCAATCAACGATGACTATGTTTTTGATGAATACACCGCATGTGCCTCTGATGATTCTATTATCTCTAACTAATGCCTATAAAGAACGTGTTGCTATTTATGAACAACGTGCTAAATTTGAGTTGACCTCCCGTGAGCAGGAAATGGATGACCAAATGCATAAACTATTAGAAAAGTAGGTTAGAGAAGAAGTATTAAAACAAGAGTTAAACTCCTTACAAGAAAAGCTTTCTAAAACTGCTAAGCAAAACAAGAACTTCAAGAAAATGTTAAAATGCTTAAGCAAGAATTTAGCGCTAAGGAATCAAAACTTTTGAATGAGTTTTCCAATCTAAAATCTTTGAAAAACAAGCTTGAAAATAAGTTGTATGCGACAAGGAAATACCATTCAGACGCTCTTTAATCACTAAGCATGAGTTTGAGTGATAAGCATAGTACTCCCCTTGTTGAGGAACCAAATCCAGAAGTTGTTATAAAGGCTAGAGTGCCCATAAGGTTATTTATGATGGCAATGAAATTCTTAAGCCTAGACAGAAACCTAGTCATACTGAAAGTACTCGAGGAAGATAAGAAATCCGATGAAGTCACTAGGGAAAAGATGAACAAGAAACTAGATGATCCTAAATGTAAAGAGAAGAAAATAAATATCACACCCCATGATTACAAGAAGGAGAATTGGATTTCCTTGAACAAGTTTAAGCCTCGGACATTGTTAACACCCGAACAAGTGTTCTGGAAAAGGATTTAGATAAGCAAAAAGCAGAGAATCTTGTTGTAACAAACCCTCCCCTTTAGGAAAATTTCAAATAATGTATCCTCCCAATACACCAATGCATTTAGTTCCTAGAACTATTGCCACTAAGAGTAAGACCTTAATCACCAATATGTTATTCTTCAACTATTTGTCGATTTTGAGAAAACTTGTAAGAAAAGAATCACACCCACTGGATAATCAGGGAAAGGGGTTTTGAACAAACAAAAGAATGCTATCTAACCGAGGTCATGCCTTTCTTCAAACTACTAAAAGATCATTTTGAGAGTCTTAAAAAGGGGATAAATTCCGATATTAAAGGAATGGAAAAGGAATTTGATGCAATGATAGTTGAGGTTAGTGACTATGAGCCAGCATTAAAATATAATGAGATTGAGAGGAAGAACTTGCATACCTTGAATGAGAATCTTATTTCTGAATGTATTATTCAAGATGTGTTTTACATCTGCACGAATTGCTCCATTAATGCTTCTCAATTTCATGAATTATCTGTTGCTCGAAAGTCTTATGATCGTCATTGAGCTTGAAAAGATTAATTCGAAACTTAATGAGAAAATTGATCCGGATGATCACGATAATTTGGTAAAGCATCTTTCTAAACTAGAAGTTGAACATTTTGATTTACAACTAAAATATCAACATCCAAAAGAAAATGTTAAAACCTCAAATATCAAGACATCCTTGGATGCTCCCGAATTTGATGCGCTTTTGAAATTAGCAAACGTGATGAATAGATTCGAGCTCATTGTAACACGATCAAAAAGTTGAAAGCCCAAATCTCTCAATTGAAGGGTGAAAAGAACAATGTGACCGGATCCCAAATGCCTCCTCCTTTAGATTCAAGATTCTCAAACTTTTCATCTTCAAAACTTAGTTAATGCCTTACAAAAGGAAAACGAGTTTTCTAGAAGAAAATGAAAAGTTAAACGACATTTTAAAGAGTTATATGATTCAATGAAAGTCACCCGTGACCAAAAACAACGGAAAAATAACGTCTTTACAAAAGGAAATTGAGAATCGAGAAGTCGTGGAAATGGGAAACCGCCACTTGTTTTCAATAAGAATGTTGTCTCAAAGTCACCCTTAGATCTGAAATACACTGTGACAGTTAAATATATTCCTCCTCATCTTAGGAATAATGAACATGCTTTTCATGACTACTGTGCTTACCTTAAGGATAGTCTAGAATGTCTCCGTGATATTGTCGAAGAGGATTTCATTAACAAACCTCTTGATAGAGAAATTAGGTTTGCTTGCCTCCAGGCCAAACGATCTCAAGAGCCGCTAGAATGTGTAATTGCAACATGTCCTAAATCCTTATCCTTAGGTGCAAAAGGCAAAGCTGTGATGCCTAGTTCTATGCCTAGTGCCGAGCATTCAAACCATTCTAGGCCTAAGCAAGTTTTAGTAATACGATCCTTGCACGTCTAGTTCAGAATGCAAAAGTAGATCAACCAACTGATGTTCCCATAATTCCCTCTACAGGAGTAATCAAGTGACATTAAAGCAAGCGGGTCAAAGTCTCAAGACAATACAAGGAATGATAGGACCTCGCAAGCTAAAATGTGCATTGGAAGAGAGTAGAAGACCAACCTAGGAACTTTAAGCTTGAGTTGAATAAAACGAATCGTGTTGATTCGAGTATTAGCCTTAGGCGCATCGTAATTAATTCAATTTCGATACTATTTGCAAACCTTGTAATGATGTTTTCTTGAATTCTGTTGCTAATCATGAATGTGGTGTGAATGCTTTGTCTAATGCTGTCAAATGCCCAGTTAAAATTGTTAAGGCTAATAATCGTGCAAAGAAAGCTAAAAGGCAAAGACGAAAGATTGTTAGAAAAAAGTGGAAACCCACAGAAGAACATTTATAAAGATAGGTTATTATTGGATACCTTTTGGCCATAAGAATAATCAGTTTTGCCTCAAACTGCTAAGACTATGCCCACTAGAAAATGGATGCCTACTGGTAGAACTATTCCTTAAGAAGTGAACATACTTTGAATAGGTCAAATACGCATACCCAAAGATTGCATCTATTCCCAATGATTCCATTACTTCTACTGATATGGATGTTTCTTTTCTGTGGGTGTTCCACTATCGTTACTAACCAAGTGGAACCCATTCTTGCATGGGGATCCCAATTATCCATTTATCCATTCTTGTTCGTGTTCAACCGCAGATCGTTCAAATCGCTCGTGGTACTGGACTCAGGTCGCTCCAAGCATATGACCGAGACCGTCGCTCATGAACTTCGTGAGCAAATTCATCGACGCTTAGATTCGGGAATGATCATTTCGCAATTATGGGTTATGGTGATTATGTAGTTGGTAAAAGTGTTATCTCCGTGAGTATATTATGTGGAAGGTCTTGGTCATAATTTGTTCTCTGTTGGTCAATTCTGTGATTCGATCTAGAGTAGCCTTTAGAAAACATGTTGCTTCGTTAGAAACTTGATGGTAAGGAATTTTAAGAGGTACCGTGGTTCAAACCTATACACCATCTCTATCGAAGATATGATGAAGTCTTCTCCAGATTGCTTGTTGTCAAAGGCTTCCAAAACAAAGTCATGGTTATGGCATCGTCGTCTCAATCACTTGAACTTCTGCACCATCAATGATCTCTCCAGAAAGGACTTAGTTGTAGGTTTACCTAGACTTAAGTATGAAAAGGATCATCTTTGTTCAACATGCCAATTGGGAAAAGCAAGAAGTATGCCCATAAACCCAAACCTACAAACTCACAAGAAGTTCTTCATACAATTCACATGGACTTATGTGGACCCATGAGAGTGCATAATATCTTTGGGAAGAAATATGTGTTAGTTGTGGTTGATGATTTCTCTAGATTCACTTGGGTAAAGTTCTTAAGGACAAATGATGAAACTCCAGATATCATCATCAAACTCATCAAACAACTGCAGGTTCGTCTTAACAAAACGGTCGAATCATCGAACGCACAATGGAACCGAGTTTGTTAACAAACAACTTAGTGAGTTTTATTAGAGTATTGGAATCATTCATCAAAGAAGTGTTCCTAACTCCTCAATGAACGGTGTAGTTGAAAGACGAAATCGAACTCTTGTGGAAGCCGCAAGGACTATGCTGATTTACTCAATAGTTCCAATGTTTCTGGGTGAAGCCATCGCCATCGCATGCTACACCCAAAATCGACCGATTCACACCGCTCATGGAAAACTCCATATGAACTTGTTCAAACAGAAAACCTGATCTTTCATTCCTTCGTGTTCTGCTTTATGTTATCCAACTAATGATGGTCAAGATTTAGGAAAACTGAGAGCTAAAGCGGACATTGGAGTTTTTGTAGGCTATGCACCAAACAAAAAAGGTTACCGAATCTATAACAAGAGAACCCAAAATATCATGGAAACAATTCACATCACGTTTGATGAGCGACGGTCAAATGGCTCCTAGACATTCCAGCTCGACCCGCACTTCAAAACAATCCCATTGGTTCATCTCTTTGTACCAAACTTCTTCAAAGAACTCCATATGTACCTCCTAAGATGATTTAAAGAAACTGTTTGATCCAATGTTTGATGAACAATTTGAGCCAAGTAACAATGATAAGTCAATCCAATCAACAAAGGTCGCTTCTATCCCTCGTCAATGAAATTAACCCTTCAACTTCTATGTCATTAAGCCAAGAAGCGCCGGTCACACCAATCATTCATCAACAAATCTTCAATCATCAAGTGTACATCATGGAAATGCTTCTGATTCACAGATGAAGTCAACTTTGCTACTCTCGAAGATGCTCCATTTGAAAATATATTTGCTCCTCGAATCATCATCTAACCATCTTCTGTGAGACATCGACTCGCTACTTCAGTTCCTCAACAACAACCACATGAACACCTCAAAATGGACTCACGATCATCCATTAGACAACATCATTGGAAATCCCTCTCTTCCAGATCCACACGGAAACAACTTGCAACCGATGCCTTATGGTGCTTCTTCAACTCCGTACTCTCTAAGATCGAACCAAAAGATGTTAAAACCGCCATGAATGAAGACAGCTGTTCAATGCCATGCAAGAAGAAATTCATGAGTTTGATCGTCTCGATGTATGGGAATTAGTACCGCCCGATTGGCATGATCATTGCTCTCATGTGGATCTTCAAAGTAAAGCTTGATGAGCATGGTGATGTTTTAAAGAATAAGGCTAGATTGATTGCAAAAGGATACCGCCAAGAGAGGTATAGACTTTGAAGAATCATTTGCCCTTGGCTCGAATCGAGGCAATCGAATATTCTTGGCTAATGTCGCAAGTAAGAACATGGTAGTCTATCAGATGGATGTAAAGACGGCATTTCTGAACGAATATCTTAAAGAAGTCGCTACGCCGCCAACCCAAGGCTTTGTGAATCCAGAGCATCCTACTCACGTTTATCGTTTGAAGAAATCTTTACGTTTAAAGCAAGCTCCAAGGGCATGGTATGATACGCTATCAAAGTTTCTTCTATCTACCGGATTCAACAAAGGAGCAGTTGATCTAACATTGTTCACCAGAAGTCGGAAACATTTAATTCAGTTCAAATTTATGTTGATGATATCATTTTGCCTCGACCGACCCCAATGAATGTGATCGCTTTTCAAAAGAAATGGGTTCCAAATTTCAAATGTCAATGATGGGACAAATGTCATTTTTCTTGGGATTACAAATTTCACAAAGTCCCGAGGCATTTTCATAAATCAATCTAAATATGCAAATGAGATTTTAAAGAAATTTGGATTTGATTCAAGTGACCCCGTTGACACTCCCATGATTGAACGAACCAAGCTTGATGAGGACCACTCGGGGATCATGGTAAACCAAACGAAATATCGAGCATGATCGATCCTGATGTACCTCACACCCAGAGACCCTATATTATGTTCGCCTGATGCATGTGTGTGCTAGATACCGTGCTAAGCCTACCAAAAGCACCTTGAAGCGGTTAAACGGGTCTTTCGGTATCTCCAAGGAACCATCAACATGGGACTTTGGTACCCGAAGGACACATGTATGTCACTAACAAAGATATGCGCATGCAGATCATGCAGGGTGTCAAGATACTGCCGGCACGCCCGAGGAGCTCAATTTTGGGTGATAAGCTTGTGAGCTGGTCTTCAAAGAAGCAAATGAGTACTTCTATTTCCTCTATAGAGCTGAATACATAGCCATGTCATCTTGTTGTGCTCAAATCCTTTGGATGAGATCCCAATTATCCGACTATGGCTTTGAATTCAACAAAATCCCTCTGCATCGCTGGATAATAAAAGTGCTATTGCTCTCTCATGCAACAATGTTCAACACTCAAGAGCAAAGCACATCGATATTCGACATCATTTCATCAGGGAACAAGTGGAAAAAGGTGTGGTGGAACTCTATTTTGTGAGGACTGATACCAGTAGCGTGACATCTTCACCAAAGCTCTTCCAAGAGAACGTTTTGAGTTTATTCTTCCATGACTTGGCTTGAAAAGCCTTCAACCAGAAACACTCAAACGTCTTCAGGAGGAAGACGAGGAGTAAAGGTCTTTCTTCATCTATCTCTTGTAAATATTTATTCAAAAAGAAAAATACAAAAATATAAAACCAAGAAAAAGAAAATAGAAAAATAAAAATTCCACAAAAATCCATAAAAATCTAAAAAATTCAAAAATCCTCAAAAAATATTGTCCTTTTTGTCATGTTTTTCTCGATTCGATAATATCTACGGTCTTTATGCTATCATTCAAAGAATGACACAGGACTTTAGATGTTGTTCAATGTTTTTAAAAAAAATAGAAAAAAATCATTCCATGGATGGAAAGGTATATAGAATCAAAAAATATTTTTGGGAGAAAGAGAAATAATGGTTTATCATTTCGTGCAATAACCCGCTTCTTTAATGAAAAACGAGCCATGCTTTAAATTGGTTTTCAAATCTCATGCTCTGATTCTATAAAACAATCACCTACTATCTAATGAAAACTAATTGCTTTGAAAATTAACTTGGACTCAATTTTTGAAAATCATCTGATTCTCAATTTGTCAAAATATCTATCTCTCAATCAACAACTTATGTCATTGATTGAGGGGGAGAATGATTATTCAAATTAAATCAAAAGTTATTTTTCAAACAAAGGTACAGCATTGGTTACTATTATGTTTTCAAAAGATAATCATGCATGTTTAATCAATGGAGTTTAAAGTCTCAAAATTTGATCCTTATCGCTAAAACGCTTTCATAATCTAGTCACAATTCTCCTTAAAAGCTTTCAAAATCAATTTAAATCTACAGAGATCACAAATCTTAATGATTTGATAATTGTGATCGGGGGAGAATTTGTGATTTAAATTGGATTTAAACTGATGATTCGGCAAATGGTTTGTAAATGGTTTTATAAGGATGTACAAGTTATCCTCCCCGCATGTGACAAACGATTTCAAATTTTCCATGCACATGTTGAGGGGGAACATCTATCTTAAAACAAAATATTTGAAACGTGATCACAAAGTGTGTCTTCTTGTATGTGCAAAACTCTTCAAACCTCGAGGCACATATTGAGAGGGAGCAAACTTGTGAAAACCTCATCCTTCCAAAATGCTTTATCTACTTGATTTTATAAGGGAAGTGATGTATCTTTAGAAAAATAAATCAAAGAAGTTAATTCTTCCTCTTGCCTTCGTGTGCTAAACGATTTCAAATACATGATGCACATGTTGAGGGGGAGCTCTTTTTCTAAAAATATCAAAACAATTGTGCAAAATTCTTTGATAAATTATCACAAGCATCTGTATTGATTTTTCAAATGGTTTTCAATTGGTTCCAATGGCAGACTAACAATACCAAATAGACCGACCAACTTTACTTTATGTATGGTGATATAAGGATGATAAGGTTAGGTATTTGTTCCCATGATCCGCCAGAACCGGAGGGATCTACCAATGGACTATCCACTAGTTAGTGTAGAGTTCTTAGGTATGATGATAAAAGGAGAAAAATGAGATATGGGAAGAGTGCGGACTGAGACTGAGCTAGTAATGGAATAAACCCAACAAGGTTATAGTTATGAAGTCTCGTAAGCAATCGAAGGGTTGAAGAATGAAAAAGAATTGAATGTGAAAAAGGGTGAAAACAAATAGCCCTCCATATATTCAACCTTAGGGCGTAAAACCGGGTTCAACTCATATACTACTGATAGCAACATCGGTATTGATGACAAGACGTCATGGACCCAGTGACGCAATGCACTTAACTTCCCAAACTACTCAAGTTCCTCTTAAAAGGACTTGGTTCATTCTCACGGGTAACCGACATTATCTATCGACTTTCTCTTAGAGATTGTTGATATTGAAGAAGGAGACCCTCTCCCTAGTCTCCGTTATAGGATCCAAATATGCACAAATTGAGTCTAGAGCCACGAGATCATCAATAAGTCTCATTAGGACACATTCAATGAAGACTCTCTGTTTCACACAATGTGGAAAGAGAGATTATATCTTGAGTCCTTCGCAGTATCCTTGTAGTATTGCCAGAACATCTGAGTGATATGCAATCATATTTACAATGAAGATGGAAAGCCTTCTAGAGCCAACATCAAACAAGCTCCTGGTGGGTGGCATGTGAGATCTATTCTATAGATCAAACATGTGACAACTGAATGAAACAATGGGTGATTCAATCTTTTGAATCAATCCTCGTTCAGGTTATGGATTGACGGATACCTTTGAAAACCGGTCGTTATGCTCAAAAACTCTTTTCTAGCACATCATCGTGTACTAATATTTCAAATTAAAAGGTGTTTATGATTGATAATTGATTTTCATTAAAACCTTCGTTGTATTGCAATAAACAATTTCTATTGATTTATTACCTCATTGTTTTTCAAATATCTTTTCATCAATCGAATCTCTATTCGCGGTTCACTCACACCGTGTTGTCTTTGAGACGCTCCGGTTTGAGAACGGCTAGAGCAAATAAACCCTCGTCAAGGAAATTCTTCGAATTATACCGATCACAGCAATACTTGTAATCGATCAACGGGAACCGTGCCGTGGTACCTCAATTCGACGAAGTGGTCAAAGACACTCTCGGCGCTTTATTGCTAACCGTTGTATGCGTACTCGATACGTTTGCAAGATCGAATGGAGCGGTCAATCCATTCCCGCATGCTCACACTACACATTCATCTCAAAAGAAATCATGATTAGTGCATCAATGACTCTGATATATTCACTCCATGCTTCTCGCTACGCTGCGCCAATATCATGAATCAACGAAAGCTTCCGCTACTCCGATAAGAAGAAATCATGATCCAGAATGTGAGCATGTCGGTCCAAATGTCACAACATCATTTAATACCAACACCACAAAGGAAGAGTCGAGATTTATGTGCCGATGATCTCAAAGTGGCTCAAATCTCATTATCACGATCAAGAAAGACCTCCACTGGATTAACCAAACATGCAATGTAAGAATCAATGACTACGAAGCTACGCAGCAGTACTACATCAAGAGTGTAAGAACAATATAATGTAATATCTGTTGTATTCAATGAAAATTTAATGTGTGTTTGAGGTGACTCCCTTGGGGAGATTGTTAGGAATTAGAAATTCCATGTATTAAAGAGTCGGTCACCTCAAGTATATATATTCGTTAGAAAGCTCGTAGTCGTAGTTATTTTATTTTAAGTAGTATTTAGTTAAGTAACACCGTGGAGGATGGACGGGTCTTTACCCATCAGATGCCCATCCACGTCACTGTGGCGCTTTACTATAAGACTATAAATACTCTCTACCCCGAGGTGAGAGTTGGAGCTCATAATAAGATTTTTCTTTCTCTCACTAAAGTTCCCAAACCTCTAACTTTCTCTCTCTAAAAAACCTCTTGTACGCCTACTTTGTGTTATTGTTTGATGTGTATGTAAAATCCAATATGTTACACCCAGCACAACAAAGGAACCAAAGATCCTCTAGGCTCCAAGAAGAAGGTGTTGGGGTTAGTTAAGACTAATTAAGGCCGATGTCGCTTCATGGCTAGGACGATGATGACAATCAATACCTAATGGTGGTTTTCCATAATTTGTTGCCGATACACCAGCCTTTAACCGATGACCAAGATATGGTAGGAGTGTAGTACGCCGAGCATTATTAACAGAATATTGATTAACATCGACTACAATCTCGGCAGTTAAGACAAAGCTCCATACTACCGACGGACCAAACCCTACCTACCATCGGTCAACCGTAACAACCTAAGATTCCATTTCGATACTTTAACAATGACTGAATTTCTTCCGCACGGTAGCGATAGTTCAAAGAAATATGCTATATCATCATTAACACTTCGTTCCTAAGAACCATATACCCAACCCATAGCCATCGTAATAAAAGGCTACCCACATGTTTTCAAATATGGAACAAGATGATATTGATGCAATGTACCGGATTCACCATCACAGACTAATCACTAATCTACTACAAAAGTCAGATTCGAAAAGTCTCCACATGAAGTGTACAAGGATAAAGGGATCAAGTATTAAGCATATCACTCTTTCGTCTAAATGGGATTACACCTTCCTCAAGTCTATCGTAGTCAAAAGACAAGACGAAAGGGACTATGAATTCCGTGAAGCGATTTCTAACTTGTCTTCAACGACATTGAAGATCTCAGATCTTGCTAAAGTACAGGGAAGAATGAGACATTTATCCACTGAAATTCAACGTGAATACATCAAGTCCTTACTCATCTTCATCAGAATAAAGTGATCAGGAACGTGTAAGATTTACAACTTGCCGTTGAATCATATCGAATCTTATGTCAATCCCCACTGACTTCAGCTAGAAATAAATACCGACATCAACCAGTTTCACAATACACCCCTCACGCAAACCATTCATAATAGTTTACCAAGCAGCAACTACATCAAGAATCGCTTGATGGCGTGTAGAGATCTTCACAAGTTTGGGGATCACACATTAAAGATGGTGAGGGACGGTTTGGCTTATAGATTGAAGGAGATACATGAAGGATTGGTTCTCCAGCAATGGAATTCTAAGGATAGATGGGATGTGAAGAGGATCATCACCCTAATTGATGAAAGGTTGTATGAAGGGACCGCAGAACACGGAGAGCTTTGTAGGTGGTCGTCCCAGGTTTACTCTCACAGGCTACCAACACCCTGTTCGCATTTCTGGAAAGATTGATGGACTACCTGGTACCCCTTAAACTGTTACCTTCATTTTCATATTTATTTGGATGTGTGATTATTTCAATGGTTTGTGCACACATAACAGTGTACAACCCGTACTTGTAATGAAAGGACCCTATGGTACTCTTCAGTGCCACAATCCTTATAAAAGGAGCGAAAGCTTCTTACTTTTGAGTAAAACCTATCAAACCTTTCAATTTTTAAAGGTTTTGCTCAAAAGAACAAGTACTTCCCCTTATGTTTTTTCAAAAACTCAACCATTAATATCACTTGTGAGGAGTATTTGACTTCAAAACTTTGTTCACAAAATTTTCTTTGTGTAATCTTCCCACAAAACTCAAAATGGTCATATTTATTCTCAAAATTTCTTCAAAAATAACATATTTATATGCCATTTTTAGGAGAAAAACTATGATAAGAAATATGTTTGTAAATGCAAATGAATCTTTGTGCTATAGTCTTAACCAACGATTGACTAGATCTTAACTGTTAGTAACTCGAAAAGACTTGTCCGGGACGGGTAATAATTTCAAGCTAGTTCGCTAGTGATGTAAACGTTTCTAGCAAAGGACTTGTCCGGAAAGAATGTACCATTCGAGAAACTCTGTGACATGAATTTGACGGGTTTGATAACCTTTCGGGGTTGTCCACACCTTCAAGGTAGTTATTAGAGCTAGTTGTCACCTAAAAGCCGACAATGTATCTCTTTAACTATGCAATGTAATCGTGTCTCGCAAGGAATTGTCTATCTTGAGTCAATCAATTCAAAAGTGCATTTTCTTTTCATTCACTGTAAGTGTTTCGTAAAAACTCTTAAGCACATGAGTGGGAGTATTTCAAAATCTAAAACAATTGAAGTGTTCAAACATATTTTTCATTCACAAACACTTCGAGAGATTTCATGAAATGGTTTTATGGCAATAGAGTTATAGGTGAAAGGTAGGAAAACCACCTATGATCCGCCAGAGCCGGAGGGATCTACCCAAGGACACTACCAATAGTTAGAATTAGAAGTTCTTAGGTATGATTATAAAAAGGAGAAAATGAGAATCGGAGAAAGAAGGAGTTGAAGAATTAAAAAGGAATGCAAAGAAAAGGGTGAAAAGAAATAGCCCTGATTATTTTCAACTTAGGGCAGACAATCGTCAATTATATGCTACTGGTTGTCACTTGATGACACACCGTATTGAAGATTAAAAGTCGTCATGGACCCAGTGACGCATGCACTAAACTCTCTTAGCCACTTAAGTTTCTCTAAACAGAAGATTGTTTCATTCTCACAGGGAACCCTACGTAAACTATCGGCTCTCTCTTTGAGATTGCTGATATTAAAGAAGAGACCTCTCCTAGTCTCCGCCAGGAAAATCAAAACGCACTATTGAGTCTAGAGCCACGAGATTCATCAAAAGATCTTAGGTACACTTGATTTCATCACTGTTGTTCAACAATAAGAACATCGTGGTAATGTTATCGAGTCCTTCACAGATCTTAGCAATATGTCGAGAACATTTATGAGAGGCTCACAATTGTGATCCTTAGTGATTGAATGGAAACTCCTGCCAAGGTCAACATCAAATGTACCTCGACAAGAGGTCACTCGCAACTCCCCGTGGATTACGCTTAGTGTGTCTCAAACGGTTCAAGCCGTGAGGTGATGCTTTGTGACCTCACACTCATCTGAATGTAGGTGTACTTCGGTACATCGCTATCTCACTGGACTCAGTCAGAACGGATTTGTGAGAATTAGAGTTGTGTTCTCACACTGCTGCCAAGTAATCTCAAGTTCAAACTTGTAAGTGCCGGAACCGCTTATTACTAACCTTTCTCTATAAGCTTCTTATGGAAGCTCGAGCGACCGATTGTGTGCATTCTTCACATGCTCATACCAACATCATCAATAATGGAAGTTCTCTAAAGGCAACAGAAAGTCAATGATTCTTCATCAAGTCAAAGAATCTACAAAGTTAAAGACTAAGAGAACTTCATCAGAATCTAACGCTAAAGAGCGTGTGAGCATGTTAAAGAATGACGGAGACACCGAGCAAACAAGGCACTGAAAAGCAACTTGATGCGCATAAACAACAACATACTATCACTACCATCACAAAGGACAATGATCAAAGAACAAAGATAAAGATGACGTCAAAGAAACTGCTAAAGAAAACAATTTCTCACACTGGAGATTGTTCAAATCAAGGCAATTTTTCACAAGAAAGAAGAATGTCAAGACGTCAAAGCAATGTTACATCAAAGACCTTCACCGTCTGCATTTATTCATCACCAACACTTTGGGGAGATTGTTGGAATCACTCCTAAACCTAATTCAAGTGTTAGTGATTCATATGTAATAGTTAGCTTAATTATGGCCTTGATGTTAGTTATTAGCTTAGGCTTATATAAGGCCCATGCCCAGGCCCAAGTCCAATAAGGAAAGAGGGACTAGAGTGTTGCCCAAATTTCCCTCCTATAAATACTATGTAATAACCCCTCACTTGAGGGTTGGTTGTTCAATCATTTCACTTTCTCACCTAGCATAACCATTCTATATGCATACGTGTCTGTGTGTGTGTTATTGTTCAACCAATCATTCTCTCTTCTATATTTCTACATATTGACGCTTGTGTTACATATATGGGACCCAATGCATCTACGTTTCTTAATGGAGATCTAAAGAAGTTGTTCACGCCAGCCAACCTGAAGGCTTTGTGAATCCTGAGCATCCTACTCACGTTTATCAAGCCAAGAAGGCTCTTACTTCGTTTAAAGCAAGCTCCAAGGGCATGGTATGACACGCATCGTTTCTTCATTCAGTGGATTCAAAGAAAGGAGCAAGTGATTGATTCGGTATAAACCGTCAAGTCTAATCACACAAGCTAGCCACTTGTGAATGGCTAACCGTAATAGACTTAAAACTGCTTAAAACACAAATACAATGAAGTCCTGGAGAATAGAATGAATTCCGGGTCGTTAAGTCCCACGGAGACTCAATGGTGTGTAAACACTAATTCAGATGATAGAATGATCACTAAGGATAGTGATTAGTAAAGGTTTTGATGAATTATTACACTACTGATTGATTGGAATGAGATTGGAAACAATTGAAAGCACAACAATCGATAAGACAAACGAAAACGACGTTTAAAACTACGAAACGCATAAAAATAAAAAGTGAAATTTAAGAAATAAAAGACCTAAAAATATAAAAATGACATTTTTGGAATCCTAAAATTAAAAGAAAATTATTAGAAAAAAGAAAATTATTTTTACCACTATTTAATTAATTATTATTAATTAAAGACTATTTTAACTATTTAAAAATAACCTAAAATAAAGAAAATATGAAATAAGGCTAGAAAAATAAGATTATGATTCAGAAAAATCTAAAATATTATAAAACTAATTTTAAAATAAAAAATATATTTTTCACACTTTTTATCTAATTATTACTAATTAATTACTATTTAAAATACACTTAAATACTAGAAAATATAAAATAAATCTGTAAAAATGAAATTTTAACTTGGAAAAATCTAAAATATGATAAAACTAATTTTAAAATTGAAAAGATATTTTTATGCTTTTAATTATTTTTACTAATTAATTACTATTTTTAACTATTTAAAATTATAATAAATACTAAAAAGATTAGGAAAATTATGAAACTTTTTTCTAAAAATAACTATATGATGACAATATAAGAAAAGTATAAAACAAGATTTGCTTAATAATAAGCTAAAAAGAAAATTCAAAAAGCTAAAACCTATTAAATAAACACTATCACTATTTTTAAATTGATGTTTTTCTGATTTTCTTTTTGGAAACTACTTTACTACTGATATAATGAAACTTTAACAAACACAAAATTTTACAAATAAAAATAAGCATTGAGTAGCTTATGAGCCAACAGTATTTAATGAGCTTATTTTGGAGAATATAAGCTCAAACAAGGTTTTGCTGAAACAAAAGATGAATAAGATAAATAAGCTAAAACTACTCAATTGAAGCTAAAAGATAAAAAGAAGCACACTAAAAAGCCAAGAACAAACAAATAAGCACTTATATAAACACGAAATGGGACAAGCTAGACTTATATGTTCCCTAGAAAAATAAGCTAAAAAGGAAAACTTAAGCTTGGGACTCACAGATGACCAGGTTGGCTACCCAAAGAACCAAAGATCACAAAATAAAACCAACAATTAAGCTCTGAAGCAAGCTTTTCAAAATGGTGCCATTCACTCAGGTACGCAAGGCATGGTTTCGAACAAGTATCCACAAAAGCTAGAAAATGAGCACTTTATAAGTTGATTCAAAGAGATCTATTATTTTTCTAATTTAGTATAGCAACTGAACTTTAATACCCCAAGAGCTTTAAGCTAAGTCTCAATATTGAACACACAATAAAATTATCTTTTATTCAAAACAACCAATCAAAACTTTGACTTTTTAAGAACTAAAGGTTTGACCAAGATGAACTTTGAACTGATTTTAAGCACTGAATATGTTATGTTAAGTTGAAATAAGACTGATTTGATCAATATAAACAACTTATAAACACAAATCATGTCATGAATTACTAACATCCAACAGTAAGCAAAACAGATATGATCAAAAGAGATTTTGACTTATGATGAAACAAGAACTGTGGTTTCTTTTTGAACTAATTGAACCAAAGGTGACACAGAGCAAGTAATAACATCAATTGAGCACTCTTGAGCACACCAAACAAAGTAAACCAAACACACCTTATTAAAACGGATTTGAAGATTTTCAAGGCTAATCACAAATTAGAACCATGAGACTGACTATAGACCTTATAATATCATTATTTGAGATTAAATAAACATGAACCAACAGTTTTACAATATGAAACACAAGAATTAAGACTTAAGCTGTTTTAACTGTTAGAATGAAACTACAAATTTAAAAGATTAACCAACTGATTTTAAAGCTTAAATACACTTAAATATAGCTAGTGAACAATAAAACACAAAGATTACAATCACTAAACAATTAAAACAGTGAAATTCAAAAATTGAACAAAGGGCTTACAATTGGCTATCCAACTGAAGAACTAGGAACCAAGAACAATCCTAAAGGCTTACCACTAAGCCACTACCCCAAGGCCATCCATAATTCACCTCGCCCAAATTGTGTACATCACTTCCATATGATTTTTGATTTTTTAACTATTTAATTTGTATTTTTTGGTGATTTTTGACTTGCTACTAAACTGATTTTATTGTTTCTAAAAGCTTGAAGAAGCTTTATAGGAGCTTATATGAGCTAACTATCCATACAAACAACTAAAAACAACATTTGAAGCATATGAGATTTTCTAAGGAAAAATTGCATAAACTGAATTGACTTAAAACTTGTAATTGCTTATTAAAAGAGATTCACAATACACTCAAAACTTAAATGAATGCTTGAAAGCTTTAAAAATACACTGAAACTTGAAAATACTTAAAACGACATTAAGAAATTGAAATTACTCTAGATACTATGATACAATACATCTAAGCTCCTCTTTATAGACTTTTATGACTCAATCATGACCTCTGAATCTTTCTCACCACTTCTGAGCCATTGATTGCTAAAACCATCATATCCGTCCACTTGGATTTTGGCGCCAAATTCTTCAAGGTGTTTTGATATTAATTGAGTTGGTTTCAATCAATTAAGAGTCTTGTGTTAGTGGAGGTGGAGGGACAAGGTAGGGGGGTTGAGAAAAGGTGGGAAACCATGACTGGTTTTGGTGTTTCAGTGGTGGTGAGGGAGAGCTACAGTAGAAGTGGTTTTTAGGCGCGTTTGAGGTGGATTTGACTTTTGTTGACCGGAGTTAAATATAACGGGTTGGTTGGGCCAAAGGTGTCATGGACATGGTTTGAGATAACAAAAGGATCCGTTTGGTGTAGTTTATTAAACCAAGGACCAAATTTCAAATCTTCCAAACATGAGGACTGAAAATGTAGCTTTTCCAAAGATATCATAAGGACCAAATTTGACAAACTTTGATAGTACAAGGATAACTTTTGCATAAAATTCCATTTTAAAATATCCAAGGACTACTTTTGCAATTTTTCAAAGTTTAAGGACCTTTCCTGCCATTTGACCAAAGAATCATTCAAGGACCATTTTTAACAACTTAGAATATTGCAGGGACCTTGAATGATAAAATTCCACATTTTTTGAATTCCAGGACTAGATTTGACAACTTTTAAAACTTGGGGACTAAATGCCAATTTTGCAACTTGAATCATTTTTCATCTGATTTTGATCTTTTTGCATTTAAAACACATTAAACACTGATTTGTGATATTTTCATCATTTTGATGCATTTTTGAGTGTTTTCAGATGATTTTGCAGTTTAGATTGTACAAAAATGATGAGTATTTAGACACTCATCAATCCCCCACACTGAGATATTGCTAGTCCCTAGCAATGATTTAGATCTTTAATGGATTTTAAAAACTCTTTACCAAAAGCCATTACTTCTGGAGTAGCCAAATGTTTTAGTTCAAGTAAGAACTATGGTACAATGATAAACCATGATTTATTGGCAAATCATAAACCATATAACGGATTTGATGTGTCTTTACCCGAAGCCGTTTGCTCTGGACTAGCCAACTCTTAGATAAATTATCGAATTATCTTTGGTGAGTGAATACCAATTATGGATTTTCCATGCCTTTACCACAAGCCATAACCTTGCGGGCTAGCCAACTCTTCACTTTTAGGATATGGTGAGTTGAGAACCATACAATTTTGGGCAAATTGCAAGCCATATAAACGGATTTGAGAAATCTTTACCAAGAGCCGTTTGCTCTAGGATTAGCCAATCCTTTTGTCTTATAGACATGGCGGATCGATAACCATTGATGAAGTAAGTGAAAAACACTTACTCCAAAAAAATTTTGGCCAAAAAAAACGGAGGAATTGGGTGGATAAATATGATAAAATTATTGAGAATTCCCCCCACACTTAGAAATGAATATTGCCCTCAATATTCAAAGTACCGGCGGTTATGCAGGAACAAAGAACGTAAAGGGAAATACTACGCCATTATTTGAAGATTATTATTTTTTTTTTTTTTGAAAAGATTTATATACAACAAAGGGCAACTCCCCACACTAGGGTGGTAGAACAGAGAAAGAAGACAGAAATATGGGTGAAAACCCATATGGTGTGTGTGCTATTGTTTTGATTCCGAGTCATTAGC
This sequence comes from Chrysanthemum makinoi, assembly GCA_910596185.1. NCBI lineage: Eukaryota > Viridiplantae > Streptophyta > Magnoliopsida > Asterales > Asteraceae > Chrysanthemum > Chrysanthemum makinoi. The sequence goes on along the minus strand of OU343216.1, from coordinate 79,772,999 downwards.
TTGACTCGATCCCCGCATTCATTGGTTCATGGGGAAAGTTTGTAGATCCGGGACAACCACAGGTGGAATGTCCTCTCCAAATAATGCTTCACTCGATGACCATTCACTTTAAAATTAGGACCATCGGGTTGAGATAACTCAATGGTACCATAAGGGTAAACCTTAGCGATAGTGAAATGGACCGGACCAACGGGACTTGAGCTTTCCCCAGAAAATCTTCAATCTTGAATTGAAAAGAAGGACTCGATCACCAACGTTGAAAACGCGGTTCTTGATTTTAGAGTCATGAATCTTCTTTGTCTTTTGCTTGTAGATCAAAGAGTTCTCGTAAGCTTGATCACGAAGTTCATTTAATTCATTCATTTGAAGTTTTCTATGATCACCACCGCCTCAGTATATCGAAGTTTGCATGCTTTAGGGCCCAGTATGCCTTGTGCTCTAACTCAATCGGAAGATGACATGATTTTCCGTACACTAGCTTGTATGGAGTACACCCAATGGGTGTTTTGTAAGCTGTACGAAAGGCCCAGAGTCGCGTCATCTAGTTTATCCGACCGGGATGCACGATTTTACCTCGTCCTTTCAAGGATTCTTTTAATACCACGGTTTGAAACTTCCACCTGCCCACTTGTTTGGGGGTGGTATGCAGTCGAGAGACGGTGGGTAACACCATACTTTTGCATGACACGATCAAATTGGTCATTGCAGAATTGTGTACCACGATCACCGATTATCGCTCCTCGAGTTCCAAACCCGCAAAAAGAGATTTCAAAACTTCACAACAACTCGGGCATCATTGGTGGGTAGAGCTTTTGCTTCAACCCATTTTGACAAATAGTCAATGCCACGCAGTATGTATTTGTTACCACGAGACGAAGGAAATGGCCCCATAAAATCAATACCCCGGATGTCAAATATCTCACAAACTTGAATGGCATTTTGTGGCATTTCATTTCTTTGAAATATATTTCCGTGACGCTTGACAAGCGCCACAAGCTTTGACAAAATCGTAGGCATCCTTATAGATTGTGGGCCAATAAAACCCTGAATCAAACACCTTTTTGGCGGTGTAGTTGGGACTATGATGGCCCCCTGGTCCAAAGATGGCAAGCTGTGAGAATGTCAATAGCTTCCTGTCCATAAACACACCTTCGGATGACTTGATCCGCACAAATTTTGAATAAGAAGGGTCGTCCCGAAATAATGTTTAACATCTTTGAAGAATTTGTTCTTCATGGGTCGACATCCCTTTCACAATGAAGTTACCGCATGGTAATTTGCGGTCAGAAACCATGGGGTGGTAAATTTCCACGAAAAGAAACCGCATTGAGTGTCTCGAGAGGAAATGTTTCATTTATTTCCTTCTTCTCGAAAACATCCTGGTGAGGGTTTCTAATCTGACAGATGATCGCAGCTAGATTCTCGGCTCCTTTTTATCACGTATAATGATATCAAATTCCTGGAGGAGGAGAATCCAACGCAGCAATCTCGGCTTTGCATCTTGTTTTGCAAAGAGATATTTGAGAGCCGAGTGATCCGTATACACCACGCATTTGGTCAAGATTAAGTACGGCCGAAACTTCTCAAATGCATACACCACGGCTAGTAGCTCTTTTTTTGTGGTGGTGTAATGAGTTTGAGCTTCAGTCATAGTTTTACTTGCGTAGTGGATAGGTCGAAAATGCTTGTTTCTTCGTTGCCCTAGGACTGCACCGATAGCAAAATCACTTGCATCGCACATGAGCTCAAAGGGTAAATCCCAATCGGGAGCAACGAGAATGGGTGCTTCAAGAAGCTTTTTCTTCAATGTTTCAAAAGCTTCGATGCACTCGGGTGAGAAGATAAAAGGAGCATCCTTTTCAAGAAGATGGGTCATAGGTCGGGCGATTTTAGAAAAATCTTGTATGAATCTGCGATAGAAACCGGCATGACCTAAAAACTCCTAATACCTTTGACGGTAGTAGGATGAGGCAATTTAGCAATAACATCTACTTTTGCTCTATCTACCTCAATCCCGTTCTTTGAAATCTTATGGCCAAGGACTATGCCTTCTTTGACCATAAAGTGGCTTTTCTCCCAATTTAGACAAAGATTGGTGTCTTCACACCTTTGAAGCATTTTTCTAAATGGGAGAGACATGTTTGAAACGAATCCCCAATGACCGAGAAGTCATCCATAAACACCTCCATTGTTTCCCGATCATGTCGTGGAAAATGGCCATCATACATCGTTGGAACGTGGCAGGAGCATTACATAAGCCAAAAGGCATACGTTTGTAGGCAAAAGTTCCGTATGGGCAGGTGAATGTGTTCTTCTCTTGATCCTGGATCAATAGGGATCTGAAAGTAACCCGAAAAACCATCAAGGAAACAATAGTATTCATTCCCTGCTAATCTCTCAAGCATTTGGTCCATGAAGGGTAGAGGAAAATGGTCTTTATGGGTGGCGTCATTTAACTTACGATAGTCAATACAAACACGCCATCCCGTAACCAATCGAGTTGGAATTAACTCGTTATCTTCATTTGTGACAACAGTTATGCCACCCTTTTCGAACACAATGAATTGGGCTAAACCAAGGACTATCTGAGATCGGGTAAATCAATCCTGCATCAAGAAGTTTGATAACCTCCTGTTTGATAACATCATGGATTTTTGGATTCACTCTTCTCTGATGTTGAACTGCTGGTTTGAAGTCATCCTCCATTAAGATTTTATGAGTACAAAACTCGTGGTTGATACCCTTAATGTCGGAGAGTTTCCAAGCAATTGCTTGCTTGTGTGACTTCAAGATCTTTATGAGAGCAACTTTTTCATCTTTACTCAAATCTCGAGCAATAATGACGGGTAATTTATCATCACCCTCAAGAAATGCATACTCGAGATGAGGAGGTAAGTCCTTAAGCTCAACTTCAGGAAATTCTTCAGATTTTTCTCAACCTGACTTGACTTCCTTGTTATGAAGTTTAATGGGAGGGAGTGGAGGAGAAATGTCATGATTTAACAACTTTTCAAGAAGAATATCTCCCTCCAGATTAATCTCATTTTGATTAATCTCATCTGGGATTGAATCACTAGGAGGGGTTGATGATGGATCACCATTAAGCAACTTCTCAATAAGAAGTATGTCCCCCTCAATGTCAATTGGAGCGTGATCAATTTCCCATGGAAAAGAATCACTAGCCAAGTATGCTTCAATCTCTTCCAAGATGAAGTCTCTTCCCTCAAAAGGAGTGATAGAAGGGGTAGAATTGGCTATGATAGGTTGAGAAGATGTGGTGGGATCCCCACTCACCGAATTATGAGAATAACCAAGAACTTCTTGAGAGTACTCTTCAGTAGCAACATCAATGATATCTATTCGGTTAACCGATTCAGAATCATATTTTGCGGAGTACCTCGAAGTTTGATCAAGGTTAAAGGTTACTGACTTCATTACCAACACGCGTAATGTGATTTCTTGCTCAAATACATCTATGAGAGCACGCCCGTTCTCGTGAATCCTCGACCAACAATGAGAGGAACCCGATGATCGGCATCAAAATCAACAACCACGGTCAGGCTGGGAAATGGAACTTTCCTACTTTCAAATACGTCCTCGGCAATGCCAAGAGGATTCGGATATGGAACGATCCGCAAGCTCGAGAGTCATGCATGTAGGATTAAGTTCCGGAAGAGAAAGTTTCTTCCATAATCTTGAATAAGGCATCGATTGATGCTTGCACCAAGATCTGCTAGGGCAAAGCATTCAACCATTCCTGGGAATACACAAGGTAAGAGAAATTTTCCAGGATCTCCAAGCTTTTCAGAAGCTTCTTCGAATAAACCGCTGAGCGCTCGTTAAGAGGAGTTTTTGCCATTTCAAAAAGCTTTTCCTTGTTGCTTAACATGTGTTTGAGAGTTGATGCAAACTTGGGCATCAGGATGATAGCATCCGCAAAGCTTATGTCAAAATGTAACTCTTGGAAAATTTGGAAAATTTTGTCCATTTGATGATGGTAGCTTCTCGCGGAGCTTTGCTCATTCAAACGTGATGGGTAAGGAATAGAAGATTTGGATTTGGGTTTTCAACGGGAGCTACTGGAGGTTCAAAACAACTCCTGGATTTGACTTGGGTTTCTGGACAACTTGAGGTTGGACTACCAAAGGTGGGACGTGTGCAGTACTTCGTGGGCTTGAATAATGCACCTTGTCCGTTGTATCCTTGGTAACTTGACTCATTTCTCCTGGTGGAGGAGGCATTGGAGTCATAGGTCCATTGTGTGTCTAGGTTCACTTTCCACTACCTTTGGGATAGAAGAAGAAGAAGAGGTAGTAGGAATAGCAGGTCCATCATATGAAACACCAATTCTGGTTGTGATCGCTTTGCATCGCCTCGGGTTAGCGATCGTGTTGCTCCGAAGTTTTCCTGAGCCCGAGGGTTGATCATTTAAAGACTTCTTTAGATCAGCAATCGATGACCAACCAACAACCTGTTCATTTCATCTTGGGATTTCATGAATTGCTTCAGTAACTCATCGATGATGGTCCGGAGGAACAATGACGGAGGAGCTGGAGGGATAATTTGAGGTCGTATGTTTTGATTATAGCCAAAATTCCCTTGATTAGGATTCATATTCCCATGAAATTGATTCCCTCGATTGAAATTGTTTTGATGGAGGTTCCCTTGATGTTGGAAACCTTGATTGGGTCCAGGATAGAAATTACCTTGGTTTTGATAACCTTGGTTCATTCTTGGTTGGTTCTGATTCCGGTTTTGCATGTTATGATTCTGGTTAAAACCTGGTGGTGCCTGATTAGTGTTAGCACGGTAGTGTGGTTCATTTTGAGGACGGTATTGATTACCTCCTTGATGTGAACTACCGACTAGAGCATTGGCTTCAAATGGACTACCATCGGTGGCGCATACAATTGTAGTATGCATGAGGACCACCACAAGTAACACAACTCTCGACTTTCTTCACTTCACCATGTGTTGGTGTGCGAGTGAAGGTCACTTTCTTTCTGGTTAGCAAGAACCAAAGCTGAACAATATCTCGTGAGTTTGTCAATCTTAGCATTGGTGCTAGATGTACTCACTGAAGATGAAGAAGAAGAAGGTCCAGATGAGTGATATGTCTTTGCTCGGAAGGCGGACCGAGATTTGTTCTCAATGATTTGCAAGGCCTCTTTTGTGGTCTTGCTCAGGAAATTACCTCCCGCGGAGGCATTCAAAGAGTCTTGATTAGTCTGGTTGAGACCATTATAGAAAGTATCCATTTGCATTAACTCGGTAAAACCATGATGCGGACACTTGCGAAGCAACTCTTTGTAACGATCCCATGCCTCCCCGAATGATTCATCAAATCTCCGAGAAAATTTCATTATCTCATTCTTAAGACTTGTGGTTCGGGATGGAGGATAGAATTCGTTAACGAACTTGGTGACTAGATCTTCCCATGTCTCAATAGAACGAGGGGTTGTTTCTCAAGCCAATTCCGGGCTTGTCCCTCTAGAGAAAATGGAACGAAGAAGCTTGATAGCTTCATGTGGGACATTCTTGTACTTGATGGTAGATGCAATCTTGTTAAACCATCGAATGTGTGCATGAGGATCATCCCGCTCAAAACCATAGAATTGGCTTTGGGTTACCAGATTAAGCAACCCGGTTTTGAGCTCGAAAGTGTCACCACGATGGTGGAACAACAATAGCATCTCCGTAACCCTCGATGGGTGCTTGGAGAAGCTCATTCATCGGCTTGTCTTCCGCCATTACGATTGGTGGTGGTGGTGGTAGACGCCTCGACCACGGCTGAAGGAGCGAACGCCCTCTACGTCTACGAGGAATCTTTCCAAGTTCTGAAAGTGGACTTGTAGAACTGGAAGAACGAAAAGTGCATGCACTAAGTATAAAAATCAATTTTCAAAACAAATGAGGCAAAACGACAAGTGAACTTAACCAATAATCACAAATGAAATGGCTTCTTTGAAAAAGGTACACCAAATCACAAGGACACAAAGGCAAGTTTTAAATCTGATGTTCGGGAACTTATTATGGTCACACCCCCAGTTAGCAGGTGTACTGCCTTGGTTTGCGGTGGTTGATTTTTATGTATATATTAAGTACCACTGAAAAGACGTAGGTAAGATTTGTGCAAAGGGTTCAAAAAACTTTTGGACAATATTTTTGGTATCGGCTCGTTTAACCAAATCGTACTGTTTTAGGAGTCACCTTAAAGACAATACAAGATAGAAAACGTTCCGATTGTTTTGTTGTTTTATATTGTTTTTGGGTTTGTTAACACTTTAGGAAAAGTGTTAATGAACTTTTTGATATTTTATATAACTTTACAAAAAACTTTTTACAAACGATGGTATATGTGCAAGAATGGGTCTGAAAATGGCTAAACACACGCTAAAGCCTCCCCGGCAGCGGCGCCAAAATTTGATCTATGCTAAACCGTCAAGTCTAATCACACAAGCTAGCCACTTGTGAATGGCTAACCGTAATAGACTTAAACCTGCTTAAAACACAAATACAATGAAGTCCTGGAGAATATAATGAATTCCCGGGTCGTTAAGTCCCACGGAGACTCAATGGTGTGTAAACACAAACTCAGATGATAGAATGATCACTAAGGATAGTGATCAGTAAAGGTTTGGATGAATTATTACACTACTGATTGATTGGAATGGAATTGGAAACAGAATTAGAAAGCACAACAATCGATAAAAGACAAACAAAACGTACGTTTAAAAACTACGTAAACGTACAAAATAAAAAGTGAAATCTAAGAAATAAAAGACCTAAAAATATGAAAATGACATTTTTGGAATCCTAAAATTAAAAGAAAATTATTAGAAAAAGAAAATTATTTTTACCACTATTTAATTAATTATTATTAATTAAAGACTATTTTAACTATTTAAAAATAACCTAAAATAAAAGAAAATATGAAATAAGGCTAGAAAAATAAGATTATGATTCAGAAAAATCTAAAATATTATAAAACTAATTTTAAAACTAAAAATATATTTTTCACACTTTTATCTAATTATTACTAATTAATTATTATTTAAAATATACTTAAATGCTAGAAAATATAAAATAAACCTGGAAAAATAAAATTTTAACTTGGAAAAATTTAAAATATGATAAAACTAATTTTAAAACTGAAAAGATATTTTTTATACTTTTTAATTATTTATTACTAATTAATTACTATTTTTAACTATTTAAAATTATAATAAATACTAAAAAGATTAGGAAAATTATGAAACTTTTTCTAAAAATACTATATGATGACAGAATACTAAGAAAAGTATAAAAACAAGATTTGCTTAATAATAAGCTAGAAAGAAAATTCAAAAAGCTAAAACCTATTAAATAAACACTATCACTATTTTTAAATTGATGTTTTTCTGATTTTCTTTTTGAAAACTACTTTACTACTGATATAATGAAACTTTAACAAACACAAAAATTTTACAAATAAAAAATAAGCAGTTTGAGTAGCTTATGAGCCAACAGTTGGCTTAATGAGCTTATTTTGGAGATATAAGCTCAAACAAGGTTACAAGCTGAAACAAAAGATGGAATAAGATACAATAAGCTAAAAACTACTCAATTGAAGCTAAAAGATAAAAAGAAGCACACTGAAAAGCCAAGAACAAACAAATAAGCACTTATGCTAAACACAGAAATGGGACAAGCTTAGGACTTATTGCAGCCCTAGCAAATAAGCTAAAAAAGGAAAACTTAAGCTTGGGACTCACAGATGACCAGGTTGGCTACCCAAAGAACCAAAGATCACAAGATAAAACCAACAATTAAGCTCTGTGCAAGCTTTTCAAAATGGTGCCATTCACTGTGCACAGGGCATGGTTTCAGAACAAGTATCCACAAAAAGCTAGAAAATAAGCACTTTATAAGCTGATTCAAAGAGATCTATTATTTTTCTAATTTAGTATAGCAACTGAACTTTAATACCCTAAGAGCTTTTAAGCTAAGTCTCAATATTGAACACACAATAAAATTATCTTTTTTATTCAAAAACGACCAATTGCAACTTTTGACTTTTTAAGAAGAACTAAAGGTTTGACCAAGATGAACTTTGAACTGATTTTAAGCACTGAATATGTTATGTTAAGTTGAAATAAGACTGATTTGATCAATATAAACAACTTATAAACACAAATCCATGGTCATGAATTACTAACATCCAACAGTAAGCAAAACAGATATGATCAAAAGAGATTTTGACTTATGATGAAACAAGAACTGTGTTTCTTGATTTGTTTGAACTAATTGAACCAAAGGTGACACAGAGCAAGTAATAACACTGAATTGAGCACTCTTGAGCATTCAAACAAACAAGTAAACCAAACACACCTTATTGAAACTGATTTGAAGATTTTCAAGGCTAATCACAAATTAGAACCATGAGACTGACTATAGACCTTATAATATCATTATATGAGATTAAATAAACATGAACCAACAGTTTTACAATATGAAACACAAGAATTAAGACTTAAGCTGTTTTAACTGTTAGAATGAAACTACAAATTTAAAAGATTAACCAACTGATTTTAAAGCTTAAATACACTTAAATATAGCTAGTGAACAATAAAACACAAAGATTACAATCACTAAACAATTAAAACATTGAAAATTCAAAAATTGAACAAAGGGCTTACAAATGGCTATCCAACTGAAATCCAAGAACTAGGAACCAAGAACAATCCTAAAGGCTTACCACTAAGCCACTACCCCAAGGCCATCCATAATTCACCCTGCTCCAGCTGTGTACATCACTTCCATATGATTTTTGATTTTTTAACTATTTAATTTGTATTTTTGGTGATTTTTGACTTTTGCTACTAAACTGTATTTTATTGTTTCTAAAAGCTTGAAGAAGCTTTATAGGAGCTTATATGAGCTAACTCAGTCCATACAAACAACTAAAAACAACATTTGAAGCATATGAGATTTTCTAAGGAAAAATTGCATAAACTGAATTGGACTTTAAAACTTGTAATTGCTTATTAAAAGAGATTCACAATACACTGAAAAACTTAAACAGAATGCTTGAAAGCTTTAAAATACACTGAAACTTGAAAAATACTTAAAACGACATTAAGAAATTGAAATTACACTAGATACTCTGATACAATACATCTAAGCTCCTCTTTATAGACTTTTATGACTCAATCATGACCTCTGAATCTTTCCCACCACTTTCGGAAAAGCCATGGATTGGCTAAAACCATCATATCCGTCCACTTGGATTTTTGGCGCCAAATTCTTCAAGGCACGTTTTGATATTAATTGGAGTTGGTTTCAATCAATTAAGAGTCTTGGGTGTTAGTGGAGGTGGAGGGGACAAGGTAAGGGGGTTGAGAAAGGTGGAACATATCGGTTTTGGTGTTTGGTGGTGGGAGAGCTACAGTAGAAGTGGTTTTAGGCGTTTGAGGTGGATTTTACTTTTGTTGACCGGAGTTAAATATAACGGGGGTTGGGTTTGGGCCAAAGGTGTTGGGCTGGACATGGGTTTGAGATAACAAAGGATCCGTTTGGTGTAGTTTATTAACCCAAGGACCAAATTTGCAAATCTGCCAAACATGAGGACTGAAAATGTAGATTTTCCAAAGATATCACAAGGACCAAATTTGACAAACTTTGATAGTACAAGGATAACTTTTGCATAAAATTCCATTTTAAAATATCCAAGGACTAATTTTGCAATTTTTCAAAGTTTATGGACCTTTTTTGCCATTTGACCAAAGAATCATTCAAGGACCAATTTTAACAACTTAGAATACTTCAGGGACCTTGAATGATAAAATTCCACATTTTGAATTCCGTGGACTAGATTTGACAACTTTTAAAACTTGGGGACTAAAACTGCCAATTTTGCAAACTTGAATCATTTTTCATCCGATTTTGATATTTTTGCATTTAAAACACATAAAACACTGATTTGTGATATTTTGATCATTTTGATGTGTTTCTGAGTGTTTTCAGATGATTTTGCAGTTTAGATTGTACAAAAATGATGAGTATTTAGACACTCATCAATAACATTCTGCTATTTATCCAGGCGTCTAGTTTCTCTGTTCGATTCTAGGACTATTGGTGTCGATCGAGGAAACTCTTCACTTTTCAAGACATTATAGTGATGCACGTATAAAAGTTTAAATGAGCCACATCTTTCCGTCATCAGTTTTATATATATCATCAGTCTTGCTTTTCTTGTTTAATTTCATTGGGTGTAACTTAATTTTTCAGACGATACATATATCACCAAGTTACTTGTGTTGTTTACCTAGACTATTCTTCGATTCAAATTCAGTTTGTTGCCATTACAAATCTTGATTAGCAGTTTTCTCTGTGTAAATCTAGAACGGGTTACAAGAATTTTTTATGTGTTTTCTTACATGTAATATGTGTCTCAAGATTATGAAACGTTATGCGGTGTCCAGTCAACTTCATGTTTTATTGTAATGTATTGAATTCTAACCCCTCAGGCATGTAAATTCCAAACTCCACACATATCATCCGCAAGACCCATAAAGTGTGCTAAATCACTAGTTCTTCACCATTCATTTTTTTAGCAGCTTACAATTCTGAATTAGCTGTGAACCTGGAGTAGGTGACCCAAGAAGTTACAACTTATGTGATTCGAACAAGAAACCTATTGTTGAGAATCACAATCCAATACCGCTAGGCCATCCCTTGAGGCTACTGAGAAGTATAATGAACAATTTATTTTGTTAAGATTGAGAAATCTCGCTCTAGTTTAAATTACCACGCCAAATTATAACTCTTGAAGAAAAAGAGGCTATTTATACTTAGCTAAATAGTCGTCTTTTGCCATTTAATAAAGCTAAACAACATAACTGTTCATGCTGGTTTAAACTTGTAAGGATTTTGTTTCTAAAATTTTATATGACAACACACCTTATCTTAACTATATGTAACCATTTAGAAATTCTGCTTAAAAATAAAATAAAAATCATCATCATCTTCACAATAGCCATATGATTCAAAGTTTCAAACCTCACTACTTACACAATTGACGCCAACCAAAAACGGTCGCTACCTTTGATAGGTCGCATACATTTGTCTGATACTTGGTTACGATTTCTAGTAACTTGAACAAAGAAAAAAATCTTCCGTTCACCCATTTAGGCTTAAACAAGATAAGCCATTTACATAAGATTTACACAATTTCAACGTTTACATTCTTATTTTAAAAAATAATAATTTGCAAAGATTATTTATGGAATAACAATCTCAGATGAATGAAAAAATATGTTGATATTATCATTAGCGTAAACACTAACCAAAGTAGGTTTTTAAGTATGAACTTATCAATCTCTCTATATAGGTTCAAGGGTTAAGTGTAACACCCCCAAAATTTCACAGCGGAAGCGTTCGGGTCATGGGGTGCTACTAAATCAATATACACAACACAAGATAATAAAGAATGGAAATTCTATTCCATTTTCAAAATATAGATTTATTTAAGAAATAGTTTTACAACATTGTTTCAAAGTGCGGAAGTAAAGCCCATAAATATATATGTTGTCCCATTAAAAGTTGTATTAGATTTGTTTGAAAACACTTCGGATGTCAGTCTTCAACGAATGCCTTTGCCATTTCCCACGCCAAGTAATAAACGTGAGAAAAACATGCTAAAATGTCAACACAAAGGTTGGTGAGTTCATAGGTTTAAGTTTAAGAAATCAAGTTGGACCACAGTTGCACATATAGCATCTCCGTGAATGAAACTATATGCAAAAAGGCTATTACGCTAGTACCAAGTTCATGAATCAAACTATAAAGCAGGTGCATGCATCTAGAAGCATGATAAATAAAAGCCCAAGAAGTGTATTTCAGCACTCAATCAATAATATGATATATACGCCCGACGTTTGCCTATCCGGTCAAACTCGAACGGGGTGTCATCCCCAATAGATCTATCCATAACAATCGCGCCCCCAAAGGGAACTAACGGTAGCATAGTTGGGATTCAAGGTTGTTTCACATAATAGTGTTTTCAGGTCCGAAAAGAGTTTTGCATGTTTCTCACCCCATAGTTTTATAAAGCAAGTAATAAGAGTAAAAGTGGGGCTATAAACTCACCTTAGCAGTTCGGTGAATAAAGCACAAAGAGATCAAGTAACAAGTAGCTCCAACACGCAACCTAAATTAGTGCGGCAAGTTTAGTCTTTATTTATGTTTAAGACTCGATAATGTTTAAGAAAATTTTTCAAGTGTTTGTTGTTGTTGTTGTTGTTGTTGCTTGTGGCAATCGCTTTTGTTTAAATAATTTAGCGAACTTTGATTCATGGAATAGATGTGGAAAATGTATACGAAACTTTCGTATAAGAGTTGGCTTGAATATATTTATTGAAGGACTTGTATTAGATTGTTGATATAAATATATATACAATATATATTTATTTGAGTTGTGAGAAAATATTATATTAAAAAAATATATAATATTTCCAGTTTATGCAAATGTGATAGTCAAATAGAAATATGTACAAAACATATTTATGTAACAAAGAATGGTAGAATAATATAGATTTATTATCTTACAGAAACTTTTAGGATGAAAAGCGTTAAGTGTAGAATTTGGAGGAATTAAAGTTGTAAAGATTTATATAAGTTTTAAACTTTATAAGGGTTTTAAGAAATGCGTCAAGTGGTTCAAAGTTGAGGGTTAAAATTGTAAATATCAATATAAGTTTACAAGACTTATGAAAGATCTAAGGAAAATGACAAGTGGTGTGAAGTTGGGGGACTGGATTTGTCAAAATTCGAAAGTTACAAAAATAAGGAAAAAAAATGGGTGGACTGCCAAAAGGCAGATTCGAACTCAAGACCTACAGTTGAATTACCCACGCACTTCCCAACTGAGCCAAGGGTCCTTTTTATGTTAGGTCTCGCAGCTTAAATGCATTTAAGGAGTTTTCAATGTTTTATATTTGTTATAATTTTACTTAGCTCTCCAGGGTCGGGTTTGTATTCGTGGTTTCTTGCTTACTTAGTTTAAACTGATTTTTGTTTTTCACATGCATAGTTCTTATAAGCTAAGCCAAAATAAACATTTTACGTTTCACATGTGTTTCCCACAAGTTGTTCAAGGTTCAAAGCTTAGTGTGAGTAGATGTATGTTAAGTTACCAAACAATTGTATTTGCTTATATCCTTGAGCTTATTAGCAAAAGTATACATTATAGTTGCCACACAAGCTTCCACAAAACGTTAGGTTTGTTCAAGTTCGAGTTTAAGCGTGACATGTGTGTAATGAAAACGAGTTTTAAAGTTTTAATGTGTTACATACGACATGAAAAACTTTAAAGAGACTTAACAACGAAACTATGTGATTGGTGCTAAACCGTCAAGTTTTCTCACACAAGCTAGCCACTTGTGAATGGCTAACCGTAAGAAATTTAAAACAGTTCAGACACAAATGCAATGAAGATCAGGAGAGTACAGTGTTTCCCCAGGTCGTTATGTCCCAACGAGCTGTGCGAGAATAATCAAACGAATAGTGATCGAGAGAATTTGAATGGGAAAAGGATTGTGATTGATTTATACCTAAAGAAAAAGTATACAAATTACAGGGGCTTAAATGCAAATTAACGAAAATTAAAAAGATAAATTATATTAAATAAACGCTATCACTATTTGCAAAATGATGTTTTTGATTTTTTTTCTTTTATAAAACTTAAATTAAAAAACTACGCGACGTACAAAAGAAAATGTGAAACTGAAGCAATATAAATCCTAAAAATATGAAAATGACATTTTTACAAACCTAATGATAAAAGAAAATTTTTAGAAAAATAAAATTATTTTTAAAACTATTTATCTAATTGTTATTAATTAAAAACTATTTTTACTTATTTAATAATACCCTAAAATACAAGAAATTATGAAATAAAGCTAGAAAAATGAAATTATGACTTAGAAAAATCTAAAATAACTAAATAGAATTTTCAAAACTATTTTTATATTTTTCTGATTATTTTTCTATTTTCTATGAATTAAATACTACTTAAAACTAATTAAATTACTAAAAATTACAAATTAAACTATGAAAAATCTGGAAAAATATTTTTTTGACTTTTTATATTTATCTTAACCTAGGAAAAGTGAAAACTTATTTTTTTGAAACTTTTCTGAATTAATTGTATTAAAAGCTAATTAAAAAGGCCTAAAAACTGTTTTAAATGAAGAAAAATAGCAAACAGTGCTAGAAAAATATGAAAAATTCAAGAAAAGTCTAAATTATTATTATGAATCTAGGAAAAATATAATAACAGTGGCTTGTGTGTAGGATATTGAAACTGCAATGCAAAGTGCTTAAGAATAAGCACTTGGAATAAGCAATTGAACACCAAAGACCACCAACTGATTACAGAAGATATAGTATACTAAAAGTACTCAAAATGAACTAAATACAACTGCTCTATACCACTGAATTGCAAACTACAAAGGTTTGAATGAATTGGCTTTAGTGCTAAAAACAGATTTAGGCAACTACTTTGGAGATTGAAAATAAGCTACTCAAATAAGCTAAACTCTAAACCAAAAGTTGGAACCTAAACTAGACCTGGCTAACTACTAATAAACCAAGAATGAGACCCAGATAAGCTCTAATGAGCTTGTGACAAGTGCAAGCACTGTGCGACTCAGAGATTCACTGAGTCAATGACGGGCACTTTAAGCCCATATGACAAGCTACTTTCAAGCTTGTACAAAATTACCAAAAATCAGCAAAAATCATATTAAGAAAATAGACCAACTGAAGTTATAAAACCCAAAGTTTCACTTGATTTGACCCAGAAATGAGTTTATTAAAAATCACCCAAGGTTGTGAAACCGAGCTTGACAATTTGACTTTTGACAATTTTGAAAAAGTTGACTATATTGAACTTTGAAACCAATTTGTGGACAGATGTTGATGTATTATGATGAAATAAACCTAATGCAATCTATCTCTATGTATTACAAACCTAAAACAAGCTTTTGCTTTTCAAGAATTTCAACAGATATGTAGTTAAGACAGATTCAAAGTGGATTTTGACTTAGAGAGTGTGCAGACACATTATTATGACAAGAATGGTTCAAGTGACCTATATCAAGACTGATAATGCAAATGCCAAGTACAAACAAAGACTCAATCTCAAATGTACACACTGATCCAAACACACCTGTGCATACTAATTTGCAATATATAACTGAGCTACCTATGAATTAGTGTTACACTTAAACTGATTCTAACTAACCTAATAACTAAATAAAAGGCTTAAACCATTTAATGACCAAAGATTCAAACACAAGTACAATAGGCAACTGAGTTAAAATGGAAATGAGATAGACACTCACAAGTGTCCAGCTTATTCTGCAGCTTAAACCAAACCAACCAATGCTATCCTATACCAAAACCAATCCAAAACCAGCTCTGCAAGACCCACATTCATGATTGATTCAAATTTTAGCACCTCAGTTGACTTTTGTTGACCCACATGACATATTGCTTAAAATTGATTTGTAAGCTTAACAAAAGCTATAAATAGCTTAACTAAGCTTATTTGAAATTAAAGATAAACTGACACAAGCCTTAATTTAAGAATATAAAACTGAATTCTTCAACAGTAAACACAAAAAAAATATGAAACTTAGTTAAACTTTAAATTGATACTTGAAATGAGTTACAATGACTAAGTGGCTTATGTTTAATACATTAAAGCTTAATATTACATTTTAAAACATTAATTGAGATGACTTAATAAAAAACGACATACAAGGAAAATTAAAACTAACTACTGCCCTCTACTCTTCTCCTCTTTCTTCTTTTTATATGCAAAAGGTCTTGCAACTTGTTTCTGAGCACATCCCACTTGTTTCCAGGACCATTGGATCAGTTGAAGCTATATTGGCCGTTTGATGTAATTTTATGGAAAAGTGGTTTTAAATGGGGAGGGATTGAGTGTTGGATTGAAGAAGCATTTAATGTTTCTAGGAGTTTGGTGAGGTGGAGGGATAAGGGGAGTGG
Source organism: Chrysanthemum makinoi (assembly GCA_910596185.1). Classification (NCBI taxonomy): domain Eukaryota; kingdom Viridiplantae; phylum Streptophyta; class Magnoliopsida; order Asterales; family Asteraceae; genus Chrysanthemum; species Chrysanthemum makinoi. Next base: position 79,756,943 of record OU343216.1, on the reverse strand, counting down.
AATTGAGCCGAGTGATGGGAGAAACTGGGTTTGCGGCATGGTGGGTGGGGAAGAAGACTTGGAGGAAACAGTGGGTGTGTTTGTTTGACTTGGGGGTTTGACTGGGCTTAATATATTGAAGGGGGTCCAAAATGGCAGGGGATCACAAGGTTAATATGGCAGGGGTCCAAAGGAGTTATGACAAGGTCCAAAAGGCTTGAATTAATACAAGGACTTGTTTTGCCATTTCTGAAAATACAAGGACCAAAGTTGCCAATTTATCAAAGTTGTTCCAAGGGACCAAAAGTGACAAGTTTCAATAGTACAAGGACCAAAATGGACATTTTCAAATTTTCAAGGACTATTTTTGCCAAATTTGAAACTCAAAGGACCAAACTTGTAATTTCTCAAAACTTTTGACATTTTTCACCAAAGGACTAATTATGACAAGTTATGATTTTAAAAGGACCTTTGGTGATTTTTCTTTAAAATTAAGTGCTCAGGGACTATTTCACAACTTTTGAAACTGGGGATGAAACCGCCAATTATGCAAACTTAGCTCATTTTTCATCTGAATTTAAACATTTTGCATCTGAAACATATAAAATGCAATTTTGGAATATTTTCAGTATTTTGATGCATTTCTGAGCATTTTTAAACGTTTTGCAGTTCAGATTTGACCCAAAAATGATGAGTATTTACACACTCATCACTATGCTACGTATCAAAATGGGTTTGGACACTTACAACACCTAAATGGTAATGGCAGGAGCGAACCGAAAGTGGTAGGACTTGAACGAGGACCGAGTGAACCCGAACTTCCAAGACTCTAAACTCTATCAAACTAGCACAAAATACCTCTTGAAACCTGGTACTCCAGCCTACCGTCTTGCTTTCCTTCTTTCTATCTTGTTCAGTAACGAAGAGGATACAGAAGAGTATGTTTTGTGTGTTGTAAGTGTGAGATTAGCATAAGAATAGTGTTAGCTTATATAGCCAAGCATGGCATGGTGTTTGCATTATAATACTTCTTGTTTGCATGGAACAAATCAAAGTAGGAAGAGAGTTTTGTTTTGGAGTGACATGCATGGTTTTCAGCTGTAAACAAGGCATCGAAGATGGTCAACTTGGTTCAGGGATTTGCTTATTTCTAGCTAGTCTTTAGGTGTCCTAGTGTCTTGTCTTTTGTGTTTGTCTTTTGTCTTTTTTGTTTTGTGTTTTGTCGTTGCTAGCATGCGGTTTCGGAAGATAGAAGAGGAAAAGTGACATGTCGGGGAGTAGATTAGGATTAGTATTTATTTATTTTATTTTATTGTCCTATTATTAATACTGTATAACTTGTACTGCATGTGTTGTCGGGTCTTCGCGTAAACGTATTCTCCGGGTGTCCGAAAAATATAAAAATTATATTTTTGGAAGCGTCTTCGAAATACTGTTATAAAAATATTGTCGTCGGTTTTGCTAGTTTACTTTTATATTTTAACTGTAACTGGTCGCGATTATAGATTGAAAAGAAAGAAAAAAAAAATCTAGCCGCGAAAAATCAAAAATTTACGGGTTGTTATATTAAGTTTAATGAATTAGTAAATGCTCTCCTGAGTGTATTTCAAATTGATTGCAAGATATTTAAAACATTCTCTTTTATAGGAAAATATCAAGGTGGATACCCGTGGGATAATAAGAACGTATCAAACATTTAACTGTGTTATACAATGCTACCAACTTACATTAAATGATTTTATTATTGGAATGTGTGCAATCCCACTTTAGAGAACAATGTTGACAATTATTCATACATTTATACAAACTCTTAAATAAGTGCTTTTTCACATATCTTACGAATAAAGTTTCTAGCTTAGCCTAAACATTCTTAGATAATTAGATATTTTTCAAAGTGTCTAAGTTATGTTGAGGAGGTTCTTTTGGTTCCGGAACTTTACTTATTTAAACCGCATCAGTGAGTAGAGGGATATATTTTCGTCTCTCGAGATGAGTCCCTGAATATATTCAGAACTTAAATTACAGCTTATTTTATGTTCAAATCTTAATTAGAGAATTGGCCCGATAATTATGCTAATAAATCATAGTGTTGGAATAACTTTTTTTGTTTTGTTTGGAATAACTCAATCTTTGAAAGTTAAAACTAATATCCTAAAAGCCGGACCAGTGTCATATATGGATTACGGACCATAGCATATGAATAATGGCCCAAGTTTAATATCCCTAAATAAGACCTATAAATGTCACATATATACACGCCACACATGATCACGTTCAAGGAACACACCAAACATTTTTACGATCAGATCATAAACCCTAAACCACCATCTTCAAAATCATTATGTCATACCACATACCTTTCGAAATCCAGTTAGAAATCATGAAAAAACTTCCTGTAAAATCACTTATTCAATTCCGATCCGTTTCTAAGCAATGGAAGTCTCAAATCGATAGCTCGAACTTCATCAACAATTACCACATCAATCACACACACCCTCAACATCGTCTACTCATAAGATACACATCCCGCTCTGAACATGACCGAAAATTTGTTTCAGTTGAAGATAATGATACTTTCCCTCAACACAAGTCTCTCGAAACTGCCCCATGGCCTGTTAACACACTTAAACATGTAGGAACACATGGTTCCTCGAGCGGAATTATATTCTTTTATAGTGCTTATCGAGAGATGGCTGTTCTTTGGAATCCTTCAGTTAAAAAATCTTTAGGTATTGTTATCCCTAACGTATTGTATTCAACGGATGAACGTACTATAATTGGTTTTGGGGTTTGTCCCGACACTAGTGACCCTAAGCTTGTTAAAATTTAATTTCTTAATAACCCAAACGCCCATTGGGAGGTCGACGTTTTTACGTTAAGTACACGTGCTTGGAAAAGTGTGTCAATTAATCTACCATACAAATTACGTAGTTTGATGTTGAATTATCATGTCTCTGTAAAGGGTTGTATATATTGGCATGCTTATGAAAATACTGATCCGTATGAAGGGATTAGGTCTAATATGATTATTTCGTTTGATTTGAGGAGTGAAGAATTTAGAGCGGTGTGTCTTCCGGATAGTTTACTACACTCTAGGAACTTGAAGTTATCTAAGCAAAATGAGTGTCTTACTGTGCTTGAATACTATAAAGATGGTAAGATCACAGTTTGTGGTGTATGGATGATGAAGGATGATGGTGTTACTATATCTTTTTATAAGATGTACACTCTTAAGGTACCAAGTAGGTCGGTGTGTGATGGAGTATTGGGGTTTAGGAAGAATGGCGAAGCAATAATAGACTCAAAAGCTGATACAGAAGGATCATCCATACTCAAGGTTTATGATCCGTGTTCAGGACACATTGATAATCTTGGGATTGATGGTGATTATGGTTCGTTCTCCTTGAACTCCTACATGGAAACGTTACTTCTAATGGGTGAGTCTAATTTCATCATTCATTGATGACGATTTGATAGCATCATGTATATTGAGATAAGTTCTAGGTTATTAAATATTCATGTTTCCAATTTTAATGATGATGCTTTTCTATGTGACATATGTGTTCTTGATCTCATGGTTATGAAATTTAGGTCACTGGCCAGTTTGAACGTTTGTAATAACGGTGTTCGAGTTCTTCTTGGACTAAGAAAATTCAGTACTCCTACAAGAGTAATTTATTTGGTAGTAAATGTACATATTTATGTATCAAGTTAGAATTTTGAATTATACGACAATGAACTATTTACATGTTATAGTGAACCTAATCAAATGGTTTATGCTTTTAAGGATTGTTAAACATGTTGATTGTTGAATAAGAGACCAAAATGGTTAACCATGAAGGTGCAGTGAAAACTGGTCAAGTTGATTGGGAAGGCATTAAAGTACTAGACATATGGGTATGTTTGGCAGGGAGTGGTGTGAAGCTTTTTGGAGCGATGAGCGGTGAGCAATGAGCATTTTGATTTTTACTAGTCGTTTGGCAAATGAGCGGTGAGCTTTCCTATTTTTTAGGAATGCTCAATTTTCCTACTTTTGCCAAACACACTCACAACTCTTCTCATCATTAGAATACTTTTTTAAAAAAGGTAAAGTAAAGTAACTCCCAATACCGTCTTCCACGGGCTATGGGTCCCAATACCTTCTTACACGGGTTATGGGTCCCAATACCATCTTCCACGGGTTATGGATCCCAATACCGTCTTTCACGGTGTATAAGGGTGGTTGAGATGTAGACAGCCTTACCCCTACCTAAGTAGAGAGGCTACTTCCGGTTCTAGCAAATGTGTAATTCTTTTTACTTACCTAAATTTTCAACCAATTTGCAAAAAAGCTGGTGGGCTAACACAAGAATATCATGTTTTTACTATTCTTGGACCATGCATAGCATTGAAAGCCCGATGGCCCAATCAATAACACACAAGTAAATAAATGTTCCATTTCACTGTTCTTTTTTGAATCCCAAACAAACATTATGTCAGACAACATTCCTTTCGAAATCCAAACACAAATCATCCAAAAGCTCCCTATCAAATCCCTTCTTCGATTCCGATCTGTTTCAAAATCATGGAAATCTCTTATTGATAGCTCTAAATTTATTAATAGTTACCATATTTTTCAGCCTCAACATAATAATCTACTCATGCAGTACATGGTAGGTGTTACCCAAAACTATATTTCGATTTCGGACGATGATACTTTCCCCTTTCATAAGTTTTCCTTAACTCTGCCCACTTCTCTTAAGGACGCATCAATTGTTTCTTTGTCACATGGGTTGTTATGTTTGTACGGATACTATAAAAATAGATGCGATGGAAATGAAATGGCTGTTTTTTGGAATCTTGCGGCTAGAAGATGTATTGGTATTGTTATCCCTAATGTAATTAATACATGGAACGGTTTTACTAGGATTGGTTTGGGTGTTTGTCCCAACACTAATGACCCTAAGCTTGTTAAGATTAATGTTCTTATTAAACCCAAACACCACTGGGATGTCTAGGTTTTTACATTAAGTACACGTGTTTGGAAACGTGTATCTAATATTCCGTCATTCGAATTTTTTACTTTAATGTATGATTATCAAGTCTCTATAGAAGGTTTCATTTATTGGCTTGGTACTGATCCAAATGAAAGAATCAGGTCTAATTTGATTATTTATTTTGATTTGAGTAGTGAAGAATTTGGTAAAGTGTATCGTCCGGATAGTTTACTCCACTCTAAAAAATTGAAGTTATCTAAGCGAAATGAGTGTCCTACTGTGCTTGAATACTATGAAGAGGGTGAGATCACAGTTTGCGGTGTATGGATGATGAAGGATGATGGTGTTACTAAAGATTTTACTAAGATTTTCACTGTTAAGGTGCCAGGTAAATCGGTGCATGATGGAGTATTGGGGTTTAGGAAGAATGGTGAAGCTATAATAGATATCGAAGGTCACGGTATATTTGAAGTTTATGATCCCTCCTCAGGAAGCATCAATGATATTGGGATTGATGGAGATTATGGTTCATTCTTCATGAGCTCTTACATGGAAACACTACTTCTACTTGATCAGTCTGATTCCATCATCCAGTGATGACGGTGATGATGGCAACATTGCAAGGTATAGAGATTATTAGTTCTGGTTATTAGATAGTACCTACAATGCGTTGTTTAGTTTGTCATGTTTCGAATTTAAATGATGTTGATTTTCTATGTTAGTATGTGTTCTTGATCTCATGGATATGAAATTTGGGCCAATGGTTTGAATGTTTAGGATATGACAGTGTTGAGTTTTTAAACTGAGCCAATTAAATCCTCGTACAAAAGTATCTTATTTAATTATTAATACAATGATCATGCGCTACACATAAGCGTTATAATATTGAGTAATCTTAGTCATATTGTAACATGGTAGTAGAATCATAATTAGAAGTCACCAATAATGATGAACTGGTAATCTATACAGAATTAGAAGATGGGTTTTAATGTGAAATTATAAACTATAAGTAACATGAATATGCATGGGCTAAACATGGATTTAGTGAAGAACTATGAATCAGTTCGTAACCTTCATGACTTTAGTCTATGTAGTTAATCTCGGCGATATCTCGCCGATATATCGTCGATATCTCGTATCTCGCCCTTAGAAAAAATATCGGTTCAAAATATCGGCCTCAAATATCGGCGATATTGGCCGATATTTTGACGATATTTTGAAATCGGCGATATTTTCGATATTCTGGCGAGATTTTGACTTCTATTTTTTGGCAATAAGATCTGTTAAAAAACCCAATTAATAAGATCTAGTATAAAATGTACGATTGGGGATATGGCCGGTGGTTTTGATAAAGAAAAGAAAAATAGATGGGTGCTTGGATCTTGTTCAAGGCTGTTCTTGTTGGTGTTGTTGAGATGGTGTACAATGAGAGAGAGAGAAGTTTTGAGGTTGCTGATAACCCTAGATGTGTTATAAGTTATAGGGGGATTTACATACATCCCTATATCTCAACCAATATTTACATATTTCCTCAAAACACAAGTTTTTAATGCATAATGTACAATGCCCTTAAAGCAAGGTTTGGGGAAATATGTAAATATTAGTTGAAATATGGGGATGTATGTAAATGCCCCTAAGTTATAACCATTGTATATATAGTCTCAGAAAATACAACTTCAGTCCTCATACTTTAGTTATCTTTGCATATTATCTTAAGGCAGCAATAAGAAGTAAACCAATCATTAGTTTGTCCAGCTTTGGTCCTTTGACTTTAATTCAGAATGAATACATATATATATATATATATATATATATATATATATATATGGAAGGGATCGGGTGCGTTCCAGCTTTTAAGTACGAATGGTACGGATAAATGTCACCGACGATCAAGTGTCCATCTGATATACGTTAAAAAAAATGCGGTGGCATTTTCGTAATTATTCTATACTATTATAATATCAGTGTAGATCTGAATAACAAAACATACAAAAACATAAAATCAAAAAAAAAAACTAAAAACAATGATTTCATCAAGTTTAAGATTTGCAGAACTAAACGAACGTAAGTTTCTTAATTTCGAATTTAAGAATTTTTTTATGATAGTTAGTCTGATATTAGGGATATCTGATGATAGATAATCTGATATTAAGAATATTGCTATTCTGATATAATTCAAACTGAAGATAGCTATTCTGATATTAACATAATTAATTTTTTTCTTAAGATACTTATTCTGATATTAATTTTAACTGAAGATTTCTAATATGATATTAAGATATTTCCATTCTTATTAACATTTTTATTAAATGAATATAGCTAATGTAACATTAACACAACAAAAAATTCTTAAAAATTTTATTCAGATATTAATTGTAACTTAAGATTGCCAATATGATATTAAGATATTTTCGTTTCCGTTTTCATTTTTATTCTGATATTAACGGTATCTGAAACTGAAATTAATAAGCTTCTGATATAAATATACTGATAAAAAATTTCTTAACATCAATTGTAAACTGAAGATTGCTTATATGATATTAATAAATTTACGTTTTCGTTAATATTTTTATTCTGATATTAAAGGTGTCTGATGAGAGTTAATCTGATATTAACGAATTCCCTTTTTCTTAACATTGTCATTCTGATAATAACTATAAGAAAATTCTTTTTTTCTTTATGTGCTTATTCTGATATTCATTGTAAACTCAATATTGCTTATATCATGTTAAGATCTTTAATTTTTTTCGTTATAATGTTTATTCTGATATTAATTGCGTCTGATGATACCTATTCTGATATTAACGAACTTTTGATTTTCTTATCATTGTTATTTTGATAATAATTATAAACCTAAAAACTTAATACTAGTAGCCGATAGTTAATCCGATATTAAAAAATCTTAACTATCGTCTTGTTATATTCAACAGAAGGAGAAGAAAGGTTAGTTGATGAAGAAAAGTTCAGAATGGATGATTTTTTGTCTGATTATAAGCAACAAATGCGAAAATGTTTAAGTCAAGTTAAACAAGAAATAAGGCGCAAATTCTTTATTAACTAAACATTAAAGTATTTAACATGCAATTATCCTTATGACACAACAAATATATATGTGTAATACGCTACCATCTCAAAAGTGGAGAAAAGAATGGAAGTAGTTGAAGATTTTTCTATTTGTGACAGTCACATTTACTTTGATTTGCTAGAATACGATAAGGATCGGGTATTATTGCTTTATATAATCATAATAAAGTTTTGCATATGCTATTACAGTTTATAAAAAATTTGATATATTATCTATTTCTTGTATAGATTCATGAAACTTGTCTAGACAAAGTAAAAGTGATAGTTGATGATGCTGCTTTGATGATTGTAAATGCTGTTAAAGAATTTGATTTGCCACCTTTGAAAGATGAAATACATCCGCTATATGGGAAGCTCTCTGCAAGATAAGCAATGAAATTAAAAATATTAGAGATCCAAATTTTTTTACATTTGAAGATGTAGAAATATTTGATAAGTGTGCATAAGCAACAGAAAAAAAATGGTCAATGATGTTTTGAGAAAAAAGGTACTGATTTGTGATATTAAGAAATGTTGTTAGTCAGATTTTAATTGTCCTTATTCTTATGTGATATTAAGAAATTTTGATATTATTTCTGAGGATTTAGAAAGATATTAAGAAATTTCTGATTTTTGTAATATAAATTTTATTATTCAGAAAGGAAGACTGTCTGATGATAGTAAACTGTATTGTACTCCAGTTTTAATATCGAATAAGTTTGGTGTAACTAAATACTACTGCTGCTGCAACAAATTTTGTGTCTGCTGCAAACAAATTTTTCTAGTGCAAAAAAATTAAATACTGTTCTACTATCTGTAGATAATATTTTTATTGGTAATTCTATCATTTAGAAATATTTGATAAGTATACGAAATGGCAAAGGAAAAAAATGGTCAATGATGTTTTGAGAGAAAAAGGTACTGTTTTTTTATATTAAATATTGTTGTTAGTCAGATTTTAATTGTCCTTATTCTTATGTGATATTAAGAAATTTTGATATTATTTTTGATGATTTAGAAAGATATTAAGAAATTTCTGATCTTTATAATATAGATTTTATTATTCAGAAAGGAAGACTGTCGGATGATAGTAAACTATATGTTAATCCCAATTTTAATATCAGAATAAGTTTGGTGTAACTAATATTATCACTGCCTGCAACAAATTTTTCTATCTGCAACAAATTTTTATCGCTAATAAAAACTGTATGGTACTCCCAGTTTAATATCGAATAAGTTTTAGTGTAACTAAATATAGAATTTAAATGTGACAATGATATTAAAATACGAATAAGTCTTTTATAAATTTAAGTTATCATTGATTTTCATAGCATAAAATGTAAAAAAAGATATTAATATCAGAATTACTATGACTTGTTGAAATAGATATATGCCTAATTGCATCTTACATACAAGCAGTTGTTTTTCATACTGAAAGTCATACATAAAAAGACATCAAAAAATAAAAAAAAACATTAGCAACTACTTGATTGTCATCTTCACCGTAATTTTAAACTCATTCCTTGATCGCACTTCCTTCACGCCAAACCTCTTCTGCTTGATTGATTCCAAAGTCAACATATTTGCAAGCCATAAAACTTAAATCCTTTTTTGTAGGGGTAACTTGTACAAAAGTAACTTGAACAAGAGTAACACTATGACAATTCTTTTACATTAGTTTTAACTTCATCAACTATGACTACTGCAAAGCATGATCATATAGCATCATTTCTAAGCTTTGTTGATGAAACTGGAAAACAAAATGTTCAATGACATATGATTTGATAGGATAAGGTTTTAAAAGCAACAAAACTGCTTGTGCCTTTTATACGATTATCATACACCATTGATTAACTTGAAGATGAAATACTTAAGGGTTTAGGATTTGGTTTGGGGAAAGCTTAGTGAGACAACTTGATGATTTGTAAGAAAAATTGTTTACTTGTAAGTTGTTTCGCTTTCAATATTCGGTAAAATATCTAGATTTCATATATAAACGAAGCAAAAAAATAAAATTATATAGCAAAATGATCATCAATCTTTTTGAATATAGATTGAAATTTTTTGTGAGTTGATTGCTTGGTCTGTTTTTTTGTGAGATCCGAAATGGTCATATTTATAGAGGAAAAATAATAAATTTTATTTGTACTATATAGAGTAATGATTGGATACCAAATATTTTTATTGGTATAAATCACACAAAATTTACTTAAAGAAAATATTATATTAAAGAATCAACTATAATATTCTTCATAACCTATCTTGAGTACATTACATACTTGTCTCATACGCTCATTCATTTGTATGACAAAACACATTACAAAATTTGAAACACCAACAAACCAAAAATATTCTTCATAACCTATCTTCACTATGTTACGTCCTCGTCTCGAACGCTCGTTCATTTTTTTCTCGAAGAACCAAGCATATTCGAGAATTGAGAGACTGATGCTCCTTTCAATGATTATCAAATCTAAACAGTAAGGAATTAAAGAATGCACATCAGTTGACATTCCAGCTGCTTAGATTTGATAAAATTTGTTAAAATATTTAGGTTTCATTGAAAATTTAAATAAAATAACAATTCCTGCAGAATCAAAATAAAATGTCATAAAAAACATCCATTTCTGAAAGAAAAAAAAAATAATAATAAGATATAATCAGTCTAAAGAATTAATAAAAGTAAATTATAAGTTATTAAAGGAAAACACTAACCTTTTTGTAAAAAAGAGCTATCTTACATAAAGACTTCAAAAAAAAAAAAAACCCCTTTTGTTAAAAAAGATGCAATATTCCTTTTTTTTACACTTTTTTTTATTACATTATTGAAATGGGAATGATCAAATTTATATTCCAAATTAAGGATAAGGTTGTGGTTGAAATTTATTTCAAAACTAATAAATATAAACTGACATTTGGTAGGTACGTTTTTTCTGACATTATATATTAGGTAATAAAAAAACAAAATTAAAATCAAACATGTATATTAATACAATAAACGATACTATTTTTTTTAATTAACAAATTACTATGATATTAATGTCATATTAAGTTACTGTGATACATCAAAGTTGTTTTAAAGTAAAACATCTTTATCAAAATAAAAAAATACAAAAATTAATATAAATTTTTTTTATTTAATTAAATTAAAATTATCATCAGATATACTTTATTATTTAATTATAATCATTAATGTCTTGTGTATTGTCAAAATTAACTTTAAAGATTAAAACAGACAGAGTGATATTTTGTGTCTCGAGGAGATATCTTTAACCATCCAATATATGTATGTCAGATAGTAAATTTAATTTTATTTTAGCTCTTATTGAATATAGATTGAAATTACTTAATAAATATATACGTCAAAGGCAAAACTAAGTCTGATATTAAGACAATATTATAAAAAAAATTGATTTTATTTTTAAATAGGGATGTGAATATTAATATTTTGTTTTAGAAACTGTGATATTAAAACAAAGTCATATATTAAGACAACTAACTCTGATATTAAGGAAATATCATATATTAAAAAATGTGAAATTTAAGTAAAACATTTTTATTAAAATAAAAATACAAAAATTAATATCAATTTTTTATCTAAATAAATTAAAATTATATTCATTAATGTCTTGTGTATTGTCAAAATCAACTTTAAAGATTAGAACGAAGAGTGATATTTTGTGTCTCGAGGAGATATCTTTAACCACTATAAAAATAGTATCCGACAATGTCAGTTGGAAATTACTTAATAAATGTATAAAGATACTAAAATATATATGCATATTCAAACAAACTATGATATTAAGACAATTTTATTATGTATATGTCTTAGAAGATTCAATTATAAAATTTTCTCTGATTTTTTTTTTTTTTTTAGTTTCAAAGACTCTAATATTAAGGCAATATCATATATTAAAGACAACTAACTTTGATATTAAGAAAAATATCATATATTAATTATGTAATTTAAACACACTGTGATATTAAATTAAAAAAAAGAACAATTAACTCTGATATTTGAGTATCTGTTTGACTAAAGAAACTATAATAAAAATACAAGTATGTCAGTGTGATATTAAATAAAACTATTAAGACAACTAACTTTGATATTAAGACAAATATCATATATTAAAAAATATGAAATTTAAATAAAAATTTATCTTCAAACACAGTGTGATATTAAATAAAAAATGGAAACAACTAACTATCACATTAGAATATGCAATTATAAAATTTTCTTTGATTTTGTTTTTAAATAGGATGTGAAGATTAATATTTTGTTTCAGAACTCTGATATTAAGACAATATCATATATTAAGACAACTAACTCTGATATTAAGGCAATATCATATATTAAAAAATGTGAAATGAAAAAAAAATAAAAAAATAAAAAAAAATCAATGGCATCAAATGTGATAATCATGCTTCAAAAAAAATGTATTAAAATTAAATGTAAACCTTTTACATAAATTGATATTTTGAGTCGGTGTGTAATGCATCTATCTTTTCAGGATATAATTTATTGTGATATTAATAGATAGAAAAAAAAATCTAAGTGTTATTTACTAGTGCTCATTCAAGTTTTTATATGCTTTTTTGATATGATATTATTGACAGTTTAATATCACTGTACAAGTGTACATCAACACTTTGTTTATATAGTGTTTCAAATTCAACCCTTATCCAGAAACGATGTACTAAATATCAAAAACCTAACGTAAATCCTCATTTCCATAACTCAAAAAGACAAATCCAACTTCCAATAATACCATGTTGATCAATCGTATTAGCAACATGCCCGATATAGTGATCACTAATATTTTGAATCGATTGCCTTTGTTAGAAACGGTGAGAAAGTCTAGTTTAGCGCGAAACTGGAGGTATAAGTGGACATTGCTCACCGATGTCATAATTGATGAGGATTTCTTTTATTATTTAATATATGAGTTTGATGGGAGGCTTGTTACAAGACTCTTAAAACGGCTTATAGGTCCAATAAGAAAGTTTATCTTCTCTGTAGAGCCAAGATCAATGATTGGAAGACACAACTTTCATTATGAAGAGATTCGTGACTGGCTCTTCTTTTTGGCTGAACATGGAACTGAGGAGTTGATTATTACAAACTGGTATGGTGACCCAGTTACGATCCCAACCCAATTTTACTCTCGTATCGAATTGAAACATATGGTACTTCATCTTTGTGGTATGGCTACTTTGGAATATTTTCATGGCTTCCCAAATCTACTGAGCTTAGAATTCATTCATGTAAATTTCCTTAGCGGTACAGTTTGGAACTTTATTCGGTTGTCCCTCACTTGAGTCTCTTAACATGAATCGTCCTAGTACAAACGAGATGAGACTATGGGATATTGCAAAACTTAAGAATTTGAAGAAGTTGGTTTTGAGATTCTGTCTTTATAATGTTGTGACGACAATCACAACATCCGATATCTTTCAACTGACAAGACTACAAAATCTTGAGACTCTTACTTTGGAATTTGGTGATTGCACGGTAAGAACAATCTGAGTTTTACAACTTATAATTACAATGTTAAAGAAATGTATACACACTAATGAAATTTAATTTTTAAAACTTGTTGTAGTTGATACATGAAGCTCATTATAGGATGAATGATCCTTTTGTATCCCTGATTAACCTTAAGCTGTCCGATGTCGATTTTGGGAATAGTCTTATGGTAGCGTTCACCATTGCAATGATTCGGGCATCTCCAAATTTGAAAATGCTGGATACCAGAGTAAGTGTAATGTTGTATTGCATATGTATCAAATAAACATTTCTAAATTTCCATGTTTCGTATCTCAACACTATTTCATTTTTTTAGGCTACAAACACGCTTAGTGTTTTACCTTTGGAAAATTTTTATAATGTTGTAGATAGAAACACATTCAGCCATGGCCATCAGATCGTGGTATTTCGAGTTTTTCCTAGAACAGAGCATGAATTAACTTTAATAAAGTGTATACTTGCATGTGTTCCGGACGCTAAAGACAATCAATATCGGAAAAGAGATAGAGTCATGATAGGAATGAAAATATCAAGAACAATTAGGAGTTGGCTAGGAAGCTGTTGAAACTCGAACGAGCTTCCCCCACAGCCATCGTAGATTTCTTTGAGTGATTTTAGTTTATTTGTCGGTTGAATAGGCTATGACAATTCATATTGTAATAATAATTGATTTTCAACTTTATGTTCTTCTTCATCTTAAATTCTTCCATTGAATTTGAATTTTAAATAGTATGATAATATCATAATATATGAATTTATTAATCTTTGAAATTTTACTAACTCGATATTAATTGAAATTTTACTAACTCATATATTAAGACACACTGATAGTAATAATACAATATCATATATCTATATATAGATAATCTGATAATTAATTCAAATTAGTACTAGTAGCAAAAATAGTAACTTAGTACCAAAGAATGAGAAGTTAATCCATATTAAAAAATCTTAACTATCTACTTTGTTATATTCAATGTATGAGAAGAAAAGATTGAAGTTGGATGAAGAAGAAAGTCTGAAGCAATGGATGATTTTGTCCGATTATAAGCAACAAAATGCTTAAAAATGTTTGAGCCAAGTTAAACAAGAAATTAAGGCCGCAAATTCTTTTTATTAACTCAAACATTAAAGTATTTAACATGGCATTATCCTTATGACAACAAATATATGTGTGGCTACGCTACCATCTCAAAAGTCGGAGAAAAGAATGGAATTAGTTGAAGATTTCTATTTGTGATGTAACATTTACTTTGATTTGCTAGAATACCATAAGGACTGTATATTGCTTTTATATAATCATAATAAAGTTTTGCATATGCTATTGCTTATATAAAAATTTGATATATTATCTATTTCTTGTATAGATTCATGAAACTTGTCTAGACAAAGTAAGAGCGATAGTTGATGATGTCGCTTGATGATTGTAAATGTCAAGTAAAGAATTTGATTTGCCACCTTTGAAAGATGAAATACATCCAAATTTTATACGGGAAGCTCTCTAAGATAAGCAAATGAAATTAAACATATTAGACTCCAAATTTTACATTTGAAATTTAAAACATGTTAGAGGCAAATAGAAAAAAATGGTCAATGATGTTTGAGAGAAAAGGTACCGATTTGTGATATTAAGAAATGTTAGTCGATTTTAATTGTCCTTATTCTAGGATATTAAGAAATTGTAATATAGATTTTTAAGAAAGATATTAAGAAATTTGATTTTTTGTAATATAGATTTTATTATTCGGAAAGGAAAACAGTCGATGATAGTAAACTATGAAATTTTCAGTTTAATATCGGAATGGTTAGATGTAACTAAAAATACTGCTGTTTTGCAACAAGTACTACTGCTACTTTGCCAAAACCGTTTTTTCTAGTGCCAATAAAAGAATTAAATGGTACTCCGTTTAATATCGAGGTAACAAGTTTGGGTATTCGTCTTCTTTGCAACAAATTGTTCTCACTGTACAGTAGTACTGTTTGTAATTCTTTGTCTGACGATACCAAAAAAAATTGGATCTTTAATATCATTTAGATATATTTGATTAGTATGCAGAAGAGGCAAAAGGAAAAAAAAATGGTCAATGATGTTTTGAGAGAAAAAAGTATTATTTTGTGATAAAATATTGTTGTTACAGTTTTAAAATTGTCCTTATTCTTATGTGATATTAAGAAATTTTGATATTATTTCTGATGATTTTGAAATTTGGATTTTTGTAATATAGATTTTTATTAGTGAGGAAGACTCTCGGATGATAGTAAACTATATGTTACTCCCATTTTAATATCAGAATAATTTGGTGTGTAACTAAATAATGCTACTTCTTTGCAACAATTTTTCTTGTTGCAATAAATTTTCTCTTTGTAATAAAATTGTATGGTACTCCCAGTTTTAATATCAGAGTGTAACTACATTACATGTACTTTTTTGTGATATTAAATATTGTTGTTAGCCAGATTTTAATTGTCCTTATTCTTATGTGATATTAAGAAATTTTGATATTATTTCTGATGATTTAGAAAGATATTAAGAAATT
The DNA here is from genome assembly GCA_910596185.1 of Chrysanthemum makinoi. Taxonomy (NCBI): domain Eukaryota; kingdom Viridiplantae; phylum Streptophyta; class Magnoliopsida; order Asterales; family Asteraceae; genus Chrysanthemum; species Chrysanthemum makinoi. The sequence continues at coordinate 79,740,861 of OU343216.1, read as the reverse complement.
TTTCATTTTTGTAATATAGATTTTATTATTCAAAAGAAATAATAGTAAACTATATGTTACTCCCAGTTTTAATATCAGAATAAGTTTGGTGTAACTAAATATTCTGCTAACGCGCAACAAATTTTCTCTTCTTTTAACCAGAATTTTTCTACGCTAATAAAATTGTATGGTAAAACTAAGTCGATATTAAGACAATAAGTTTGTAAAAAATATGTATGGCATGGAGATAGTAAATTTAATTTTATTTTAGCTCTTATTGAATATAGATTGGTTAATTAATAAATATATCATTCGAAGGCAAAACTAAGTCTGATATTAAGACAATATTAATATACATAGCTCATTAGAACATGCAATTATAAAAAAAAGAATTTGATTTTATTTTTTTAAATAGGAATGTGAATATTAATATTTTATTTTAGAAACTCTGATATTAAAACAAAGTCATATATTAAGACAACTAACTCTGATATTAAGGAAATATCATATATTAAAAAATGTGAAATTTAAGTAAAACATCTTTATTAAAATAAAAATACAAAAATTAATATCAATTTTTTTTATCTAATTAAATTAAAATTATATTCATTAATGTGTTGTGTATTGTAAAAATCAACTTTAAAGATTAGAACAGACAGTGTAATATTTTGTGTCTCGAGGAGATTTCTTTAACCACTATAAAAATAGTATCCGACATATATGTCAGTTGGAAATTAATTAATAAATGTATAAAGATACTAAAATATATATGCATAGTCAAACAAACTATGATATTAAGACAATTTTATTATGTATAAGTCATAGAAGATTCAATTATAAAATTTTCTCTGATTTAGTTTCAAAGACTCTGATATTAAATAAAAATTATGTAATTTAAACACACTGTGATAAAAAAAAAAGAACAATTAACTCTGATATTTGAGTATCTGTTTGACTAAAGAAACTATAATAAAAAGAGAGTAATAATGGAGTGTGATATTAAATAACTATTAGACAATTAACTTTAATATTAAGACAAAATTCAATGGTAATTATTTTGATAGTTTATCTTCAAACACAGTTAATGATATTAAATAAAAATGAAACAACTAACTATCACATTAGAATATGCAATTATAAAATTTTATTTTATTTTGTTTTTAAATAGGATGTCAAGATTAATATTTTGTTGATTGATATTAAGACAATATCATATATTAAGAAAACTAACTATGATATTAAGGCAATATGATATATTAAAAAATGTGATATATTAAAAAAAAAAAAAAAAAAAAACAAGTAGTATCAAATGTTGATAATCTTAGTTCAAAAAAAATATATTAAAATTACATGTAAACCTTTTACATAAATTTATATTAAGACAACTTCTTCGATATTAAGTCAATATCATATATTAAAAAATGTGAAATTTAAATGTTAACAGATATGCAAATATGTTAATTAATACGTCATAGAACATCCAAAATATTAAATTTCTTTGATTTTGTTTCAAAACTATGATATCAACAAAATATCATATATTAAGACAACTAACTCTGATATAGAGACAACTAACTTTGATATTAAATCTGATATTAAAAAAATATCTTTATAAAGAAAAGTAATTCTGATATTAAGACAATATTAATTTAAAATAGTATGATAATATCATAATATATGAACTGATTAATCTTTGAAATTTACTAACTGATATTAAGAAAACTTTCGATATTAATACAATATCATATATCTATGCAACTAACTTTGATAGTAATACAATATCTTGAATTTCAAAAATATTGAAAAGAACTTATAAATTAAAAATATTGAAACTTACTATATGTCATAGGCCAACCTTTCGATATTAATAGAATATCAATATGCTATGTCATAGAACATCAAAAATATTAAATTTGTTTGATTTTGATTTTAAATATTAACATAATATTAAGATAACTAATTTAACATAATATTAATTTAAATACAATATTAAAACTATGATATTAACAGAATATCATATATTATGTGTTATATTTAATATTTTAAATAACTATATTTATGAAATATGATAGTTATATTCATTAATTTTTATTTATAGTCAAAATCAACTTTAAAGATTATGTATCATATATGCAAGGATTTAGGAAATTACTTTAATTTTGCGACTTTCTATTTGCTACAGATATGTATGGGTTGAACAAAAGTAAAATAGTTTGAGTTTGAGGAGATATTTTTCTTGATTATAAAATACGACATGTATGTATCGTCCATAGGCCATAAAATATTTAATTTTACAAAATATTAAATTTGGAATAAAATATTAATATATATAAATCACTTAGATTTTACAAAAAATATTCAATTGTTTGATTTTGATTATAAATATTTTGTTTAAAACTGTAGAATATCATATATTAAGACAACTAACTTTCGATAATAAAATTTTTATTTTGTTTTTTAAATGAAAATAATAATTATCAATTTTTCTGAGAAAATATCTTTATTAAGAAAACCTTCGATATTAAGACAATAGAATGTGAATTTTCAAGTTTAATTGTGTTTGAGAATGTTAAAATTTTTGTGTAGATGGTGGTTTTATATTTATAGAGTTGTTGAAATGTTTTTTGAATTTGAAATGTAAATGTTTTTTTAAAAGAAAGAAATAACGTTGTAATCAAACGGTATGTATATGCATAATGCATCTATGATACTTTAATATTTAACGTCGGTTTAACACAATAAAAAACACAAATAATATATTAAAGATTGTCAAGTTAAACACCAAACTTAAAAGGTTTTGATATAAACACAATATAAAGATTAATTTAAAGTTTATTTTAAAATAAGTTTATTTCAAAATATAAATATTAAAATTTTGAGATTATTTCGATGGCAAAATTAAAAAAATATAAATATTAAAATAATTTATTTTAAAGTTTATTTTAGAATAAAGTTTATTTAAAAGTTACATGCCGTGAATAAGTCTATATATAACATTGATATTGAAAGTAATGTTTCATTTTTCGAGTTGTCTTGTTAAAAAATAATAACTGTTTTTTCAAAATGAGTAATGGTTTCGTGCCATTTACAGACGTACCTCCATCAATTATTATTCATATCTTACAATCTATGCACAATTCAGCTCGTGATAGGAACCATTTCGGGGAGACATTAGAAAGAGTATACCCAGTATACCATCATATTTAGTTCATTTTATCTTGGGAAGGTACCCTTGATGTTCTCCAACTGAAGAACAAGATATAGTTGAAATAATTGGTGTTTCAGAACAAAATAAGATTTTTGATGGTTCGGTTTTGACTAAAGAAACCTCAGAAAAAAATCTTCATGAGAATATAATGCTTGACAAGGTTGAAGGCGTTTGTGCGATTTGTTTAGAAGAATACAAAGAAAATGAAAGCATAAGCACATTGATTTGCAGCCATGAGTTTCATGCAGATTGTATTAGACGTTGGATGCTACACAAGAATTTTGTTGTCCATTATGTAAAAAGTATCCGGACTTTGAATATCTATCTGAGTTGTATTATTTAATATCACAGTAATGTTAATTCTTATGTAATGTTAATTCTTGTTTTGAAATCTTAATTCTATGTATATTTTACTTCACTTATTCTTATAGTAAAATTAATAATGTAATGTACTGTTAAAAGTTTATCTTAAAAGGAATAACAAATATTACAGAGCAGACAACTAATGTTGTAAAATATCTTCAAACATGAAATTACAAATTAATATCTTAGGTTAATACACGATAATTATAAATATTCATATAAAATCTTCAACGACTTCTTATATGCCTGAATTTGGTCGTTTTTTATGAGAATATACACCTTCAAAAAAATATCGTCTTCAATCTGATCATGATAGATAATATGAGTAAACCATTTCTTATAGAAATGAAACATTACATCATTTCTTGCACCCCAAAATGAAATGAATGTTATCAACAAATGCTTTGTTAGAAAAAGCAAAGTTGAAAAGTTACTTGCAGAAAAACTTACAGGGGTCTGAAAATAAATAATGATTGATAAACATTTTCTTACAAGAACAAACTTTTCGGTAGAAGATATCTAGATTTGATTTAAAAATATAGAAATAAAAAATCTTACAAATATAATAAATTATCGATGATACGAAAAAATAGATTTTTAATATAAAAATATTCATTATATTAAAATTTTATGAAAATTTTTTTATGTTTTCTATGTGTGATTGATGGAATATTTATAGGTAAAAAACAGTGATTTTGTACACGAAAATAGAAGATAAAAATAAATAATATTTAAAGTACAACTGCTTACTTTATTCCATCATATTAAAATGTTTTTATATTTTTCATATTAAAGGCTATGTACGTTATTTTTAAAGTACAAGTGCTCAGATGTAGTGGTATTTTTTATTTTTAACTTTTTATTTTGGACTGTTTTTTTGTGAATAATATTTTTAACAATGAAAGAAAACAATTAATACTAGCTGCATAATTAATAATATTCTTAATAGTTGTTTAAGAATAAAATACTATTTTAGTTAGTATTAATTTCTTTCTTAAAATACAAAAATTAATATGATATTTTTTTATCTAATTCAATTTGAATTATCGTTAGAGTATACTTTATTAATTAACTACGTGAATTACACTATTTTAATTTAGTGTGATATTAACTTCTTGTGATATTAAGTTCAGGAGATATTAAGAAATAAAATATATTTTTTCTTAATATCAGTTTCTAAAAAAATATAGATATCTTTATATTTAAAAACAAAATCAAATTTAAATATGAGTTAGTTGTCTTAAGAAATTTAATATTTTTGGTTGTTCTATGACAAAATATTAATATTCTTTTAATATCATACTTAGTTGGCCTATGACGATTATACATATTTAGTATTATCCGTTTACATTCATTAAGAAATTTGACTATCTGTGAAAACATACACGCATAACACGCTATCATACATGTCAGATTTTATGATGTTGAAAATTATCTTCTCGAGACTCAAAATATTTAATTTTTATAATAGAAAGTCAAAAGAAATTAAGTAATTTCCAACTTACATATATTTCAGATAATCTTTAAAGTTGATTTTGACTATACACAAGAAATTAATGAATATAACTATCATATTTCATAAATATAGTTATTTAAAATTTTATTTTTAACTTAATATTGTCTTAATATCAGAGTTATTTTTTCTTAATAAAGATATTTTTCTTTAATATCAGTTTTCACGAAAAAAATATTAGTTAATCACTTCTATTTAAAACAAAATTAAATTTAATATCAGAGTTTGTTGTCTTAATATCAGAGTTAGTTGTCTTAATATATGATATTATGTTAATATCATAGTTTTGAAACAAAATATTTAAAATCAAAATCAAAAAAATTTAATATTTGGATGCTCTATGACATATACATATTAATATTCTCTTAATATCAAAGTTAGTTGATCTATAACATGTATATTTGAGTAAAAGATAGATGCATAACACAGTGACATACATGTCAAATAGTGATGAAAAATTGCTCATCGAGACTTAAAATATCAATTTAAGTTAAAATTTTACATTTAATTTTAATATTTTTTTTAAATAATGTTCCTTTTTTTTAATTCATGTTGTTTTTAAGTATAACTCTGATATTAATATATGATATTATTAATTAAATATCATAATTTTAATTGATTTTTATAAAATTTAAATGATTTATATTTTTTCAATAAATTTGTTATTTTATAATTTTTATAATTTGTTATTTTTATAATTTTTATAAGAAAGTCTTTTACTTTCTTTAGTCAAACACATACTCAAATTTCAGAGTTAGTTATTCTATTTTTATATGTCATAGAAAATTAAAGAAATTAAATATTTAATTTCTCTAAAGTTGATAATCTTTAAAATTGATTTTGACTAAATATTTAAATTATTAAATATAACACATTATTTTGAAATTAATGTTGCCTTAATATCAGAATTACTTTTCTTATATTTGCCTTAATATCATTATAAAGAAAGTTGATAATCTTTAAAATTGATTTTGACTAAATATTTAAATTATTAAATACAACATTATTTTTAAATTAATGTTGCCTTATCTCAATTACTTTTCTTTATAATGATATTTTTTGAAAAAAAATAAATTATCACTTCTATTTAAAATCAAAATAAATTTTAATATCAGAGTAGTTGTGTTAATATCAGATTTAGTTGTCTTAATATCTGATTTTACGTTAATATCATAATTTTGAATCAAAATATTTAAAATCAAAATCAAAGAAATTTAATATTTTTTAGATGTTTTATGACAAAATATTAATATTCTCTTAATTTCACAGTTAGTTGGCCTATGACGTATACATATTTGCGTATCTGTTTACATTCATTAGTAATTTACTTCTCGTGAAAACATACATGGATAACACGCTGCTCATGTCGATTTTATAATGTTGAAAATTATCTTCTCGAGACTCAAAATATTTACTTTTATGTCCCTTATATATGTCATAGAAGATCAAAGAAATTAAAGTCTTTTCAACGACATATATTGTCGAGATATCTTCAAAGATGATTTTTGACTATATACAAGAAATTAATGAATACTGTATATCGTATTCCCGAAATATAGTTATTTCAAATATTAAATATAATACATATTATTTTTAACATTGTCTTAATATTAGAGTTAGTTGTCTTAATTTTGATTTTACATATAGATTTCAAAACTATAATATTGACAGAAATTTAATATTTTTGGATGTTCTATGACATATACATATTAATATTCTCTTAATATCAGAGTTAGTTGACCTATGAAATATTAATTAACATATTTATTAAGTATTTGCGTGACATATATATGGAGATGTTTAATTATAGTGATTATTTATATTTGTTACCATTGATTTTTTTTTAAATTTCACATTTTTTAATATATGATATTGCTTTAATATCAGAGTTAGTCGTTTTAATATATGTCTTTGTTTTAATTTAATTGTCTTAAACAAAATATTAATATTCACATCTATTTTTAACTTTTTTTATATAATTACATGTTATAATGAGGTATATATATTAATATTGTCTTAATATCAGACTTAGTTTCGCCTTGACATACATGTCAAATAGTGATGAAAAAATTCCTCTGAGACTTATAATATCAATTTAAGTCAAAGTTTTATTTAATTTTAATATAGTTTTTTTAATAATGTTTTAATTTTTTTTTTCATGTTGTTTTTTTTTAGTATATTTTAATTTCAAATATAATGATTGGTTGGTTCTATATTTGTATCACAGTGTGTTTGTTAATGAGCACATTTCAATATTTTTTTTTTTTAAAGATATTCTATTACTAATCGGATTTAGTTGTATAGATATAGATATTGTATTACTACAAATTTTCTTATATCGAGTTAGTAAAATTCAATTAATATGAGTATATTGATAGTATCTCACGATAACTTCGATATTAATTTAATTTTTAATATGAGTTAGTTTTAAAAGCTTTTAATATTTTGACATTAAAGAAATATTAATAGATACATGTTCTAATTTAATATATTTTTGAGTACGTTTTTTGACGTTACTATTATTTTTTAAACTGATATTTGAGCTATATTATTTAAAAAAATGTTATATTAATTTGGAACATTATTTTAATAAATATGTTTAAGTTAGAAGTTTATTTTCAAATATTTTACTATATAAATTATTTTTATGTTCTATGATATTAAATTTAACATCTCAGTAACTTAATATCCAGCGATAACTTAATATCACACTAAAATAAAAATAGTGTAATTCTTTCAAAAATCCTAGTAGCATTTTTTCAAACGATATATGAGCTATCAATGTCAGATACTATTTAAAATGATTTGACAATACAATATCACTTTATCTGTAATAATAAAAATATTAATTATATTATATAAGAAAATAAATTTTATTTCTTAATATCATATTAAAATTTATTTTCCACATAAAATTTAACAAGAAATTACAAATTAATATCTTCAAAAAAGAAATTACAAATTAATATCTTCAGTTAAGACACCGATAATTATAATCTTCATATAAAATCTTCAACGACTTCATATATGGCTGAATTTGGTAGTTTTTGATGAAGAACATACACCTTCAAAAAATATATCTTCAATCGATCATGATATGCATAATGTCGTTTCACAATATAAAAGTTGTACAATTCACGGTAACCAAAACGGATAATAACTCATCACCTTCAAAATAACCAAAAGTCGATGTATTTATCGACAAATGCTTTGTTAAAGTGCACTTGATACGTATGTTATCAACAAATGCTTTGTTAGAAAAACAAAGTTGAAAAAGTTACAAATACTTCGGTAGAATATCTAGATTTGATTTAAAAATATAAAAATAAAAAAAATCTTTCCAAAGATAATAAATTATCATGATACGAATAAGTATAGATTTTAATATAAAACAATCATTATATTAAAGTTCCAAAAAAACATTAAATGAAAATGAACAAAATTTTTGTTATGTTTTTCTATGTGTGACTGATGAAATATTTATAGTAAAAAAAAGGCGGTCATTTTACAAACGAATATAGAGAGCAAAGAATAATATTTAAAATAAATAATATTTAAAGTACAAGCTAACTTTATTTGTTCATATTAAAACACTTTTATGTTTTTCATATTAAAGTGTATGTACGTTATCAATGGCGATGGTAGATGAGCAAAGAATGACATTTCTTTTCGGTGTTAGTCTTTCTTCAAACAACCACCATATCGAGAATGCCAAAAGAAATTTAAGTTACTGTGATATTAAATTATTTTTTAATACGATTCAGATTTACATACTATTAATATTTAAACTATGACATTTACATACTCTGATAATTATATAGAATAGTTATTATAAATAATTTTTATAATACTTTGATAATTATATAGAATAGTTATTATAATATTATCTGAAATTTGAATACTATGATATCATTTAAAAGTGTGATTTGGGTTCTAAAAAAAAAGATGAAATGTAAATTATTTAAATTTGTAGCTAAAAAATATTTAAAAAAGTCTAATATCACAATAAATCAAGTAAAACATTCTAACTAAAATAAAAAAAAAACAAAAAAATTAATTTGATAATTATATTCATTAATGTCTTGTGTATTGTCAAAATCAACTTTAAAGATTATCACAGATAAAGTGATATTTTGTGTCTCGAGGAGGTATCTTTAATATGATAATTATATACATTTACTTTTAATAAATGTAAACAGATATTCAAATATGTATACGTCATAAGCCAACTAAAAGTCTGATATTTAATACATTATTATCTGCAGTATCGTCCTTAGAACATGGAAATATTAATTTTTCTTTGATTTTGGTTTAAATATAACAACTAACTCGATATTAAGATAATATCCATTAAGATAACTAATGTGATATTAAGATAATATCATAAATTAAACAAAGAAAATTTGATATTAAATACAATATTAATATCTTGTTTCAGATCATTCATTTATAATAAATAACTCTCATATGGTTTAGAGTAGTCTTTTTAATACTATCGATATTGTGTAGTATATATAACTATTTTCCTATCTAATATAATTAATATTATTATGATTATAGATAAAGTGATATTGTATTGTCAAATCATTTTGAATAGTTTCGACATAGATAGCTCATATATCGTTTGAAAAAAATGCTGCTAGGAATTAAGTCAATATTAAACAAGTTAATTTCATATTGAATAAATTCTATCTAAAATATAAAAATAAAATTTATTATTTTATGTTAATTTCATACATGCTGCTGGGAATTTAGAAAGAATGTTATTTCAAAAAAAAAAAAAAAAAATAAAAAATAAAATATAATTGTAGAATTTTTCTACAATAAAATTGATCTTCACATATTCTTAATTTTCATTTCTTTTTTAAAATCTTCATCTTCATCTTCCATAATTGATCTTCAACTTCATGTTCTTCAGTTTCTTACATTATAAGAGTAATAATTTTTCAAAATGTATAAATTCATGTAGTCTTCACATTGAATCCCGAATCGAAGATATACCACTTATAATTATAAGAAAATAATATTATAAGAATATACTCAATATTCCTATAATTTTTTCTTATCACAATATAAATAAAAACATTAATAAAAAAGTGGAATGTGTCAAGCTCAATAGATTTAGAATAACTTAATATACTCTATACACCTATCTAACTTATCACATTCCTACTTTTGTACCATGGCGACATTCGGTAAAATATCTAGGTTTCATACCATGGTACTAAAATGTATATAATAGATGTAGAAGAAAATTTAAAATGATGTTACACATTTTTAAATAGAGCTTCGACATCTATTACAAATTTCGGTAAAATATCTAAGTTTCTTATCAAATAAAAAACCATAGAATAACCTCCAGGATCGTAAATAATATAATGAAACATAAAAATAAAGCACATGGTTGCACTAATATCACTTTTGGTTTTGTAGAATGAAAGAAAGATTTTTAATTTCTTTCTAATGGAAGATTTAAATTTTATAAGAAGAATTAAATTTAGTGAAAACAACTTTTTATAGGAACAATAAATGAGTTTTTTATTTGATTTGATCGAATCTCGAGGAGAAATAATAAATGGCTTTTTATCTTTTTATTTTTAAACTAATCAAGTATTTTAACATAATTAAATTAAAACTGTGATATTTAATTAATCATTATGACATTAATATTAAAATAGTTGTGAAACTCAAACTTTTTAAAATAAACGATATATTGATTAGCACATACAAAATAAAATCAAATTAACACATGTAAACATATACAAATCACAAATAAAAATCCTAAAATTATAAACATCACGAGCAACTTCTTTGAGTATGTTGATAAGGTTTTTGGCACATTCATCCATCTCTTGACACTTAGCTTTGACAATAACATTATGATTTTTCAAATTCTTAAAAGCGGTTATCATTTTTGATACTTTTCTTCACATCAACATTAAAATCTTTGTAAATCATAAAATCATTCGCTTCTTCAAAAGTAGCTTCCAAAGTAGTGTTATCATCTTCGGTCCTCTTGAAGCCGCTTTCTATAATATATCACATTCAAATTGTGGGAGTTGTTCATCATTGTCTTCCTCTTAGAAATCAGCTCTTGTTCACCAATTTCCTTCTATTTGAAAGTCTTTCTGGCTCACAAGAAATTACCATTCTATTGAAACGATCTATCATGTCTATCTCATCTTCCAATAAAGAATCCGCAAGTGCTTTAATTCGGAGTGCATGTACCTTCTGACACAAAGAACACGGACATTTAGTACATAACGATTGTGATGATTGATAATGTAATTGATATAAATGTTACAAATATTATAGTGCATTCAGAAAGTTAAAATGAGGCTAATAAAATAAACCTAAATTTATACAACTGTTTTATAGTGTATTTAAAGTTGTTCATGACTTTTGTTCAACTGTTTAACAACTAAAAAATATCCCGATTATTTTTATATATATAGATAGCTAAAAATGAAAAAGTATACTCACTATATCTATTCAGAATATACGTATATAACAGAGAATATTAAAAAAAAATTACAATTTTGATGCTTCCGTTATGTTCCTTCTTGAATATGTTAGCATCACTTAATAAAATGTTTACAGAATACAAATTTCTCAATGATGCCAACTCATCTTTGCTTCCATTTTGTTTAAATATAGATCTCCATTGTTTGTCCTCGCTTCCAGAATATAAACTCAGGTGCCTCATAGTAAAATGCCACAATCTGTTTTATTTTTCGATGTTTGCCATTGCATTTCAAGTCTTCGAGGAACACACTTTGAAATCTGTTCAACCTTTGAGTGCTTTGAAACTTTTAGATAATGACAAAACAATTTGAATTGCAAAACAAAAATAAAAATAAAAAAATAAAAATATTAACCTTAAATTTGTTACATATATATATAAAAATAATAATAAAGATATTACCAGATTTTGAGTTGTATTTCCATATATAGCACCACTTTCCTTTAGATTGTCAATAATCACAAATGACGGATTCAAGAGATTGAAGCAGTATACATAGAAATGATTTTGTACCACTACGGGAAAAAACCTGAAACAGAAAAAAGTAAAATATTAATAAAGAGAATAATAAAATTGAAATAAGTATATATTGTAATATTAAAATTAATATATAAGAATAATTATATCTTAATTTTAATATTACAATATATACTTATTTAAAGTTCAACTAATTAATTCTGATAAGTCTGCTGCAGTAACAAAAAAATATTCTGCACAACGTAAGAAAAAATGTTGCTACTTTGAAACTAATGCTAGTACAACTTCAACCATTTGTTGGTTTAAACATTTTCACCGAACCAACCACTAATTTATAACAACCACCACCACAAAAATTGCACTCACAAAAATCTCAACCTAAACCTAATATTTAATTTGTAAATTTAGTAATTACAAAATTATAGGAACTCAATTATTAACTACAGATAAAACACAATATATTGTCTTAAATATATGATTTAAAAGTCAACTTCTTAATTACAAAAAATAAAACTGTTGTTTGCAACAATAAATATTACTATGTTGCAACAAATGTTCCTCTGTTGCAACAAACAAATGTTTTGTCTAAGTAAATGATTTAAGAAAACAAAATTTTAACTTACCAGATTAAGTGTTGATAGATTATTACAATTCAGAAAATTATTGCATGCAAATTGATGCATTCAAAAAATTCTTCTTGTATCTTTTTTATATGCAACTCCTTTTTTCTCTTCGAGGTCCGCGGGTTAATTTGAAAATAAAATATATATTTTCAAAAAAAATAATCTAAAAAAGAAGAACACATACCATTGCTCGATTGATAAGTATAATCATAAACGATCTAGGACTATTTTTTTCTTGAAAATTCAACACAATAGTCCAATATCTATGATGTTTGAGGTAATGTTTTGTTTTATTAATACCTTTAAAATAGCTCTGATTAACAACAATAATGAATCAAAAAAATATATTATCAATTTTGAGTAATAATTTTGCATGATTGTATTATGATAATAATAACATTATTTAATAAATAAAATAAAATAAATAAACAACTTATAATTTTACTGTTGTTCTTTTCTTATTAACTCTCCGGAGCTTGTCGTTCTTATTTAATTTACTTTTTTATCATCTTTTCTAACATTGAATGATGACTTCTAAAAGCTGTTGGATTCTTTTTGTCTAATATTCTTTGATTGTGTTTGTGCATAAGTATCTACTTGTACAGAATCTTCATTATCAACTGTTTTGTTAAAAGTATTTCTTAAATTGTGAAGAGTTTCAGCTCCATCTATCATCTGCAAATTTAAAAATAAAAAAATAATTACAACAATATTTAAAATCCCAAAAATAAATAACATGTGCAATTTACATACTTATTATCATCTACTGAATCTTGAATATGCTGGGATTCATTTGAATCATCTTCTTCAAAATCATCGTCATCAGATGAGGAAGTTGACCGAGAAAAAGTTATTGACAGGGACACTCAATTAAAGCCTATTATGAAATAAAAAGAAAAAATAAACTTACATTAATAACTGTATTTCTTTGCACTTATTAAAATTTGTCCTTATAAAATACTTATAGAATTATTAATCATTGGTGTGTAATATTATAATGCTGGTATAATTATATATGCCTATATATATATATATATATATATATATATATATATATACCTATATATATCTATATATATTGTAATTTTATGTAAATAAAGGCTATAAAAGTTCAATGCAAAATAAGGCCATTTTGTTGAATTTGAAAGAAACTCAGACATAATTCATAATCAAACCGATCATGGCTCATCTAAGTTTTTCATTTGAGAAAGTAACTTCCTTCTTCCTTTGTTCTTTTGAGTATTTGAATTTAAAAACATTTCTAACAAAAATGAATTAAAATTAAAAAAAAAAGAAGAAAAGAAAAAAATTAAAAAGTTATTTGCCTTTGAATCTTCGAACTTCAATTCATTGCTTCTTCCTTGTTTTCAAATGGATATTTTGATAAAGCTTGTCTTAAAGTAATGCTCTCAAACTCTCTTTTGAACATTGATCTTTTGACAACTTATTTTAAAATCTAAGATTCAGTTTATTCCAGAATAACTTTGAAAGCATTTCTTATTTTCCTGTTTAAGTAACAAAGCGTCAGTTCTTATTAATACTTAAGGTCACGAAGATGATACCATCTGGAACTCTTCAGAAATATGGACGATCTCCGGATAAAACTCTTACAGCAATCTACAAAATGATTTGAGGAGTGAAATGATGAAATATATATTTCAACTCATGAACATTTATCATTCGATGCTTTGAATTCTTTATGATTTTTTTGCTGATTACTCTGTATTACTTTTGTAAATACAGAACATAAAATCTTCCATTCTAAAGTCCTAAAAAGGAAGATCTTGATGCGAAATTGTGTCTTTTTGAATTGTAATCCTGTCGTGGTATCTTAAAGATCCATTCACTTGCTCAACATCGAATTTAATAATTTTTTTATATCCATAATGACTTCTGATGCAGACGAATTTCAAAACTTGCTCCATATTCCTTGAATCTAAACTTAAAGTCCAACAAAGTATCCTTTCTTCGTTGAATCATTCTTCACACTACCCGTTTTATGGATCAGTATACATAAGTAACATTCGGACTTTGTCTGGGCGAAACTTGCAGGATGGATGAGAGATGGATGTTTGGGATTAATGGGGTCGAATAGGTGGGTTCGGGTATGGGACTGGAAGGTAAAGATGAACTGGAACAAAATGTGACGTGTTCTGTCGACTATTTGCATGTGGTTGTCTGTGCGGGGTTGGGAGGAACGCCTGATAGTGGGAACAAGATCGATCAAAGATGTTTGTATGTGCAATGATGGATTGCATTGCCACATGGTTTGCGCTTGACGACATGCTGTACAGGCTGATCTTTTCGGCGTGGTGGTTTTGAAACTGGATGATGACCTTAATATCTTTTCATATTCCTTAGATCTTACGGCTATTAAAACAAAACAAAATACAAAAAGTTACAAACAAACATATTTGTGTATAATGAAAGAAAAGTAAGATAAAAAATATATTAACTTACAATCATCTTTGTTTTTGAGTAATGTCAAAACTTTTCAGCGTCCTTTGTTGTTTCTGGTTGAGATACTAACAAGGACATCAATAACTTGTCAAATCTCGTTTGAGCAGACACTTGATATGAATTCTTAAATTCCATTTACTTTCCCATAAAGAAAATCTCTCTATGTAACAAATGAGGGATTATTATAGAAATTACAAAATTAAAAACTGTGCTTATGGTTTCAAAACACAAATCATTTTCTCTGTATGGATAGAGATCATTTTGGGAATAGTTTTCCCTTGTGATTTGAATTTACGTATAGTTCAACTCTTTTTTGTTCATATGAGGGAGATTCAAAAGGGATATGATTTTTCGCCGTTTAACCATATTTCATTTCCTTTGATATTCAGTCTGTGTTTTTTTTGAAAAAACGAAAAAAGCGATGTAAAAGTGCACTTATATAATATTATTTTTACCTATTTACTAATAAATAAAATTAATTAATTAGATATTAAATTGTACCAGAATGGCAAGATTATCGATTTATTTCTCTCAAGATCAATACTGTAATCTTCCATACTAAGATCGGTAGAAAGCAGACGTAAATTTTTCATCAAAAGTAGAACTCTAGAAATATTTGCTTGAAGATGAAGTGTCTTTAGGTGCCGGAAGATTGCTTGGGTTGTGAGATATTGTGGTAAATTCTACTTTGATGTTTAAAAGTTCCTCTTCACTTTGATACACTTCAAAATCATCACCTATAAATGTTCCATTCTTATCAATCATCATCTTGATTATCCGCATCTCATCATCTTCCGTTTCTTTCTTCAATTGCTTCCCAGTGCCTTTGGTATTCTCTTTATTTATTTATTCTTGATTGGTTTGAGCTTCGTGACATCGAAGATTCTTTGGGAGTACACACCAACTGCTAGAACCCACTTGTCCTGTGGGGTTGATTACACATAGTTAAACGTATTTTGATCTTCTTTCTCAAGATTTTGTACTTGACATTGCTTTCCTTAAAGATTCTGTGCATCATGCCTATACTATATGACTAGTGCACTTTTTTATCTCGTTGTCTTTGTGATCATCAACTTCTTTCAAATGTTTTTGAAATTTTCTTCAACTTCCGACTTTTCACATGACATCTTACGTCCTCATTAGCGGTAGAAAAAAATCATCATTAGGAACACTTTCTTTAACTACTTTATTAGTTTCTATGACATCATCTATCTGCGTCTAGAGCCTAAGAGAGTCTTGGATTCTCAATCTCATCTACTTGTAAGACTCTTTTTTAGTTTCTAAACAATCATCTTGTGTAGCTGCCAGTAGTCGATGTTAAGATTACTTCCCGTACTATTTCCGGCTTTACATACGGCATCTTCATCTCAGGCAAACAGTTCTTCAATGATAGAAAATTATCATGGAACATTTTGTGACAACACTTTCTTCTCCCTTTATAGTTTCTATGACATCATCTATACGTAGAACTAACAGAGTCTTGGATTCCCAATCTCATCTACTTGTAAGACATATTTCTTGGTTTCTAAACAATCACTTGTAAATACCATTAGTCGATATACAACATTACCCTTTGTCTTCTAACTCGACTTTTCGCCATCTCTTCATCCTCAGTGCAAACATGATTCATCGGCCAGTGAAAAATCATCATTAGGAACATTTTCTTCAGCAACACTTTCTTTAACCACTTTATTAGTTTCTATGAGATCATCTATCTGCATCTCACTACTTGAGAGTCTTTGAATTTCTCAATATCATCTACTTCTAAGACATCTTTCTTGGTTTCTAAACAATCTTGTGTGTAGACAAGCTAACCATTATTTGATTCGATGTTAACATTATTTTCTTTGACAAGCCCTTTCATGTCTTCTATTACAAGGCTTTCAAGTGGTATGTGTGACATTTCTTCATTATGCTTTTGTTGCTAGCATCATGCATTTTTATCGGCCGAATCTTGAACTTCTTATAGAAGCTGCTTGATGATCACGAACATCAAGAGTATGGGCATCACTGAATAGAAACATCAATACTAGCAACATTTTTCTTGGTACTCTCTGCAATGAAATCGGCAACACTTTCTTTAACCACTTTATCTCGGATACTACAAAGAAATCTTTCTTAGTTTGTACACAATCACTATTTTCTTTGACAAGCACTTCATCTTCTATATCACGCATTTCAACTTGTATGTGTGACAATTCTTCATATGCTTTTGTGCTTGGATCATTCATATCTGTATCTGTTGTTCCCCGTTCACTATCGTTTAAACAGTTTAACTGACTTTAAAACAAGTTCAAAAGTGAACTATGACTGAAATTAACATAAAGAAAACACACTTAGTAATTTTCAACGTCATATTCTTATTAGAAATAATTCAACAAAGAATACGTTACCCAAGTACTTGCGGAATAGTACTTGGGATTGAAATGACAAAGTTGAGTGATTCCTCTCTAAGCTTCGAGGCTAAGTGCGAGGCACAACTCTTAAGGCTCACTTGAGCTATCTCAGAACTAAGTTGTATTTGGAGGGTGAAAAGATGGCTTTAGCATTGTATGTGTGTTTTACAATTCACAAGCTTAACCTTTTCACTCCATCTCTTATACTATTTATACATGTATGATATTTGACTCTTTCCTAAGTGACAAAGCTGACATCATACGAAGACAAAATCTTGATGTATTTTGTCTCTGTTTACAAAGACTATTCTAGGTAAGAGACAAGACTACTTTCCTAAACTTCGGTGACATGACTTTGATCTTGCCATTGAAGGAAAGTTGACTTTGGTTGATAAGGACTTACGTCTTATCTGATTCAAACTTTCTGCCTTGTCCGCTCTTTCTTGGTCTTTACATCCTTGAGTCTTCTACGGTTTGTCTTGATGTAAGAAGTTGGAGAGGAATCTTAGGGATTCGGTGAGTTATTGTCATCACTCTTGAATCCATCATCTAACTCTTCTTGACTCAGTCTTCACCCATTAAGTTTACTGAGTGGAGGAGACTCCTTCATACCTCGTCTTGGGTCCGAAGATACGACTCCTGAGAGCTATGCACTGGTGACACGATTAGTGTTACGGATTAAATACTTGGGCTATTTTCTATTCAAATCCTAGATTAAGGGGTTTGGGTATTTCTTGAACTGACAGCAGTCTCCCCTATTTGGATATACAAATAGCCTACAAAGTGGTGTCAGGATGTAAGTGAGCAAGAGGCTTCGCCCTTCTTACACGAATGTACTAATGAATACAATAAGGAACAACGTAAATGAATAAAACATACTGGATCGTTTATTGATCGATTACATAGTTCCTATCACTAGTACAAAAGATAAAACAAAATGATGTCAATCGGATGGATACCGGTGCTTCAAGCTTCACTTTCTTGGTGATGAGTGTTTCCCTGTCGGGATGGTCTCGATCTTGGCATTGGGTCTTTGAGAACCGGCGTTCTTTGGGGATTGGATCGAGAGGACGGGGAATATAGCTGATCATTGACCACTCGGCTGATCAATGTCACTCCATCTTTGAAATGCAGGGTTCTCGTAGACATCAATGTGGAATAGCCCTCTTTTCGGCTCTTCAATCACTAGGCAGTTTACAAACTTTACTCTCAGGCGGTTCTCATTGCATTCAAGGCCGGTACTTTGATCTCAGGTTGGAAATCAACTCTTTTCCTTTTGCCTGTGGAAGCTTGTGGTTGAGATCCTTGAGGTGCGGTCAAAGCAGGAATTCAGTTAGGTTGGTGCTTCCCTTAGCCTTTCATATCTTTTGCTAAGCATCTTCATCAGCTCCTTGACCACCTTGTTTTGCTTCTTTCCAATGATCGGACCAAGTTCATCAAGTTCGGTGATCCCAAAGTCTGAATTTAATGGATCATGAACTTCAAAGTGTCTTTGTCATCCCCTTGGAAAACATTCATAGCCTGTAACGGTTTGGTGTTGGGAATGATTTTGACATCGATGATTTTTTAGGAAGCCTTGGTGGTCATTGTCGATTATATTCTTTAATTACTTTTTGCTGAGAGCTTGAGTTTTCTTTCTCTTTTCTTCATCTTGAGCTCTCATTGACCATTTAGCGACTGAGCTTCCATGAACTTCTCCCAATACTGACCCTTTTGAGCTTGCTTGCATCTATTCCCACATTTCGGCTTCTTGGCAATCACTTTGGTCAATAAAGCTTGCTCCTTTGTCTTCTTTTTCATCCTCGGCTTGTTTCAATTTCCTCTCTTGTTCTTTAGCAAGGTGTTTAAACATTTTATTTGTTGAGAGTGAAGAGATATTCAATTATCACCGATTTTGTAGGGAATCCTCTCAGGTTTCAGTGGTTGTCGGTATATATGCTTTTTCCTTGCTTTGTCACGAGGAAGATGATGCAATGATGGGAGGTGTTGTTGTCATGATTGGTGCTAAGGCTGTCGGTGTTGTTGTTCTTTGGAGGTGGTAGTGATGAGGTGAATTTGGTGCTGATGATGATGATGTTTGAGCTGCTGAGGTGGTGGTCTTGGCTCCCCCTCGGTGTGAAGAGGAGTTTCTTGACAATATTTCTCCCCTCAAGCTGCCGTAGCGTCGGTGAGGGCAAGAGATGAGTAAGTCTTGAGAATTTTGACCGGTTTGACCTTTGAAGGCTGATAGATTTCGGTCATCATGGCCTTTATGCAGAAATATCTGCTTGAAGACGATGACCTTTGCATCAAGTTAGCATGAGATAATTCCAAGGCCGTCATTCGTGGACCGAGATTCCAAGCCATAGAAGCGAGGCTGAGTTAAATAGTCACTGCGTATTTATAGAGTCCAATGTAGCTTGAATTTGAGGCTGAGGATGGAAGACCACGAACATTTTCGGACTTGAGCATGTTGAGCGATTAGGTGAGGTTTGAGGATTGTTTCAAGTGCTCCTCAGTAGCCTCCAGCACTTTAGAGTTGAGTGTTGGGTCTTCTTTGACAAACTCGGTTCATCTATCGTGGTTCCTACACCCTGAAGATGTTTGAGGAATTTAGCCATGTTTTCATCCAGTCGGTGAATGTTGTCATACATCAGATCCCTATGCTCATGAACATTTTCATAAAAACCATGTACTTCGGCGTGCTTTAGATCCGGCATAACTCGCGGCTGACCTCGGTGTGTTGCTCCCATAATGTCGGTATTCGAGAATATAACCTTCTTGATGCTTTGGTGATCCTTTGAGCAGCTTGTCTTTCGGTGAGTGGGAGAACATTATCAAATCTGGCAAATTCATCGAGTGGATGAAGAGGAGTCATCATTGGCGGCTAGGCGGTGATTTAGTATGCTCACGTGGATCAGAACTGTAGGTTCTTGTTGGCTTGAACCTCGGCGAAATTCATTTCTTCAGAACGGTGATAAGATTTCATCATCACTTTAAAAGGTCATCATCAGTTGTAGCAATTCATTGATAACCTCGGCAACCGTTAACAAGGGTGGGAATGGGTTCCATATCGTGGTGGTATTGATCCCTCTGGAGTCTTTGTCCCGTGGACCCCGGTTCGGACACGGTGGGAGTTTCCGTGTCTTCTCGAGTCGGGATTGGTTTTGGGTTCTAAATATGTCGGGTTGTTTCTTTCCCTCAAGTCTTTGTCCCCAGTGACCCACGAGACAGTGTGGTGGCGTTTCTCCAGTGCCTTTAGCGAGTCATGAATGTTGTATCCTATCGTGGGTTGTTTGATTCCCTCGAGTCTTTGGGATCGTCGGTGTGCCCTCGGACAAAGGCTTTGATTTGCTAATGTCATCACTGAATTTGGGCGTTGTGGAAGGCTCCCCTACCCGGCGGGTTGTTTGTTTCCCTCGGATCTTGGGGAGTAGTAGGTGTGACCAAGCCTTGGCTGTGATGTATCGGTGTCCTTCGTTGTCATGGGGAATTGGTTGTTGCACAGTGGGTGGGTGTCTTTTGGTCTCGGGCCTTTTGTGCCTCACCCAGGCGTGCTCCTGAAGCCTCGGGACCCTGAGGACTTTGGTTTAGTCTTAGTCCCAGTGAGACTTCCCCTTTTCTTTTTTTAAGGCGGGGTTTGGAGACAGTCCCTCACAGTTGTTACAGCTGACAACCATATGGGCCGTCAATTCAATAGGTGTGACAAAGGATGGGTCCTTTTGAAAGTTTGAAGGACTTTCGGGATGCAGGGTAAATTTCCAAATTTTTCATCACAGTATAATTGGCATTTTCCGATAATTGCCGTTGTAAAGCACAAGAGACAAACCTAGGATCTGAATCAAAATATACCGTCCTAGTTTTGCTCTGTAACCGTTACAAGATCTGTAAATGATCTCCCCTATCAGATGACCCCATTCATGAGGCGGTATGCCATCTTGATCAAGCCGAACCTTTGGACCTTCGTTAACACGTTAGGTGGATGAGTGGTTCCCTTAGAGGACGAATCACAAAGTGAAAAAGATCCTCAAGCCACGGGAATGAACTTTTAGTGGCTGGGTCTGTCCAAAAATGGGATCCAAAACGATTTGTTTTAACCCATCCTTCATTTTGTGGAAGGTTAGGGATGGGCGACATAAACACCTTTGTTGTAATCTAACCATTTGAAGAGCAAAAGGTTTTGTAATCCGGTATATTGTTGCCCCCATTATTGCAGCACGATGAGATACTCCAGAGTGGTCTAAGGTTATTCTCATCGGTTGAAGGTGTCGGGTCAAAGGCTTTAATGTACAAAACTCCCTAAGGTATTTTGGGTACACTACTGAGGACATTTACAAAGGCCGTTTGAGTGGGCGGTTGAACAAAAATTTTACAATGTCTTTATAGGTTGGGACATTTTGGGGTATTCAAAATTACCTATGACATTGTTTGTTTTGAATTCAACGTTTGTGAGATCTACCTACTGAGCAAAGCAATGGAGATTGTGTTCTAGCCATATCTATTAAAGAAGTTTTTAGGGTTTAAAAAAAATGTTTGGCAAGAACAATTGAAATGTTTAGATCTCTCTAGTTTGTGAGAAAAACTTTTGTGAATGTTTACAAGGTTTTCCAAAAGAGATTTTGAGCACACACAAATGTTTTGAAATATTTGAAATGATTTTGGCGTGAGTTTAATTGCAGAAAAAGATTTGTGTGTGTTGATTGTGTTTAAAGAGAGGGTATTTATAGAGTGATAAGAGGGGTGTTTTGTGCACAAATGGAAAAACTAAAAGAAGGTTTTTGAAAGACTTTTGAATTTCCCATTTAATGCTACCACTCCATTACCCATGATAAAAATCCGATTTTCAAGGAGAACCCGATTCAGTACCGATAAAAAGTGCACTTTGCCTGCGATGATTAAAATATCAATTTGATATTTTTGTGAGAGGCATTAAATGTCTGCCAAGTGGGATAACCAGATAGACAAAGAGACATATATTCCTTTATTAAATTGGCATAGTTACCAACCTAGGACATTAAAGTAGCTGATACTTGGACCATTAGTTACTCATTCAATGCTCTTTGTCAAGTGTCGGGGACCCTGAATGAGTCTTACTCATTCAGTGAGAGGTTTATTTTGGATTTTCGGGAGGAGACAGAACCATTTGAGACCTTCTTTGAGATTGGTTTTCGATACTTGACTTTCAATGTCAAGCATTCCCAATTAAAACTTTCGGTCTCAGAAGGTAGGTTCATCAAGGGTTTGGTGAAGATATCAGACCATTGATATTGATGAGGGATGAAATGAAGTTCTATGTCTCCTTTCATTATGTGATCCACGATGAAGTGATATCGATATCTATGTGTTTGGTTCTTTGGTGGAGAACAAGGTTGTTGGAGATTGCAATTGCACTAGTGTTATCACAGAAGATGGGCACCATTTTATAATGGATGTCATAGTCACCGAGTTGACTTTTCATCCATAACCTTACATTGGCATAGCATCCTGCTGCTGACTACATATTGACCTCAGTGAGGACATAGCTTTGATTTGCTTCTTTGCACTCCAACACACTAGTTTTCCTCCAAGAAATTAACCGAGGACCCGAGGTACTTTTACGTCCATGTTGCGGCCCGCATAACTGTCAGAATCAGAGTAACCCTTGAGATCAAACCCCGAGCATATTGGATAATATAGTCCAAGGTTTGGGGTTCCTTTCGGAAATACTTGAGTATTCTTTTGGGCTGCAGTGAGGTGGGATTCTTTGGGATTGGTGAACATATCTTGCTATTAGACAGACTGAAATTGTATGTCTGGTCTAGTAGCAAGTTAGATTTTACATCAGTGAGCCAACAATCCCCACTGAAATGAGGTTGATTGATGATTTGCCGATTGAGATCAGGCCCAAGGTTGTTATGTGGAACCATTTAAGATTGGTGTCTTCAGCTGAGGCATAGTCAAATATCTCATATTTCTTCAAGAGATTTACGGTGTATTTCTCTTGTGATGGATATACCTTTATCGGTTTTGCACGATTTGTAGTCCAAGAAAGTAAGTGATTTCACCCATCATGCTCATTTCAAATTTCTTTGTCATTAGTTTTCAAACTTTGTTTGCAAAGTTTGTAGTTTGTTGAGCCAAAGATGATATCATCAACATACACTTGGACTAGTATCACACCCTGTTGGGTTCTATAGACAAACAGTGTGTTGTCTATCTTTCCTCTGACAAACTTGTTTTGTATCAAGAAGGCTGAGAGCGTTTCATACCATGCCACAGGAGCTTGTTTAAGTCCATAAAGAGCTTTGTCAAGCTTGAGACATAGTCGGGAATTCACTACTCTCAAAAGCATTAGTTCTTGTTTTGAACATACACATCTTCCTTGAGATCACCATTTAAGAATGCACTTTTAACATCCATTTGGTAGAAAGTTCATGTATGTTGCATATGCTTGGAGGAAGATCTGATGGCTTCAAGTATTCTTTAAGCAAGGAGCAAATGTCTCATCATAGTCAATGCCTTCTTGTTGTAACCTTTGGCTAAAGTCTGGCTTTGTTTTTAATGTGATTGCCATAAATTTTCATCGAGTTTTGTTTGAAAACCCACTTCATTCCTATGACTACGACATCACTGGGACATTTGATCGAGGTCATGACCTTGTTTTATCAAGCTGTTGCAATTCTTCTTGCATAGCTGAACCCGGCTTGGGTATTTTAGAGCTTCGGTGACACTTTTGGGTTCAATGTGCGATGGTAATCGCATATAGACATTCATTGGCGAGAACTTGCGGTTAGCAGACTAGCAGCCATGCTTAGTGAGCATACCCTCGATTGGGTTGCCAATGATGTTTACAAGCTCAATGTCACGAGATCTTGTCCACTTACTTTGTGTGTGCAGGGATACGAGCTTGAAGATGTCTTGGGAGTCCAGATATGATTTCAGGTGCAAGGGCCACAGAATCATTTAGAACATCTGAAGAGATGTCTTGATCAGTTGAGGACATGAGTTCTGAGGTTCACGATCATTGACTGGATCATTGTTACATATCCCAGTGAGACGGACTGGATTTTCAATGAACTCATTGATGGTTGGTTGAGGTAGGTTGTGGGGAAAGACATAACCTGAGATGTGACATCAGCTTGATATGAGTTGAGTTGAGTGTTGTACTTATTAGGAGGATATCTTGATGAGTTATCAATTCCTATTTCCTCCATTGAGGTGTTGGTGAACTTGATGCTTTCAGTGCTTTCATCAAAGGTGACATGAAGGGTTTCCTCAACTTGTTGTCTCCTTGTGTTAAAAACCCTGAAGGCTTTGGAGATCAGTGAGTATCCTAAAAAATATCCATCATCAGCTTTTGCATCAAATTTTCTTAGATGATCCTTGTGGTTGTGAATGAACACAGGACATCCAAACACATGAAAATAGCCGATGTCGGGAAGTCTACCTTTGAAGATCTCATATGGGGTTTTATTATGTCTTTTGACAATGACTGGCCTGTTTTGGGTGTAACTTGAGCGGTTTGGCTGCTGGATCGAAATGTTTTGAGAGGCGTGAGCCATTTAACATAGTTCTAGCAGCCTCAATGAGAGTTCTGTTTTTCCTTTCAGCAACCCCATTTTGTTTAGGGGTATAAGGAGATGAGAAATTTTGAGAAATTCCTTTTTCATCACAGAATCTCTCAAGTTCTTGATTTGAACTCCAGTGCCATTGTCAGTTGGATTTGTTTACTGATTATGTCATTCTGGTTTCAATCTTCGATGAATGACATTATTGTATCATTTGCTTGACTCTTTGGAAAGAAAGTATACCCAAGTGTATCTTGAGAACTCATCAACTATGACGAGTGTATACTTCTCATTGATGGGGTGTGCAGGCGGCAGGTCCAAAGAGATCCGTAATGTGCGGAGGTGGCGACTTTTGATGGAGAATTTTGTTTGGTTTTGAATGATGCTCGTGCAGGTGTTTACCCTTTTCACGAGCGAGCATGGTTTGTCTTTTGCAAAGACCAGTGATGGCAAACCAAGGACCTTGTTTGTTTTGCCAAGTTGTTATTTGAGGTTTTGAAGTTTAAGTGTGAAAGTCTCTTATGCCTGACCAATTGATAGTTTCAGTGGCTTTAGCAAAGAGACAAGTTCCATCTTGGGAGAGAGTTGACATGTCAAGCACATAGACATCATCTCTCCTAGGAGCTATCAACACAACTTCCTTGTTGGCATTAAAGATGGTACCTTGTTTATCATTGAAGCTCTTGTACAATGCATAATTTTGCATCACATAGTTGGTGACGAAACGATGAGATTCACCGTAGTAGTAATGTTGAAAATGATGATGATGAGCTTTGAGGTGGTCGTCTTAGCTCCCCTGAGGCGGTGTGAAGAGAGTTTCTTATTAATATTCTCCCCTCCTTGCGTAGCGTCAGTGAGGGCAAGAAGTGGAGTAGGTCTTGAGAATGGGGGCCCAGGTTTGACCTTTGAAGGCACGATAGATTTAGACCCATCATGGCCTTTATATATGCGAAGTATCTGCGAAGACAGTGACCTTTGCATCAAGTTCGCATGAGATAATTCCAAGGCCGTCATTATTGGACTGCGAGATTCCAAGCCATAGAAGAGCGAGGCCTGAAGTTAAAATTCATTACTGAGCGTATAGAGTTGTAGCGGGACTGAGGATGGAAGACCACGAACATTTGCAGGACTTGAGCATGTTGAGCGGATTCAGGTGAGGTTTAGGATTGTTCAAGTAGCGGCACTTTAGAGTTGAGTGTTGGGTCTTCTTTGACAAACTCAGGATTTCATCTATCGTGGTTCCTACACCCCGAAGATGTTTGAGGAATTTAGCCATGTTTTCATCGGTGAATGTGTCATACAATATTCTTCTTTGGTAAGTTTTGCCCGACTTGTTTGACTTCTTCTCTTGGAAGTTCCACCCAATATTTTTGGTCTGTATGTACGAGATAGGTCTTGAGGATCACTGAGACATTTGTCAAAATCTAGGTGTCCAGTGTTATTTGTAGCTCATATATTTTACTACTGACAGCTTTGTATGGTAAGTAAAGAGCACTAAACTTCTTTCACTCACGATTCTTATCAGTGGTAACTCACTATTATTAGTGTCAAGTTAGGCTATTTATTTTCAAATCTTGTTCAAGGTGATTGGGTCAATTTATTGGAACCACTTGAGCAGTCTCCCTGTTTGAATATACAAATAGCCTAAAGTGATTAGCAAAGATGTAAGGCTGAAGGCCTGAGGTTCGAGTTGTTGAGTGGACAGGGGTTGAGCGTATTTGATGGTGATGAGTTGATGATGACGGGAGGTTCAATCGCAGGTTGATGGTGATTCATGAAATTAGGCTTAAGGGTTATGTGTGTGGATAAAACCTCAATATCGATATCAAAAATAATCACGAAGATAGATTCAAATTCTCTTAGGAAAAAGAATAATAAACCAAATCCCGTGTGTGATCGTGTGTATGCCCGGAGTTAGTCAACCAGAATCGTTTTCCCTGACAGTGAATTGTGCAGTGTCGTTCTTGGTTTGGAATTTAATGCTCGATGTTTTGATTTGTTTGATTGTTATTTTATTAAACTACGGGGAATGGAAAGTAATTAAGAATCTATTTTCGGAAATCCTAAGTGCGATTATAACTAAAAGCGTAATTAATAAAGCATTACTTAAAATGCAACTACGTCTAAATTATACCCTAAAAATGCCTAATTCTACTTTTATGCTAAAAATGATATTATAAAACTAATTTAGAATTAAAACTAATTTTTTGGATTTTTCTGAATTTTATTTAAATTAAAAACTAATTTTTAACTAATTAAACTAAATTAAATTCTAAAATTATGAAATTTAGGGAGAAAAATATGAAACTACTTTCTAAAAATCTAAATTATCACTAAAGACTTTTTTAAAACTATTTTTTTGGATTTTTCTGATTAATTTTCTATTTTCTACTAATTTAAAACTAATTTAATCTAATTTAAATAGTGAAAAATACAAAATAAAGGGGAAAATATAGAAAAATCTTTTTTATGCTTTTTATATTTATCTCAAACTATTAAAATTGAAAAATTATTTTTTGAGCTTTTTCTTAATTATTTGCAATAAAATCTATTTAAAAGTGATTAAAATCTATTTTAAATATAGAAAATATAGCAAAGTGACAATAATTGATGAAATTTCAGGAAAATTCTAAAAGTAGTTTTGGTTCTATGAAAAATGAGAATGTAGTGCTTATATGCAGTGAATCATGGTACATGTGTAATTGGATACCAAATAAGCACTTAAAATAAACTACAAACTATAAACTGATTTTAAGCTAAGGGGATCTTAAAGTAATCTTAAAATGACAGTGATAGAGCTAAGGGAACATACAATAGGCTAGTAATTCAGGGATGATTAAGCTAAAGTGGAAAATACTTAAAGAAATAAGCTAATAAGCTAGGGGATCATTCAAATAAGCTATATATGAAGGGAGATCTAATAAGCTATCTAAACTAAGGTATCTAGGAGTAATCTAAGCTAGTCTTAAAGTCTAATAAGCTCTAAAAGCTAACTGGGTATTCTGAAATTCCAACAGTAAGGCAGAAAGTGGGACAACCTTTGAGCTTATTAATAAGCTAGCAAACAAGTTTCTATTGCCAAAATAAGCTAGATCAGATTTGACCCATGTACCAGAGAGTACAAAGAACCAATTTTGAAGAGTTTTGAAGCTCAAATGAGGAGTTTAAAGATCTGATCTAAGAGTGTTGAGGACTCTGGGGACTGTTTTTTGCGATAGCAGTTTGGACAGATTTGAAAAGCCAATTTTGAGCTTGTAAAAGTTGTTGAAAATTCTTGGAAACTGATTATAAGTGAACTAAAACTGCTAAACTATTCATAAAACTAATTTTTTGGGGTTTTTGAAATGATTAAGACAGTTAAATTAGCTAGAGAAAGTGGCTAGTAAATCTGTTTTGACAGAAACTAGAGACAGTGAGAGATTGAGCAATCCTTTTTGAAACTAATTGACACTTAAATCAGGACTTACAATAGACTCAAAAGGGACTAAGTAACTCACAAGATTGACTCAAACAAGAGCTTAGATCAAAGCTAAGCTAGAAGCTTTGTGGCTTGACTATTGGATATCAAAACTTGAAAACACTCTAAATTCTATGAAATCTGATCAAACTTACTACAAAAATCACTAAGACTACTTGATCTAATGACCACAACATTTGTAACCAAAGAGTACCTTAAAATGGGTCAAAAACCCTTTATACCAAACACTCCTTTATGAAGGGTGTTTGGTACAAATTTGTTGGCTTTACCTCTTGTTTGGATTTAACTGATGAAATAAAGATCAAAGAACATCCCTTTTATGATGAAAACACAAATTTGAAAATAAGTAATCTCAAAATGAGTAGTTTGACTTTCTTTGACTTTTTTTGGTTTTTGTAAAAGCTGAACAGGACTAAGACAAGACTTGTAAAACAAGCTCACATAAGCTATTAGAGCTTATATGAGCTTAACTAGTAAAATTAAAACTAGGCAATGGAATAGATGCAGATTAAAGCAAGAAATGAAATACTTGGAAATTTTATTTAAAACTTAAAGTGAGATTACAAACCAAAACTGAGACTAAACCATTCTTGAAAAGCTAAAAGATACAAGAAATGAAGATTAAATGAGGTAAATTGCTACTAAAACTCCCCAAATACAATGTGAACAAAGGGTCCTATATATAGCCTTGAGGAGGTGGAGGTCTCTTGGATCCTTGGAAGAGCCTAGAAGCAGAATTGAGAGCCACACAATCCTTCCATCTTCCTTTGCACCAATCAGATTGCACCATCTAGCTTAATGAGGTGTTTCGGCCACTAATGATGTGCCATTTGGCCACGTGGCCATCTTATCGACAAGTCGGTGAAGAGTTCTAGAATGATTCTAGTACGAGGTTGATGTTTGGTTTAGGTTTATTGTGGTGAATGGGTGTGTTTGGTGGTGTTTGGGGCGCGCAGGGGAGATGGGTACTGTTTGGGTGGCGGGCATGTTTGTTTAATATATTTCAAAGAACTTTGACCGGGTGGAAGGGTTGACCTGGGTAAGTTTTCGGGTTAAATGAGTTAGCAATTGGGTGGCCGGGTTGTTTGTGGATTTGGGTTTGTATTGGGCCGAGAGGTGTAGGATTGGATGTAACTTGGACTTGGATAAATGATGTGATCCAAGAGTAATATAGGGACTAAACATGTACATCAAATATTTTGAGGGACCAAAGGTGTACTTCGATAATCTCCTCCAAGGATCACTCTTGACAATCTTCAATCATCTAGGGACTGATTTGCAAATTTCTGAATCTTCAAGGGCACTTTTGACAATTCTGAAACTTGAGGGGTTGTTTGTCATTTCTTCAAAATTTTGATCAAATCTTCACAAATCATCCTCGGAGATTAGAATTCTTCAAAAATGCATAATTGACCTTCCCACAGCTTAAGCTCTCTTAATCTCTCGTGCTTTCGGTTTACGTCTGATTTGGTTCCTTTTTTCGTGTTTTTACATATCCGTACCTGCACAAGCACAAACTCAAGAAAACCACAAATATTAGCAATAAACGGCTCTTTCTTGGTTATTTTGGGTCTATTTTGATAAAAAAAAGGTATGTGTTTTAGCACATACCAAAATACCCAGCAGAACCATTGCGTGTCCTCACGCAATGCAATCAACTCACGCTTCTAAAACCAAGGATTTCAATCTCTTCTACTAAACCTATGAAGAAGTAGCAAAGATTCCTCAAAAGAGATTAAGAAAGCCTTAATTCTAAAAATGCCCCGTTTACCTTTTAATTCACATGTAGATATAACGATTAAGCACATTTCGGTTATGAATGACGGTTTGTTGAACTTTCATGTCGATCAATAACTCCAACATTTTTTCAAACGACATTAGGATCAGAGTAAGAAACACAACCACGTGAAGTGACCATACGGATAGAATACATCGTCCTCGATTTTTCACAAGTCCCAAACTAAGCGTAAAACCGAAATCATTGTTACAAATGACTCTAGATGCTAACACTACCCATGGAAGTTACTTGTGTAAATACCTTTTGCTCCCATTTTCCTATTTCCTCTAGACTTTTTTATTTTTGTGAGAAATGAATTTCTTCAAGTTCTCGTTTCGATAAGACTTATTCTGATAAAGATACAAAGCTAAGTCGATAATTAGTTATCCGTCTTCTCTAGAAGAACATTGTCGTAAAAATGAGGTCCACATCAAGGAATTTTTATTCACTTATACTTGATTTTTCATTTTCATTTTTTCTTCATTTTTTTTTTTTTTTTACTTATACTTTTACTTGTATATTTGTGAACTACGGAGCTTCAGGGGTAATTCCAAGACTATAGGCTTCATGAAATGAGGATCGGTACAGCTAGGCTAAGACCTCACTCAATCGGCTAAAGATCCAAGGGTCCGATCTCGACATGACTCACAACTTTTACTTATTACATTATCACATATCACTTATTACTTATTTATTACGGATCCTTGATGTGTACCCAATTTTAAAACAAAGATTCTTTTAAGAAGATAAAGAACTAACTATCGCCAAAAACTCGACATCTCTAATTATTTAGACAGATATGGGGTGAAACAATTTTGTGGGAACAAAAAGCCATAAGTACCTTCGATGGGCTCTAAAGAGAACCAACTACTCCACGCTTAGCATCTAAACTCATAAGTAACTCTATCATTTCTCGATCTCTGCAAATTTAAAATTCAAATAATGAGATCCATGAGATGCTTAGCCGATAATTTTTAGATTACCTATGGTTAAGGGAACAAGCTAGGGCTCAACACGCCCGGTCGAGTCAGAATTCTATTCCTACTCTCACCAGCGGAAAGTCAATCAAGGTGTCAAAACATATATTAACTTAGCAAATGTTTCGTCTAATGAAATAAAGTTATGCATATTTAAAGTCACTCAGGGAAACTTGCAAAATCTTGGCCTTGTGAGCTAGAATTTGCATTTTATAGCTTCTGATCTAAGAGACTAGCCAACTTTTCAATCAAAAAGACTTAACAAAAGCTTACAAAAATTTTTAAATTTTCACATTTTTGCACAATTTCTTCATTTTCTAAGGAAAACGGGTTCTGAGAAACACAACGAGAAATAAGCAAGTCGGTCAAATCAAATCGAAGATTACCCTACCCCAGACTAGAGCGGAACATTGTCCTCAATGTTTAAAGCAAGGGTATCACGAAAATCTAAAAGCCGTTTATTAAGTATGCTAAAAGATAAGCGTTAGTCGATAAGATTAGGATATCGGATTTCCATCAGCATCGATCATGAAACTCGAGTGGATAAATGACAAACTTCGAGCACGAGAGTCTTCATATCGGGAACATCCTACACAACATCACAAACAACCAAACACGAGAAATCGAAGAGGCGGACCCCTTCGCGTCACTTATTAGAAAATAGAAAGAAAATAGAGATAAGCATGGGGTGCCTCCCACTACGTTTTTTGATCACCGAAGTCGTAGCGACTTGCCCGAATTCATTTGTCCTTGGGGAAGAAAATGGTAGAGATACCAGGATCAAATACGGTGTCCTCATTCGAAGGAATGAGGCTGGGTGGGTTGGGTGGTGAAGAAAGTGTCGGGCTGGCAGCATCTGGGAATATGAAAAGAATGATCCATCATCCGGTGGTTTAGCGGTGGGCGAAGAGATGACGGATCAAGATGAGAATACTCCAAAGGAAAGGGAGCTCATGGTACAAAGGTGTATTTCAAAGGTTCAACAATGAAGGCATCCAAGTTAGGATCCTTTTTCCGAATAACTTTGGTGATAGAAATGTACTCTTCGAAAAGTATCCCAGGATTGAAAATCTTGTTCTCAGAAAGGAACGAAATCAAAGTATCATCCACGTGAAAATCCTCACGAGAAAAGGAATCACTCTCGGATAAAAAATAGTGTGGGACCTCTAAATCAACAAGCTCATCAGTCGAAATCTTAACTTCCTTTGGGTAAAACGGATCATCATATTCATTCTCTGAAAGAATCGAGTCGGTGGGAGCAAGTTCATCGGTGAACTTCTCAAAGTAAATTGACGGATCTTGATATAACAAATATTCAATTTCGCGTAAGTCGGCTCTAAAATCAAATACGTCATCCTCACTTCCGGTGGAAGGGATCCATGCTGGCGAGTTCATCGGCGAACTCCTAGAAGTAAATCAATGGAAGAATCCTTGAGCTCGGGCTCAGAAGGATTAAAAGGCGGCTTGACTTTAGAATCTCCGTAAAGCATTTTTTCAATCAAACGAATATCTCCCGATATCGATGTGGCATTATCAATTTCGGTGGCCTGATCACTTTTCAAATAATCCTCAATTTCTTTCATGATAGAATCATCCTCCTCATATTGAGTATGGGAAGGGATATTTTGAGGAGAAGGAGTGGATTTTCGAAAACTTCGGTGTTGGAACAAGATCAATCCGATACGAGAAGCGGAGGTGGGACAAGTGGTGTGCTCTTAGAGCTAGCGTTTTCCACCACAACCGTTGTAGTCTCCTTTTCTAGTTTCTTATTTTGTTCAGCACATATCGTAGACAAACTCTTAACCGTGAAACGTGAAAGACTTGAATCAATTCTATATGTCTTAGGCCCAACTTTTTGAACTACCGGGAGGTTGGACGTTTTGGTACTTCGTTATTAGTAGGAATTCCGGGTCCTTTGTCACCTCGGTGTTACTAATTTTGGCCACATCATATTGTTTGGTAAAAGATTTAGAAGTGTTGTTAACGTTAGCGTGAAGCGGCTTCTTTTCCAACTCTTAAAGTGATTTCTCCTCCATACACATCAATCAACGCATGTCCCGTTCTTAAGAAACTCCTTCCGAGAATTAAAGGTACTCGAGGATCAGCATCAAAATCGACTAGCGAAATCGTGAGGAAAATCGAACTCCCCACTTTAACAAAGACATCCTCAGCTATACCCTTTGGTTTCGTAGTAGTACGATCGGCTAGCTCGAGGGTCATACATGTCGGAGTAAGTAGAGGCAATGAAAGTTTATCGTAAATTGATTTCGGCATCAAATTGATACTCGCGCCAAGATGGCCAAGGCGAACATTGAATAATTCCTTGAAAATCACGGAATGAGGAACTTGCCGGGGTCACCTAACTTTTCGGGAAGTTTCTTGAGAATAACCGCCGAACAATTCTCATTCAAAGACGTTTTTGCCAAATCAACAATTTTCTCTTTGTTACTTAACATTCCTTTTAGTGTCGAAACAAACTTAGGCATGAGAAAAAGAGCATCCGCGAAGCTAATTACGAAGTGAAGATCTTGAAATATCTGAAAGAATTTTTCCATTTGAAGATTTGCTTGTTCGTTGCTTTTGATCATTCATTCTTGACCAGTGGGAAGTGTTGTTTTGAGTTAGTCTTTTTAACCGGGCATCCTCGGGCTCGGTTGGGACAACCGTGGGTTGGACATTCTCAGTACTCCCCTTATCGGTAGGAAGCCTGGGTCCTTTGTCACTCCAGTCTCACGGTCTACCACACCAGACGGAGAAGAAGAAATAGTGGTAGGAACCGTGGGTCCATCGTAAGCAACACCACTTCGGGTAGTGATAGCTTTCATGTCACCTCTCGGGTTAGGAATCGTATTACTCGGAAGAGAACTCGAGGGTTGAGAATAAGACGTAGAAGGTTGATTAGCTTGAAAGAAACTAGCCATCATATCCCTCATTTCTCTCATCTGTTTGTTATTCGTAACTTCCATATCTCTTTTGAAATCATTCCTAATGCCGTTAATTTGAGTTTGCAAATTTTTAATGATGCTATCAGAACTCTTCATGTAAGGCGAAACTCATTGTTTGAAATAGCTTGGTGAGGTGATTGATATTGTTGTTGAGGAGGAGGTTTTTGTTGATAAACTTGAGTTTGGAGGAGCTTGGTAGTTTTCATTACCATGATTGAGATTGGCTCCTCGGTTTTGATTGTAAGATTGGTTTTGATAACGGTTTTGGTTTTGTTGAGGAATGGGTGCAAAACCGGGTGGTCCCATTTGGTTGGTACGGTATCCTTGGTTCGATTTTGAACGGATTAGCAGAGGCGACGGAAGCATTTCGGAGATCGCCATCGGTGGCTTGACAATTATAGTACGGATGAGGACCACCGCAAATAACACATGTTTCGATAACGGCTTTGACGGATTCGGATTTATGAATCTTAAACTCTCTCATCATAGAATTAATAGCATCAGTCAGCCCACTTAACTCACTTTTCAAACCGTAATTATCATTAGTGGTGATCTTAGAAACAACCGGACGGTTCCTAGACGAAGAAACTTTTGACTTATTTTCGATAATCGTTCTAATATCGGCGGGCATATGACTCAAGATATTACCACGGCGCGTTAAGCGAATCTTGATCGGATGGAGTAAGAGCATTATAGAACGTATCAATCTGATGAAGATCGGTAAAACCGTGATTTGGGCATTTTCGTAAAAGTTCCTTGAATCTATCCCATGCTTCTCCAAAACTCTCGTCAAATTTTTGTTGAAAATTTATGATTTGATTTCGTAACATTGTTATTTTTGCCGGAGGAAAGAATTGGTTCACAAACTTCTTAGAAAGATCTTCCCATGTTGTAATTGATTGAGGGGGTTCTTTTTCGAGCCAAGTTCGGGCTGCCCCCTCAAGGGAAAATGGAAACAATCTCAACTTAATCGACTCATGGCGGCCCCGAAAGTTAATTGTAGAAGCAACTTGATTAAACCAACGGAGGTGTGCATGGGGCTCCTCATGATCTAAACCACAAAAAGGTTTATTAGAGACCAATTGTATTAGATTCGTTTTTAGTTCAAAATTTTCGGTGTTAATTGGTGGAAATGCGATAGCATCACCGTAGCCGTCTACGGGAGCTTGAAGTAACTTCGTTCATCGTTAATTATGCCATGACGGGTTCTTCAACGATAGTACGTAACTCGGTACGTCTATTCTCACGATTACGTCTACGTCGTGATTGAGAGCGAGTGCGCATGCACTTAAAATCCAAGTCAATTAAAAGAAACCGATATTTGAAAACACAGTGAACTTAAACCAATAATCCCAAGTGAATAAATCACCTCTACAAGACAAGCGCCAAGCGGAGGAAGCTTTGTAGGTCGTATGAAGCTTATTAAAAACCCGCTTCGTTTCAGCCGCAATTTAATGTCAGGCCGTCCTTATACCCACCACACAGTTTGTTTATCGATAAGTAAATAAATCCACAAGCGACACAAAGGCAAGTTTTTGATCTTTTGTTCGGGAACTTATAATGATAACACCTCCGTTGAGAATGTTATATAATTGGTTTCTTCTATTTATTAGTAAAAACAAAGAGAAAATCTTTTTGTATTTTTAATCTGATATATATATATAAAAGAAAAAGGAAAATATTTTTTTACTTTTTTATTATTTTATAGAAAAATAGGTAACTTCACGAATGAAGGATCTCGAGCCACTAATCGTCAAACCTCAAACGATATTGTCGTGACACAACCTCCCCGGCAGCGGCGCCAAAATTTGATTCGTTTGATTCATTGGCTTAAGGGTTATGTGTGTGGATAAAACCTCAATATCGATATCAAAAATAATCACGAAGATAGATTCAAATTCTCTTAGGAAAAAGAATAATACATCAAATCCCGTGTGTGATGCGTGTGTTATGGATTAGTCAACGAATCGTTTTCCCAACGCGGCGTGAATTGCCAACGTCGTTCTTGGTTTGGAATTTAATGCTCGATGTTTTGATTTGTTTGATTTTGATTATTAAACTACGGGAATGGGGAAAGTAATTAAGGGAATCTATTTTACGGGAAATCCTAAGTGCGATTATAACTAAAACGTAATTAATAAACGTACTTAAAATGCAACTACGTCTAAATTATACCCTAAAAATGCCTAATTCTACTTTTATGCTAAAAATGATATTAGAAAACTAATTTAGAATTAAAACTAATTTTTTGGATTTTTCTGAATTTTATTTAAATTAAAAACTAATTTTTAACTAATTAATCTAAATTAAATTCTAAAAATTATGAAATTTAGGGAGAAAAATATGAAACTACTTTCTAAAAATCTAAATTATCACTAAAGACTTTTTAAAACTATTTTTATATTTTTCAGATTAATTTTCTATTTTCTACTAATTTAAAACTAATTTAATCTAATTTAAATTGTGAAAAATACAAAATAAAAGGGGAAAAATATAGAAAAATCTTTTTTATGCTTTTTATATTTATCTCAAACTATTAAAATTGAAAAATTATTTTTTGAGCTTTTTCTTAATTATTTGCAATAAAATCTATTTAAAAGTGATTAAAATCTATTTTAAATATAGAAAAATAGCAAACAGTGACAATAATTGATGAAATTTTCAGGAAAATTCTAAAAAGTAGTTTTGGTTCTATGAAAAATGAGAAATGTAGTGCTTATATGACAGAATCAAGAGCTGTAGTGTAATTGGATACCAAATAAGCACTTAAAAATAAGCTACAAGCTATAAACTGATTTTAAGCTAAGGGGATCTTAAAGTAATCTTAAAATGACAGTGATAGAGCTAAGGGAACATACAATAGGCTAGTAATTCAGGGATGATTAAGCTAAAGTGGAAAATACTTAAAGAAATAAGCTAATAAGCTATGGGATCATTCAAATAAGCTATATATGAAGGGAGACCTAATAAGCTATCTAAACTAAGGTATCTAGGAGTAATCTAAGCTAGTCTTAAAGTCTAATAAGCTCTAAAAGCTAACTGTGGTTCTTGAAATTCCAACAGTAAGGTAGAAAGTGGGACAACCTTTGAGCTTATTAATAAGCTAGCAAACAAGTTTCTATTGCCAAAATAAGCTAGATCAGATTTGACCCATGTACCAGAGAGTACAAAGAACCAATTTTTAAGAGTTTTGAAGCTCAAATGAGGAGTTTAAAAGATCTGATCTAACAGGGTGTTGAGGACTCTACAGGACCTGTTTTGCTGATAAGCAGTTTGGACAGATTTGAAAAGCCAATTTTGAGCTTGTAAAGTTGTTGTTGAAAATTCTTGGAAACTGATTATAAGTGAACTAAAACTGCTAAACTATTCATAAAACTAATTTTTGGGGTTTTGAAATGATTAAGACATTAAATTAGCTAGAAAGTGGCTAGTAAATCTGTTTTGACAGAAACTAGAGACAGTGAGAGATTGAGCAATCCTTTTTGAAACTAATTGACACTTAAATCAGGACTTACAATAGACTCAAAAGGGACTAAGTAACTCACAAGATTGACTCAAACAAGAGCTTAGATCAAAGCTAAGCTAGAAGCATTGTGGCAGACTATTGGATATCCAAAACTTGAAAACACTCTAAATTCTATGAAATCTGATCAAACTTACTACAAAAATCACTAAGACTACTTGATCTAATGACCACAACAGTTGTAACCCAAAGAGTACCTTAAAATGGGTCAAAAAACCCTTTATACCAAACACTCCTTTATGAAGGGTGTTTGGTACAAATTTGTTGGCTTTACCTCTTGTTTGGATTTAACTGATGAAATAAAGATCAAAGAACATCCCTTTTATGATGAAAACACAAATTTGAAAATAAGCAATCTCAAAATGAGTAGTTTGACTTTCTTTGACTTTTTTTTTTTTGGTTTTTGTAAAAACTGAATAGGACTAAGACAAGACTTGTAAAACAAGCTCACATAAGCTATTCAGAGCTTATATGAGCTTAAACTAGTAAAATAAAAAACTAGAAGCAATGGAATAGTACGGATTAAAGCAAGAAATGAAATACTTGGAAATTTTATTTAAAACTTAAAGTGAGATTACAAAACAAAACTGAGACTAAACCATTACTGAAAAGCTAAAAAGATACAAGAAATGAAGATTAAATGAAAGGTAAATTGCTACTAAAACTCACAAAATACAATGTGAACAAAGGGTCCTATATATAGCCTTGAGGAGGTGGAGGTCTCTTGGATCCTTGGAAGAGCCTAGAAGAAGAATTGAGAGCCACACAATCCTTCCATCTTCCTTTGCACCAATCAGATTGCACCATCTAGCTTAATGAGGTGTTTCGGCCACTAATGATGTGCCATTTGGCCACGTGGCCATCTTATCCTGACAAGTCAGCTGGGAAAGAGTTTCTAGAATGATTCTAGTACGAGGTTGATGTTTGGTTTAGGTTTATTGTGGTGAATGGGTGTGTTTGGTGGTGTTTGGGGCGCGCAGGGGAGATGAGATACTTACTGTTTGGGTGGCGGGCATGTTTGTTTAATATATTTCAAAGAACTTTGACCGGGTGGAAGGGTTGACCTGGGTAAGTTTTCGGGTTAAATGAGTTAGCAATTGGGTGGCCGGGTTGTTTGTGGATTTGGGTTTGTATTGGGCCGAGAGGTGTAGGATTGGATGTAACTTGGACTTGGATAAATGATGTGATCCAAGAGTAATATAGGGACTAAACATGTACATCCGTATTTTTGAGGGACCAAAGGTGTACTTCTGATAATCTCCTCCAAGGACCACTCTTGACAATCTTCAATAATCTAGGGACTGATTTGCAAATTTCTGAATCTTCAAGGGCCACTTTTGACAATTGCTGAAACTTGAGGGACTGTTTCTGTCATTTCTTCAAATTTTGATCAAATCTTCACAAATCATCCTCAGAGATTAGAATTCTTCAAAAATGCATAATTTTGACCTTCCAGGCTCACTTAAGCTCTCTTAATCTCTCGTGCTCGGTTTACGTCGATTTGGTTCCTTTTGCGTGTTTTTACATATCCGTACTGCACAAGCACAAACTCAAGAAAACCACAAATATTAGCAATAAACGGCTCTTTCTTGGTTATTTTGGGTCTATTTTGATAAAGAAAAGGTATGTGTTTTAGCACATACCAGTGACCATGGGGTTTAGTGACCATGTTCAGTTACCATGGGGTTTAATGTAAGGGTTCAGTGACCTGGTTCAATTTGATACATCAGTGTCCACTCTTCCCCTTTTTGTCTTTTAAACATGCTGATACATGCTTTTGACACACACTGTACAATATTCATTGATAAAGCTAATTAAGGACCTGGTTCAATTTGATACATCAGTGTCCCCTCTTTCTTGACTTTATCAGGATACAAATTGCAACATATTCAGTGACTAGAAGTTCTAATCACACGAGGCTTGATTTCTATGTTTACATTTTCTGAGTTGCAACATTTATTTCAACCCCTGATGCAAATTTTAACCCACATCCTGAAACTTATTAGGGACACCACTAGATGCTAGATGGTCTCGGGTTAGTACTCTTCAACGACTTCAAAGGGATTTCTCGTTTTCAAGCTCATGTTCAAGCTAAGTCTGAATCACATACACACTCCCTGAATCTTGAGTCCTTTTACTTTCATACCCTTTTCTATTCCCTGATACGCTCCTGAGTCAGTTTCAATCAAAATTCAAACTCCTTATCTCTATAATCCCAATACTCGATTGAGTTGATTGATTCGTGTTTTGAGTGATAGCCTAGCTTTGAGAAAGACCCATTACCCTGATATACTATGGCATCAAGCTGACCCAAATATCCATAGCCTATACCACAATCTTTTAACCATTGAATCAGGACCCATTTTCACTCTTAATCCCACCTGATTCTTTCACACCCTGATTTTCAATGAGCACTTTCAGTCACTTTGGGTTCATGGGCTGAACATTAGTCTTGCATTAGTTTAGTGAGTCCATATTGGTGACTTAGTAACTTCGAGGTTCAAAGTGATTTTAGAAACATGAATGCATTGATGACTCAATTCTTGAGTTCAAGAGCAGGGTTGATGAGTGAGGATCAGGTCTTGCGTTCGAGACCCGGTCAAGCTGGAGTTCAGTGAGTAGGTTCAGGGGTTGATTGTATAACGACCTTGTTCAGCTTGGTTTTGTTACAAAACTGATTCGCCACACTACCATTGATACTTATAAGTATCTCAAAACCTTAGAATACACTGAAACATATTTCATTCCCTGATGCATAACTCTACGAATCATTGCTACTCCCGATTCCTTCACTTCTGATTCTCTCAAGGACGATTAAATTACAACCCATTTTCACCTTTACAAAATTACTCTCACCTTTATACAACAAACCCATTTCCATCCCTTATCTCAAATCCCATAACCATGACCGAGTAGCTTATGCGGGTATCCCACAGACCAATCAATCAAACACAAACATCACTAACCTCACATCATCAAAACATTGCTACTCTGCTAACAGCAAGCCCAACACCAACATAAAGAACTACTCGAGCTTAGCTTATCATCAACAAATCTTTTTCTAATTATAAACCATAAATTAAATTCAAACCCCTTTCAATCTAGCGCCTACCATTTTTCGACCTTGATCAAGTCAGTTTATGGCGTGGGTTTTATTTGAGTCAAGATGAGTTTCGTTTGATTTGTTGGATTCTGGGTTTTGATTTGAGTGGGTTTTGGTGTGTTGGTTTGTGTTTAGATTTTGATTTGAGATGGGATTTTATTCTGGATTCGTATGAGCTTTTGGGGATCGGATAGATAGGATTTGGGAGATTTTTGTGTGTGAGATTGATTCGAATGTAGGATAAAGGATTGAGAGTATTTTTGTTTTGAGGATCGTGTGTAATCGGTGTGACTTGGATCGGGGTTTTTTTTTGTTTGTAGATAAGATAGGATTTATGATTTTTGTTTGTGACTAAGAATGATGGTGAAATAGATCTGGATATGGGTTTTGTGTGTATTAGTTGTGTGTGTGTGTGTGTGTGTGTGTTAGGGCGTGTGTGGATAAGATATGAGTGGTGGGTAAGGTTACTTGGTGATTATTTCAATCAGTGGGGTTTTAGGTTGGTTTTGCCATTTTGTCAAATATTAAGTGTCTTCTCTCTCCTCAAAAATTGCTATTACGATGGCATTTTTGGCGGTTTACACGAATTTTTTTGACAATCAAGAATGTTATCAGTGTCATGAGCGGATATCTGGATTAGAGAAAAATCCACCCGCTCTGATACCACTTGTTGTTCCGTTCACTTGATCGTTTAAGCAGTTTACTGTTTTAAAACAAGTTAAAAGTGAACTATGGTGAAATTAACATAAAGAAAACACACTTAGTAATTTTCAACGTCATATTCTTATTAAAAATAATTCAACAAAGAATCGTTACCCAGTACTTGAATAGTACTTGGGATTGAAATAAACAAAGTTGGGTGATTCCTCTCTAAGCTCAGGCTAAGTCACGCACATAGAGCTCACTGAGCTATCGAGGAACTAAGTTGTATTTGGAGGAGTGAAAAGATGGCTGCGTGTGTGTGTTTTACAATTCACAAGCTTAACCTTTTCACTCCATCTCTTATGCTATTTATACATGTATGATATTTGACTATTTCCTAAGTGACAATGACATCATCTGAGAAGACAAAATCTTGATGTATTTTGTCTCACATTCTAAGACTATTCTAGGTAAGAGACAAGACTACTTTCCTAAACTTCGATTGATGACACGGCACGATCTTGCCATTCAGGGGAAAGTTGACTTTGGTTGATAAGGACTTAGTCTTATCTGATTCAAACTCTTGCCTTGTCCCTCTTTCTTGATCTTTACATCCTTGATCTTCTACTTGAGTTTGTCTTGATGTAAGAAGTTGGAGAGGAATCTTAGGATTGATGAGTTATTGTCATCACTCCTTTGAATCCATCATCTTCTTCTTGACTCGGTCTTCACCCATTAAGTTCGCCTTACTTGAGTGGAGAGACTCCTTCGCCTCTACGTCTTTGGTATCGAAGATGACCCCTAAGAGGCTATGCACTCGATGACACGATTAGTTAATTAGATTAAATACTTGGGCTATTTTCTATTCAAATCCTAGATTAAGGGTTTGGGTATTCTTGAACCAAGATATCGACCAAATCTGGAAATTCTTGAAGCTACGCGATAGGAAGATCAAGAGTAGGAGCATCACCAATAGAAACATCGGCGTAGCAACATTTTCTTCAACAGAACTCTCGGCACATGCAGCAGGCACTTTCTTTAACCACTTTATCAATGCCTATAAGCGTGTAAAATCCATGTTATCATTATATCCTTTGTGAACATTTTCGACACACACGATGTCAAGCTGAATTGCTTTTTCACGATCTTCATGTTCTTCCGAAGGAGTAAGCAATTCATTGGCTGTGTAATCATCTTCATTTTCGTTCAAATATTGTTTGGCAGCTTCCTCGGGCAAACTTGTTTCATCAGCAATAGAAAGATCCGCATTAGGAGCATTTTCTTCAACAAAACTTTCTTCAACAACTTTTAAAGGTTGTACCACTTCACGTGAAATTATTTGAATATTACTTGTATACGATTCATCATGGATGTTATCATTAGTTTCTTTGGCACATCCTTCATTTGGTATTTCGTTTCTTGCAAATCCCACGTTAACTACACCTTCACTTCTCTGTTTTTCTGTTTCATCTTTTCCAATTAAAAGCGACAAAAGTACTTTCTTAAGATTAACAACTTCTTCATCTTTTGAAAGAATATCATCATGCAATGAAAATTGTGATATACATCTTTTCGGATCAGAAATAGATTCTGAAAAATTAACAAATTAACATAATAAGTTATTCATTTCTTAAGAAAAAATTTATGTAATAAGTTTCTTATTAAAATATGTATCTCAAGTATAGCCGATCTTACCTGCTTTTGCTTTGAAGTTTCAAAGTTGCTATTCTGAATCTCATGATCTTTGCTTTAAAGTAATAGTATAAGATATTTCAGTTTGGAACAAAATAACATAAGAAAAATTTATAGTTCTTGAACAATTTAATAACTCTTGAACATCAACATGATTCAAGTTGTTATCTTCGATAATTCATCGCATGAAAAGGTTGGGTTGGTTACTGCGTTAAAAAATATATTATTAATAAATGATTAAATGAATATATTATTATAAATGAATGAATACCTCATTTCGATAATCAAAATTGAAGGAATTGTCATCATCATAAAACTGAAGGGTCATTTGCGGCATCAACAAAGATGAACTCCCAAAATTCTCAATCCTCATTGGAGTATGCTTATTAAAAAAATGGTTTTCTTCAGATGATGATGAATTATCATTATCACTTTCGGCTTGTATAGGTTTTGAAGTTTCACAATTTTGTTACGATAAAAGAAGAAAAAGAGTTATAACAATCAAATATTATGTTTTTAAAAAGCAGAATAATCAAACTTTTAAGATTA
Source organism: Chrysanthemum makinoi (assembly GCA_910596185.1). NCBI lineage: Eukaryota > Viridiplantae > Streptophyta > Magnoliopsida > Asterales > Asteraceae > Chrysanthemum > Chrysanthemum makinoi. The sequence continues at coordinate 79,697,107 of OU343216.1, read as the reverse complement.
CTGTTGCACTTGAATTCAAATGTTGACATTGATCTTCTGACACTCTTTTATTCTCTAATAGTAAAACATCACTAGATTCAAAATTTGGTTGATCAATTTCATCATTAACTTCCTCAGAGAAAACCGATCATCTTCTAAAACTCAGAAAATTTTTTAAGTCTTATATGTTCACATCCACTTTCCTCGGCAATTACGTTGAGCAATCTGTAAGACATCTTCATTCGATTTGGTTCTTTTAAACAGCCATCTAATATCAGTACATGAAAAAAATAATTCAAATATTTGTTAAAAAATAAAACCAAAATATATATATATATATATATATATATATATGTGTGTATATATATATATATAAAATACAAGTAAGAAATGTTATTGGACCAATCACGTTTATTTATTGAGAATTAGTATCTAGATTAGGTGGATTTAGATCTAGAGATTCCATCATTAGACCACACCAATCAACTCCGATAATGTTATCATAATGATCAAAAAGTGATGGTAGAAATCTCATGTTTGATTCTCCTCCCGCACTTGAACCAATCATTGTAGTGACCAACAAAATAATGAAATTTAACTTGAAAAGATCATTAAGCGTGTCAGTTGCCGAATGAAGTCCTTGAGGTTTTTAGAAAAAGATCTATGCGGTTTCCACAATAAGTTTTCCATCTTCGTTAACATATTGTTTCCAAAAAGATTGAAGATTGAACTTCAATGTCTTGTAATTTAATCCTTTTACAAAATTAATTCTTAAATCTCCTTTTGGAAATCCTAAAACCTCATGCACCAAGTCTCTTGTAATCTTTATTTCTTCTCCTTTAATAACCAGCGATTTTTCTTTTTCATTGTAGCAACTTAAGATTTTCCAAGCTAGGTTTGATGGTATAAGAGCAATATTAAGATTTAAAATCTTTTTAAACCCCAATTCTGCTACAAAATCTTTGAGACAAGGAATTTTTGATATGTGCTTTCTGCCTCATAGAAATTGAGAGGGAGCTTCTTGTTACGAGATCTCTGTTGGTTGGATGTATTCTTACGTAGTCAAGTAAACTTTACCCTTCTTTCTGAATGGTTTCTTTTCTTTACAAACAATTTCTTTCATCACAAATTTATTAGATGAAGTAATCGTTTTTAATGGTCCTGAAAAATTAAATGAAGTTTTATTAATTTTAAAAATAAATAAAACGAGTTTGCAAGCTGATTTTCAATTTAAAAAGTCAAAAAAAACGAAAAGAATAAATATATACTCTTCTTGGTTGATTTCTTGTATTTGAGCAGAGAGATCCTTTTCGTATCTTCAGAAAAAACAAACTCGTCTTCTTCATCATGTTCTTACGAATTAAATTAAAAAAAATTCAATTATGTGATGGGTAGATTGATAGGTTCAAAGCTAATATAGTTTTATCATCTAAATGTTATGATGCAAAATTATTGTGAATCATAATTTTCACTTTTAAAAGAAAAAAAACTATTGATATCATGCAAATTCTGACTATATAGTAACCAAGAATAAACTATCTAAACTAATATCATTTACTCAAAAACCTAAGAACAGTTTACAAATGTACGGATCATTTGCTAGATATCAAATTAGTCGTTCAACTAAAAAATAGAAAGTAAATCACACACATAATATAGATAAAATTTTCTACCTAATTAAGTCAACTATAATTAGTTGTAAAACTAAGTGTAAAAAGATTTGTAAATTATAGATGTTAGGGATACCGTTGGTTGGGTATTATTTGGAGGAATATGTACGTTTTATAGTATTCTTGTATTAGAGAGGGATCTTTGAGATTACATGTTGGGAATACCAAACGGCCTTACTTTAAGGAGCTACTAGGAATACATTGACCAACCGAGTACATGACTGCGAATAACAACAGCCTTACTTTGTTGCGGGATTGATCACTAGGGAATACATGACCAACGAGTACATATTTCTGCGAATACCAAGCGACCATAATAATTTTGTGTATATCAAAGACTATCTTACAATTCTAGAATCGCAAAAGTCTATCTTCTGCCATAATAATTTTGTGTATATCAAAGACTATCTTACAGAGTCTAGAATCACAAAAGCTTTGAAAGAAAATTCTTAAAATAAAAAATAATACTATATCAAAGACTATCTTACGAGTCTAGAATCGCATAAAGCATTAGCAAATTTGAACTTAAAATAAAGAAATTAAAAATATATAAATAACGCTATTTCAAAAAGCTTTCTAAATTTTTGACTTTTTAAAACTTTCAAACTTGACTTTAGTGAACTTTGATTCAATCTAAATAGCGAAAATGAATTTTAAAGCTAAAACAAGACCAAATGAATCTATTTTGACTACTTATGCAATTAAATTTATTAGTATGCAACTACATATAACTGTTATGATCCAAATATTATTGTGAATCCTAATTTTATGATGAAAGTGGTGAGATAAAGTGTTTATCTTCTAAATCACATTAAGCTGCTTCTAATAAGCTAATTAAAATTCACTAAAACTGATTCAAAACTTAATCAAAGCTTAAAAGTAAGCTATAAGAAGCTTATCTAAACTTATAAGACATAATTTGAGTATATTTTTGAAAACATTTTATGATATTAAATATTGATTTGTCTTAGTATTTGTTACTCTTTGCTAGGTTGTGTTTCACCACTGCTAGAACAAACAAATGATTTCGACGATATCACCTTAGATGTAAAACTAAGTCTAAAACTAAGTGTAAAAATATTTTTAAACTATAGATGCTCGGGGTATACGGTTGATTGTGTATAGTTGGAGGAATATGTACGTTTTATAGTATGGTTGTATTGTTAAAGAGAGGGGCTGAGATTCCGTGTTTTATCTAAAAATTATGCAACTACATCTAAGCTGTTATGATGCAAAAATTATTAATGAAACCTAATTTTCACTTTTAAAATAAATAAACTATGGATATCATCCAACTTCTAACTATATAGTAACCAAAAGAATAAACTATCTAAACCAATATCACTTACTCAAAACACCCTAGAATAGAGAATCATGACCATAACCAAACACTCCTTTATGATGAAAGTAACTAAGACAAAGTGTTTATAAGACATAATTTGAGTATATTTTGATTTTTACTTGTATCATATAACAAATAGTAGGAAATCAAATCTAATCAATCTTACTAACACTTGTAAACATACACAATGCATTCTATTCGAAATTAAATAACAAATATTCATTTGCGGTGTATTGTGATATTAATTAAACATCATGGCTGAATCTACAACCAAAGTTACAAAACTAAAAATATACGGATCATTTGCTAGATATCCAATAAGTCCTTCAACTAAAAAAAAGAAAGTAAATCACACACAGAATATAGATAAAATTTTCTAGCTAATTAAGTCAACTATAATTCAAATAAAAATCATTAACATACCTTCAACTGCATAGTTTACCTTCTTCTTTTTTCGTCTATCTTCATTGCATAAATATTGTGGTTCACCTAATATGTAATAAGAATTTTTTAATTAAAATAGAAAATAAGTATATAATTATTTATAAAAAATATAAATAATAACCTTGCATAAGGCGCTCTATACTCGTTTTCGTTTCTTGTTCTTCTGTACATCCAAGTTACATCTAAAAAAAAAAAAACACTATTAACATACAAATTTGTTTAATATCACGTCAATAATGATTTAAAAAGGAAAATCAAATGGAATATTAATAACAAGCATTAAGATTAACAGAAAAATAAAACTAACATCCAGTTTTATTTTTAGTAGAACCGGAATAAAAGATTTTAAGCGAAAAATAATAATCAAAAATATTATAATAAGCATTATAAGAACTTAAACTAAAATTATAACAAAACAATTATATGTTCGCTACATTTTAATTCCTTTGTTTTCAAAGTATTCGAATATGTAGTGGATGATCCATTGAATGCAATTTGATTTTTAAATTTTAGTTTTGTGAAGGTATCGAGTGTGTTTGATATTTTAGAAAGAAGTGGCTGATATTGGATCATGTTTTTGGTTATAACATTTCGTCTAAAAAACATTTGGGTCTAAAAAAACAAAAATTGGGCTTCTAACAAAATGGACTATTATTCAGGGCTTTAAGCAAAAATATGAATACCACTATTGACTTTTGTATAAAAGAGGCCGTTTGTATTATTCAGGATTTGAGGCTTCTAACAAAAATGGACAATTATTAGGGCTTTAAAAAAAAGATGGATATAGGGGTGTTCATGGGTTGGGTAATATCGAATAAACCCGAAACCGAACCGAACCAAAATAACCGACTGAATTTGTAACCGAACCGAAATTGCCAAAACGAACTGAACGAAATAAAAGTTAGGTTTTCGTTCGGTTATGGTTTTAAATCCAAAAAAAACCGAACCAGCGAAATTAAATAAATTATTTTTTTTTCAAAAATATATATATATAAATGATTAAATTATTAAATTTAGGTAATTCGGGTTATTCGGTTGGTTTTGGTTATTGGGGGTTCGGTTTTGGTTTTCGGTTTTCGGTTATACCCAAAAAAAAAAATTAACCGAACAAACCGAACAAACCGATAACCGAACCGATGAACACCCCTAGATGGATACCATTATTCAGGGCTTTAAGCAAAAAAATTTCGTTCATTTCTTTTGCATATTAAATTATTCTACCTAAAAAATCTCTTTCGTTTCTTTTGCTCGCACTCTAATTATTCAAAAACCAAATACCAAAACCAAACAAAATGTGGAATGATTTAACCAGACAAATACGTGTCTGGTCGGTTTTATTGGTCGGTCCAATCGATCAAATCAGATAGCTCAACCTTAAGTAGAATAAAGAAAAAAATGTAATCTTATTTTAACAAACTATATTTAGTTATCAAACAGCTATATTTATAAAAAATAAGATTACTCGAAATCACATTTTTAATCTTTAAGTTTCTATAATATCCAAGGTCTTAAAAAAAAGTCTACAAGCACGATTAATCACCGCTTACGCTCTTGAGCCACCGACCTTTCCAATTTGTGTAAATCACTCAAACAAGTCATCAAGCATGGTTAACGATGCTCAAACTTACGAAGCAAATCTTGCGGAAAATACATTAATATCGTAATAAATTAGTTTTAATCACAGTTTATATTTATTTAAAAGATGCTTTTCAAGGAAAAGCTTGCCAAAAATGTCAATATGATTTATCACCGATCACTATTTTTGCAACACTGAACAAATGTAGTCACTTATAATCGTTGTTTATATCTATTACAAGATGTTTTTAAGAAAAATCTTTCCGGGGTTACCCAAACTTGCCGGAAATACACAAAACTTGTCAAAAATGTCAATATGATTCACGATTTTTGCAAACCTTGATAATATCACATTATGTTGGAATCGCTCCTAACATGTAAATGGAACGACATTACGGGATTACATTATCTATCTTATTTAGCCAAACACAAGGACTAGTTATGTCATAGATTAATAGTTATGTATGTGCCTGGCTATAAATACCCCTCCATACTTCCATGGAGGGGTGTGACTCATTTGTAATTCACCTTTCCTTATCAATAAACACATACTAGTTTCCCTTCTCTCTCTACTTTCTCTCTCTAACTTGAAGATGGCTTTCTTCCATCTTCCCCGACCTCCCGAATCACCATATCAACCAAATATACGATCCTAACATTGGTATCAAGAGACAGGTCGGTTTGTTTTTTGGTTGATCTTTGGTGTTGTATCTTGTCAAAATTTGATCTTGTATAATCTGTTTTTTAACAAAGTGTCAACCTTTCACACATGGTTTTAGTTTTTAACAGATTTATTACAAGTTTTCATGTATTTTTTTTGGTTAAAAAGTCATGTGGTTATTTATAAACTTTGCTGTTTTGTGTTATTTTTCTAGCCAAACAGTATTTTTTGTCAACTTTTATACCTTACATGAGTCATTACCAATCCGTGATTTTTATGGTTTATCTGGTCCTGTACTCTTTGTCAAATGGTCAAATTGGTAATTGGTAATAGTCTAAAATGGGTCAACATGAACCTTTCATCATGTTCATTTTCTGGGTTACTATAAAACTTCGGAATCGGTCGGAAAAACGCGGAAAAAGTCAACAAAGGGTCAAAACCTTATTTTTACACCTAAGGACACATCTTCAGATTTGACACGAGTAACTTGGAAAGTTACTCGTAAAGACCTTTTGCCTACGCGTAAGATTACGAGTAAAATCGTTTTACGCATAAGGTTTGAAATTTACGCATAAGCTCTTGGCTTACGCATAACAAACCCTACGCGTAAGGTCTTACGTGTAAGCTATGTTTACGCCTATGGACCAAACTTACGAGTAAGAAGCATGTTTACGCATAAGTTGTGTTTACGCATAAGATGCTTACGCGTAAGGTTTAAGACCAAGAGTTTTTTATTACGCGTAAGATCAAGTGAAGATGAGATGAAAAATACCAAACCGTACAAACTCATTAGACCTCAGTTAGTTACATACATCATTGGTCCTAATAACGTAAAGATGCCAGACTGTTAACATTAAAACAACATCCAACATATCCTCAATCTATCCTAAGCCATCATCAATCAACAACAACATTTATTCCACATCTCATCTCCTCAAACAACATTCAAAGACTCGAAACAGAAATTTAATGACACTGATATTAAATGGAACTCAGATTCATTCGTAGTGTTTGTCAATGTAATACTTGATGACTCGAAGGTCATAAATACGAATGATATCATCACAGAACCATATCATAATGACAAAATTTGATCTCAGGTTTATCTTTTTGGTACTCAAAAATCGTCCAAAGACAAAAACCATAAAGATAAAGTCATCATAGATCTATTTATGTGTTAAGCTCCTTAAAATATCCGAACTCTTATTAAAAGATAGAACAAAACCAGTCGGTTTTATTCTCCTTTTGGTTTCGGTTACAAATCAAAGAATCAAATCGTAGTACAACATGAAACATCACCTACCCGAGACCTTGGTAAAAGATCTTGAAGCCTAACGCGTCTTGTGCTAAATCAAATCGATAGTGGTGTTTTTATGTTCGTGTGTTGTGTTGATTAACAAGAAGATGAGTTATGACTGAGTGGAGATGAGAAATATGATTTGAACTTTGATTTATTTGTTTGTATGGCGGATCTGGAAAACCGTTTGAGATGGGGGCGTGTTAGTTTTTGTGATTAGGGTTAGTAAATGATGGGAAGAAGTGTCTTATACCCGTTTTTCTATTTAGGGTTAAGATTAGTTTGAGCTTTGGACTGAATTTGGTTATGGGCCGAATTTTATCTCAAATTTGGTATGTGTGAATGGACCGGGTTATGATGAGATGGACTGGGCTTTATGTGGATTCGTTCAACTAATATTCAAAGTTAATACGGTAATATTAGTTTGAGACGGTGTGTTTTGATATGTTATTATCAGCTGATGAAGTGTTTGATTCGTTGTGGGCTCGAATGGACTGAATTGTCTCTTACAATTAAATGGGTCAATATTATATTGAATTGGACTTGGGATAGATCAAAATGCATTGAGCTGAAAATTCATTACTATCAAATGTATCTTTATACATTGAATGCATTTTTTTGTAGGACATTTGGTTAACGAATGGTATTTTGGTATGATAATTTTCACGAGAATACAATTTTTGACAAGTTCGGGAAACCATTATCAAATTCATTTAAACCGTTAATGAAGGCTAGTTTTGGGAATTTAACATAAGATGTGACTACGGCGAATTCTTTATTATTTATTTAAGGTTGAAGTGGGATATCACAGTGCGTGCACTTAGTATCTTGAAGATATCGGGGTTGGTTGGATGCATGATTCTTCGTGATCCTTGTTCGAGCCTTAAGCGTTATAAATGACAAAGACTTGAGTTATCTAGTTGAACCTGATGTAAGGAGTTACGTTGTTGTGCTCGACTTATATAACTATCACTTTTAAGGAGTTACGTTGTTGTGCTCAAGTGTCACACTAAGGTGTGGATAATTTGAGAAAATTTAAGTTTACCTTTTTTCGATGGAGTTAAGAAAAGGGTTCTTATTGACAATAGTGCAAGTTTAAGTCACAAGTTGGGTTATACTACTTGATCTCAAGTTAGTCATATTGGGTTTTCTCCATCATTAGTCACTACAAAAGCGTCGAGAATGATAATGGGGTCGGTAAAGAGTTAGCGAGAAGAGTATACACGAGTAGAAGTCTTATCGACAATTGATTCTCACATGATATTTATGGTACTTCACAATTGTTCGACTACTTGGACATACATGGTTTCGATGTCTTCAATTCATCATCAACATACGTGGTGTATGATTCTAAATCATTGAAAACATCGGGGAAGAAGAGTATAGGTGGTGTCTGCTTCCTTTGATGTTTTGTATTTTTCTTGAAAACCCTCTCCTTTCATGAATTTCTTCAATCGGGGAAGAAATGAGGCGATCTGTGGTTCAAACATCTCACTTTGGTGTAATCGTCTCACTTTCCGCAGAGTTATCGTGTGTGAAGTTACCTAAATAGGATGTTATGATGCCTCACACATGGTCATTTTATCGAGTAATTGCAGATTCACAGGTAACTATTATTTCGATAGACCGCAACATTCAGGGGGAAGTCGTTTCATTTAGTCTTTCGTGGTTTGTTTGGTGTGAAGCATCTACATACGTGAGCAGATCTTGTTGATTTCTTGCATTTGCCGAACGGATTTTCCATAACAAGTCAGTTACCTTGTGGTTTCTTGCTCATCTACAAATTCCATTTAGCGTCTTGAAAATTTCAAAGTTAGAGGAAATGTTCACTACATCAAAGTTTCGAATCTGCGAAGGCGGTTGTCGGTTTGGGGAAGCTGATTCAACTTCGCCAAAAGGAGTGTCGGAGAAGCTGCTAAAGACATGCGGCATGAATTGGGGGGAAGTTAATCCAATTCTTGCATATTATATCATTTGCCTACCATAAAAAAGCCAGTTCTCAAGTCGAGGTACAAGAAGAAGACAAAGAGCGTAAACTTTCATCATCCTCAGCATTTGAAGAGCTTATGAAGATCTTTCTTTATTTGTTTTTATACTTGTAGGAAATGTTGTAAGTAATCCCTTATGTCGTCCCATTGGGGGAAGATTGTTGGAATCGCTCCTAACACGTAAATGGAACGACATTACGGGATTACATTATCTATCTTATTTAGCCAAACACAAGGACTAGTTATGTCATAGATTAATAGTTATGCATGTGCTTGGCTATAAATACCCCTCCATACTTCCATGGAGGGGTGTGACTCATTTGTGTAATTCACCTTTCCTTATCAATAAACACATACTAGTTTCCCTTCTCTCTCTAACTTGAAGATGGCTTTCTTCCATCTTCCCCGACCTCCCGAATCACCATATCAACCAAATATACGATCCTAACACATTATAAACAAAAATAAAACGTAAAAAACTTGAATATCATATAAAATAGAAAAAAAAATAATTTGTTCGGGTTTTATCTTTCCATCTTGATCGGGTTAAAAAATCAACCACCCAGTATATTAATCTTAAATGAATGCATTTTCTCTCTCATAATTTTATTTCAATTCATAAAAAACATAAACCCCAAAAATCAAATTCAAGATCCCAAAAAAAAAAAAAAAAATTGATGACGAAGAAAAGAAGAAATCATAATTTGATAACAAATTATGTTATTCAAATCGCAGAATTGTTAGGTATATTTGCTTAGTTTATCTTACAACCTTTTATTATATTACCATGTATAATATCGAGAATAACTATATCTGTAACTACGATATTAAAATATCCTTATTATGATAGTTATTACGATATTAACACTGGTACTATTATTATATTTATTATTATTATTATTATTATTATTATTATTATTATTATTATTATTATTATTATTATTATTATTATTATTATTTTGTTATTATTATTATTATTATTATTATTATTATTATTATTATTATTGTAATTATTGTAATTATTTTGTTATTCGGGTGTCTGATTTCTTTAACAAAAACGACAAGTAATAGAAGGAAGAAGAAGTTTAATTTTATTAATAAATTACTAAAATCTTATTATGAAAAAGATGATCCTGCAAGAAGAAGAACAAAAAGAAGAAGACGAATACGACAAGTAGGGAAAGGTATTTTTGAAATCTGTTATGTTCATTAAATTATGTGATTTTACATGATGAAAATATAGTTAAATTGTTATTATTTACAAAAATGATATATATCTATTAATATGAAGATGGTGAAGTTTTTAGTTGTTAGGCAATAATTGTATTTAGTTGTTAACAAGCTTGAATTATTCGCTAATTGTTAGTTTTACTTGTATCAATAGTCACTCCTTTTAATGATGATAATGTGGCACAAATACTCAAATACTTGTATCGATGGTTAAACTTAATTGCAAACTTGTTTTGGAATAATCTTCAAAATTCCTCCTTTACCCCTAATTGTAAACTTTGAATAACTAGTTATACTTTTAAATCTGGTTTGCCATAAGTTTAGGTCTAATGTTTACCATTGCGTTGATATATGTTAATCATTGCGTTTGCTACTCTTCTTTGAGTCTATGGTCTTTGTTTTAGTCTTCGATTTGCTTTTGTACTTTTCTTTTTAATTTTGCGGTTTCATGTTTACTAATTTTGCAATGTGTCATTTGCCTGCTATCATTTCTTTACTCTGTCAACTGTCTATCCAATATCTTGGCCACGCGTGATTGAGTTTGCTGTTGTTGTGTGCATTTCAATTCATTTTTTGTCATACACCTTATATGTTTTTTATTTCAGAAAAAACATATAACAATTTATCTGCGAAATGATATATCGAATCGAACATACTGATGATGAAGAAGAAGATGAACCTAATGAATATGATCTTGCTGATGATATTGAAGAAGATGAAATACAAGTTTATAATGATGATGATGATGATGATGAAGAGGAAGAATTTAACTTTGATGATGAAACTGATAGCGATGAAGAAGATTCTAAAAATGATGATGATGATGATGATGATGATGATGATGATGATGATGATGATGATGATTATGATAATAATGATGATGATGGAGAAATAGATAATGAGTATGAGGCAGCTAAAGAAGATAAAGATTGTGAAGGAAATGAAGCACAAAAAAGAATAGAAGATTTTGAATTTAATATAACAGAAGAGGAAGAACAAAGAAGTTGGAAGGTTAAACAAAAGAAGTTAGAAAGTATGAAGCATCAAGAAAAACTGTTTGAAGGTGAATGTTCTACTTCAAAATTGGTTAAAAGTAATGATGTGTTTAAGAACAGGGGATCTCCAACTCAATTATTTAAGGTTGTTCGATTCTTAAGATCAGATGCTAATGCGTGTAAAGTCTTAAAAAGATGGGATTGAAAGTTTACTTGATTTAAAAATTAATATCATTCCAAGTAGATTGGCACAACATGTAGTACAAAACTTTGACGAATCAACCATGACAATGAAACATTGGAAGGGAGATATTAAAATAACAAAAGAATCAGTTAAAGATATCCTTGGTTTTCCATGCGGTGGTATGCCAATACGACCACCAGAGAGAGTGAAAAGTAAAGATAAATGTGTTAAACTTGGAAAAGCAATTCAAAGCCTTGGAGAATGATACAAATAAGGTGAAACCAAAATCTGTTGTAGAAAGAATTAGACAAACAAAAAATAGATGAAAAATCTTTATGATAAATATACTTGTTTTGATTGCTACTGTATTATTTGAGGCAATGAAAGGCGGGACCTCAAATCAAAGGATTTTGTACTCTATTTCATATGATCATGGAAAGATTAATCAAATGGATTGGTGTGGATATTTAATCGATTGTTTGAAGAAGTGTAAAAAAGAATGGGATTCGAACAACAGAAAATCATATTATTGTGGACCTTTGACATTCCTTACGGTAATTACTCTTCATTCTTTTTTTCTTTCTTTCTTTTTTTCTTTCATTTTTTTTTAATTTATTTATTTATTCATTTACGTTTTGCAGCTATTTTATGTTCAAAGATCAATGCAATTTCATTGATATCAATTATTCTCTTCCACCATTGAAAACATTGGGATACTGAGTTACTAAGAATGAGAAGCATCAGTTTGATTACTTGGTGGATAGAAGTCATGTGATAAGAATACGTCTAATGAAAGAGTTTGTTGAATGATGAGCCAAAAGATGGAGGAGAGGTATCAAAGGATAAGCTGAAAGATGGAATAAATGTCTTAACGACTAAAGAAGTAATTACAGAAGAAAATAAGAGAAGAAAGAACAAAAGAATCAAAACTTGAAGTTCAAAAACTTTGTTTTTTTTTTTTTTTTTTTTTAAATATAATAAGTAAACATTTGTTGCTTTAAAAGAAAATTGCATATCATATTTCTTTTGGTTGCTTTTAGGGAAACTTGGAAAATGCAGAACGGTTATTTGCTGGTGCATCACATGCTGCTTCTGCATGCAACAACCTGGTGTGTTTCTTTTGTAGTTCTCTCTGATTTTGAATTTTGATATCAAATATTATATTACTCAACATAACTTCAATTTATAGAATAGGCAACCATTTTATAGGATTCCTCTTTTGTGTGACTTTACTTATTACTCAAGTACTCAACATACGTATTTACTTATTACAACTTGTAGATTTATTGTTAAGATCAATTGGAACTTGATCTTATTATAAGATGTTCTAGCTTCTTTGACAATCTGTAGGATCAGGTCATACAACACATATAAAACTATGAGAATTTCTACTGCTATTAACATATGTTTGTTTAAAAGAAAGTTACATGTTATACTCGTTTTTTAGGAAAAGATGGAAAATGCAAAAAGATTAATTGCTGGCGAATCAAATGTTGCTTCTGCATGCAAGAACATGGTTTGTTTCTTTGTTGTTTTGTTTGATTTCGAAATTTTATAAATTGTTTTTATATGAGATATTATATTACTCAACATAGCTTCATCATTAATTTGATTATAATATTACTCTCCATACGTACGTTTTGGTATCAACTATTATATTTCACTGCTTATCTACAAGTTACAGGTATTTAAGGATAAACAAGGAAATGTATCAACGCGTACTTGTATCCAACGTGTTAATAAGCATAGTGAAGATTTTAAGAAGAAACGTATTGAAATGAAAGAAGACAAAAAAGATATTTTGAGAAAAGTTGATGATGAAAAGGTATATCTTTAATACAAATATATTTTTATAATTTTCTTTTAATTAAAAAGTTATTTTTATAAACAAAATATAATTAATCTTATATTTCGATCATGATTTAACAGGGCTTTGTTCGCAAAACAAAGAATAGCTTGTTTTTGTTGGAAACTTTAATAATAGAAATGAATGATTCACTTAAGAAAGGATTATCAAACTTTCCGAATTTGAAAGAAGTCGAAGGATTAAAAGATGAGTGGGATCGTGTGATAAATGGAGCAAAACGAGTAAAAGCTTAATCAGAATATTTAAGACTTCAAAAAACTGAATCTGAATCGGTTTCTTTGAAAATTGAAGAAAGTCAAGTACATTTAAGTCATCAACAAAAGAAGCTTGATTTTGGGAAATCTGAATAAAATATTCATGAAAAAGCAAACTTTTGATGAAATACCCTCTTTTGATTTGGGTATTAAATTTTATTCAAATCCAGGTGAAGAAGTAACACTATGTAAATCATTAGAAAATGTTAACTTAACACCACCTGAAGAAAAACCAAATCTGGAAAATGTGGAAATTATTTCTCTTTTAGCACCTCAAAGTGATTTTAGAATTTGACGAAATTCAAGCATCAAAGAAGAATTTAATGCAGCCAGTAAATTATTCGAGTATGAGCAAAAACCCAATGTAAGTTTTAAAACAATATAACTTTTTAGTGTTTTTGTTTACCATATAACTTTTAGTGTTTTGTTTATAAATATAACTTTTAGTGTTTTTGTTTTTGTTTTTGTTTATTATATATAGGGAAACTGTATTCCAGCTACAAGATTTTCCTTTGGAGTAGAGCGTGTAAAATTTGAATCTTTTTATTATGAACAATGGATATTTTCTGATATCGTAGATATGTGGTGCATTTTACTCAATTACAAAGAATGCAGACTATCTGTAGTAATGCTCAAAAAGATTATTCTGTAACACACAAGTTACGGTATGATTTTTTTTTTTTTAATTATCATAGATAAGTGAATTTTAATATATATATATTTTTACAGACCTATTTCTTTGAATATTGAAAGTACATCAAAAGACGATAGATATGAATCTTTTCAAGAAAATTTGTTTTTAGCTGTGAAGATGATTCTTTATCAAATTTGTTAAACGTTGATTTGGTAAGTTATTTAGATTATTTTTTTCTGTTAACAAATTTGTTCACTGGTTATCTACAATATATATTTTAAATGATTTATATTTTCAATATCAATGTAGGTGTTTTTCAATATACTTCGGGAATCTCATTACTACATCATTTTGTTTCAATCTAAGAATGAGAAGATTGAGATAATTGATAATAGGATAACAGATACAGAAGCTTGTGAAGGTTCCAAAGTTTCTGAAATAGAGTTAATAAAGAAATTATATGGAACTCTACCGACGGTTCTTGTAAGTAATCATATTTAGCTTGCATTACTTTAACCATTTACTTTTACATTGTTGATAGCTACAAATGTCAAACTTGATTAGACTTTGAATTGTAAAAAGTAATGCAAAATCAACTTTGGAATTTATGTAATACTTGATAGTCTATAGATGATAGCTGAAAATGCCAAACTTTGAAAAACTTTACTTAGATCCTTTGGTAATTTAAAGTATTGCAAGTGCCCAAGTTTGTTAGGTTTTGGGGGATATATTGTCACATAAAGCTGCTACAGGAGGTTGGAAATTGCCATATGTGTTAAGCTTAGTTGAGCTATATTTTACTTTAATATAAGAGTATTGTCTGTCTTAAAGTTTTTATTTCATAAACTAACTAACAAAACCAATTTTAAAACAGTTTCAACATCATTTGATCTCTTCATAAGAGAATATATATATGTCAGAACCTTTTTTTTGAAATGACTGCTTTTTTTAGTAAATCTACTTGTTCGTTCTGTCATAAGTGCGGTATATATATGTCAAAATTTCATTGAGTCTTTGAATCTTCTTGTTCAAAAACTTTGAATCTTGTTCAAAACTTTGACTCTACTTTGAATCTACTAACACATATGACCCAAAAACTTTGAATCTACTTGTTCTGTTCTGTCATTGAGTCTTTGCAGACTATAGAATGAATGAGTTTGTCATCAATACTTGTCTATTAATATTTATTTATATTCATGTATTTATTTTTTTTTTGACAAACTTCTTCTCGAGTATTTGAAAAGAAAAGAAACATCAAAAGATCGATATATGAAGCTCTGTAAACCAAGTATACTTAAAATGCCATGGAGAACAAGACAAAATTCAAATGATTGTGCAATTTTGCCATGAGACATATGGAGACATAGTATGGTCAAAGAATTGAAGAATGGAAGTCTGGATTTAAAAATGAAAGTCCAGAACAGCAAGGTCAAATCAAAACTTTGAGAAAAAAATATGCTGCTAAAATGCTTCTTTCTGATAATAATATTCATAGATAAAAAATAATTTCTGAATGAATGAATTTTTAAATCTTTCTCAGAGAAACAAGTTCGCCTAAAGATAAAATCAGAAAAGTTCATGAAAATGAGATTTTCTACTTTTTGGAAAAATAGAAAAACAGCTGAAAAAGAATATATCTTTGATTCATTGTAATTGTAATAAACAGAGATGTATATACATTTGATATTCATTAGAAATATTTCTTTTTTATTTACTTAATTTTTGGTATTGGTTATTCTAAATTTTTGGTATTTATAGGATTAACTATCTTTCCTTAGTAATCTAAGCTAGATCAGTTAGGACCATATATGAAACAATTATTTTGACGTGAAAAATATTTTGTATACGTCAGAATTTGAACTTTTCACATGTGAAAATATTACATCGGGATTTTGTCTTTAGTGTCTTACGATTGATGGTTCTGGCGCTAGTTTATTGGATCGTGCTGCTAGTATATTGGTTCCCTGCATAGCACAATTATTTGTTACTACTGCTGGGATTTGTGTTTCAACGGTAAAGCCGCCTTCAACATAGAATATAAATTCAAATACCAACAAACAAACTAAACATTGAAGCACCTGGCATTAGTTTAGAAAAGCTATTTCTAAACTATCATTGGATGTTCCATTTGGATGTTCCTTTGCTTTTCTTGGTCGAAACATTCTTTGTGTTAGGAATTAGAAATTCCCGGTATTAAAGAGTCGGTCACCTCAAGTATATGTAATCGTTAGAAGGCTCGTAGTCGTAGTTATTTTAAGTTAAGTAGTATTTAGTTAAGTAACACCGTGGAGGACGGACGGGTCTTTACCCACTGTATGCCTGATCCACAGCCCGTTGTGTGGCGATTTATGTAAGACTATAAATACTCTCTACCTCCCAAGGTAGAGAGTTGGAGCTCATAATAATATCTTTCACTTTCTCTCACTAAGTTCCCTAAACCTCTAACTTTCTCTCTCTAGAATTCCATTTATATGCTACTTTGTGTTATGGTTTGATGTGTATGTGAAAAGTTATATCTTACAATTGGTATCAAGAGCCATGGTTAGATCATATCTTGCACATCTTTGGATTTCTAGTGGTTTTAGGTGGTTTTGAGTTTGAAAAAGTTTAGTGGTTTTTGCATCATTTGGTTGATTTCTAGTGTTAAAGTTTGGATTTTGTTAGTACTTTTATGTTTAGAATCATCACAAGTGGGTAGGTTTTCATTTGGTAGCTTAAATCATCTTGGTTGGGTTGTTTTTGGATTGAAAAGTGATGTTTATGTGGTGTTTTCATGCTAGCGACTTACTTCACGGATTAGTTTCTTCGTAGCGACTTGCTTTACAAATTTGTAGCGAGTTACAGTTCTAAACCTAGCGACTTAGATCTAGCGATTTAAAGTACAAGTAGTGGACTCTCCACTACGGGTAGCGACTTAGTGATAGCGACTTGGTGGTAGCGAGTTGCTCTTTAGCGACTTGTATCTTTAGCGACTTGAGTAGCGAATTGTTGCCAAAATTTTGCTAGCGACTTGAGGCTTAGCGAGTTACTACCTAGCGACTTGCATTTGTCTAGCGACTTGGGACTCTAGCGACTTAGGGGTGTAGCGAATTAAGCGTTAGCGACTTAGTGCATTATCTTCTAGCGACTTAGTGCATTATCTTCTAGCGACTTGAGTGATTGTTTACGGTTTTCTCTTGATTTAGTAAAATCCCGTGAAAGAATCTATTTCCGGTTTAATCATAGAGTTATAAAATCCCGTATAAACTGTAAACATGTCTACCAACGTTCCTACTATCATCTCCACTGTTGCCGAGGATGTTCAAGCAGCTGGCTTAGATACTCGTCCACCCATGCTTGACAGAACTGACTACGATTCTTGGGCTCAACGAATCAGATTCTACTGCCTTGGAAAGGAAAATGGTGTCAACATTCTCAAATCCATTGATGAAGGACCATATCGAGTTGAGACGACTAGAGACATACTTGATACTAATGAAGATGGTACTTCTGTTTACGGAATGGACAGACCTAAAATGTATGATGAGCTTGAGGATAAGGAGAAAAAGAGATTCGATGCAGATATCAGGGCTTCAAACATTGTTCTTCAAGGTCTTCCTAAAGACAAATACAAGCTGATCAATCATAACAACGATGCAAAGGCAAAGTATGGGATAATGTTAAGATGCTTCTCTCAGGTTGAGAATTAACTATGGAAGACAGAGAATCCCAACTCTATGACGAATTTGAACACTTCAAGATGAAACCAGATGAGAGTGTCTATGAGTACTATGTGAGATTTCATAAGTTAGTGAATGACATGAGGAACATCAGAATGACTATGCCTAACATTCGGCTGAACTCAAAATTTGTGAACAACATGAATCTCGAATGGCACAAGTTTGTCACCGCTGTGAAGCTCACTAAAGGATTGAAGAATACAAACTATGAGCAACTCTATGCCTTCCTCCTTCAGAATGAGAGACATGCTATGTTTGAAAAATTGATTCTCAATCAGTTCAAAACCAACCAGGGAGAGACAAGCTCGTCTAATGACTCAACCGCCTTCTACTCAAACATCGGAATCACAACCAAAGCATCACAAGTCATACCCTTGGGTAATGGTAATCACAAACTCATTCTTGATCCTATGTTCAAACAAGCCGATCTGATCCACCGCATTGGGTAACTTCATTAATCAACTAGCTCTTCCGATTAGTCAAAACATGAATTCTCTCCCACAAACCAACAACAACCTCAGAACAACATCTAACCCACACAATCAAGCCACTGTTAAAGATGGAAGGATCGTGGTGCAACCAGTTTAGGAAAGACAGTATGATCAGGGAAGAGGTGGAGCTGGTAGAGGTTATGTTGGCAACCCGAATCGAGGAAGGAATGGTAACCAAGGTCAAGCTAAGCCAATCAAATGTTATAAGTGTGGTGGTGAGGGACACATTGCAAGGAACTGTACATCTCCAAAGCGTCCACAGAATCTGATTACTTGAGAGATAAGATCTTCTGCTGGTACAAGCTCAGGACAATGGTGCTTTTGGATGAAGAGGAATTGTTGTTTCTAGCTGAGGGCAATGCCAAGACCTATGATGCAGATGTGGATGAGCGGCCTATTCAGGAGATAGGTCACAATCATCAGAATGCCTTTCAAGTCAGTGATTGTGATGCATACGACTCTGATGTGGATGATGGACCTACGGCACACACAATTTTATGGCTAGCATTTCTCCAATGGTTTCTCCCAAGGTCTCTTCTTCACCACTAGCTGGCCCATCCCGAGACAAACTCATCTCAGAGGTATTAAAACTATACGATAATGTTGATGTGCAAAAGATGCATGACAAAGTACATTCAACTGAAACTATTGAATCAAATGTTGAAAATATGGGTAATATCGATATTATCCCATATGATCAATGCGTGAAACAAAGTGAAAGTGAAGGTGTACCAAGTGATGCATCTTCTGCAGTCAACAATGACTATGTTTTTGATGAAGACACTGCATGTGCCCCGATGATTTGTAATTTCGAACTAAATGCCTATAAAGAACGTGTTGCTATTTCTGAACAACGTGCAAAATTTAAGTTGACCACTCGTGGCGAGGAAATGGATGACCAAGTGCGTACAATCATTAGAAAAGTAATTTTAGAAGAAGTATTGAAACAAGAATTAAATTCCTTGCAAGAAAAACTTTCTAAAACATCTAAGCAAAAACAAGAACTTCAAGAAAATGTGAAAATGCTTAAGCAAGAATTTAATGCAAAGGAATCAAAACTCTTGAGAGATTTTTCTAATCTGAAAACTTTGAAAAACAAACTTGAAAACAAGTTGTACATACAAGGAAACACCATCCAGACTGCTCACATGGTCACTAAACATAGAGTCCTAAGCGATAAGCATAGTGTTCCCATGATAGATAAACCCAACCACGAAAATGTACGGAAAGATAGCAAAAGCCGCTCAAAGTGTGATCTATGATGGCAATGAGATTCTTAAACCTAGACAGAAACCTAGTTGCGTTGAGTGCACTGAGGAGGATAAGAAATCAGATGAAGTCACTAGGGAAAGGATGAACAAAAATTAGATGATCCTAAATGCAAAAAGAAAAAAATAATTATCACTCCCCATGACTACAAAAAGGAAAACTGGATTTCCTTGAACATGTTTAAGCCTCGGACATTGTTGACTCCCGAACAAGTTTTCTGGAAAAAGGATTTAGATAAGCAGAAAGTTGATAATATTGTTGAAACAAACCCTCCCTATGGAAAATGCCTAGAGCGACTGTGTATCCTCCTAATACACCAATGCATCTTGTTCCTAGGAAAATTGCCACTAAAAGCAAGACCTTAATTAGCCAATATGTTATATTTCAACTATTTGTTGATTTTGAGAAAACTTGCTAGAAAAGGATCACACCTTGGTATAACGGAAGGAGAAAGGGGTTTTGAGCAAATGAAAGAATGTTATTTAACTGAGGTCATGCCTTTCTTTAAACTTCTAAAAGATCACTTTGAGAGTCTTAAAAGGGGATAAGCTGATATCAAGGGAATGGAAAAGGAATTTGATGCAATGGTAGTTGAAGTTAGTGATTATGGGCGTGCACTAAAATATAATGAGATTGAGAGGAAGAACTTGCATACATTAAATGAGACTCTTATTACTGAATGTGTTGCTCAAGATATCTTTTTCACTGCTTCAAATTGCTCTATTAATGCTTCCAAATTTCATGAACTATCTGTGGCCTGAAAGTCTCCCATGATCGTGTCATTGAGCTTGAAAAAACTAATTCTAAACTAAACGAGAAAATTGAACTGGATGATCACGACAATTTGGTTAAACATTTTTCTAAACTGGAAGTTGAGCATTTTAATTTACAACTAAAATATCAACATCTTAAAGAAAATGTTAAAACTTCAGATATCAAGACATCGTCGGATGCTCGAGTTTGATGCCAGATTTTTCAAATTAACAAAGCGTGATGAACAGATTCAAGCTCATTGCAACACGATCGAGAAGTTGAAAGCCCAAATCTCTCAATTAAAGGGTCAAACGAACAATATGACAGGCTCCCAAATGCCTCCTCCTTTAGATTCTGAGAATTCTCAAACTTTTCATCTTCAAAACTTAGTTGATGCCTTACAAAAGGAAAGCGAGAGTTTTCTAGAAGAAAATGAAAAAGTTAAACGACATTTTAAAGAGTTATATGATTCAATAAAAGTCACCCGTGACCAAAACAACGAAAAATAACGTCTTTACAAAAGGAAATTGAGAATCTGAGAAGTCAGGGAAATGGGAAACCGCCACTTGTTTTCAATAAGAATGTTGTCTCAAAGTCACCCTTAGACTGCAAATACCTTGTGACAGTTAAATATATTCCTCCTCATCTTAGGAATAATGAACATGCTTTTCATGAATACTGTGCTCACCTTAAGGATAGTCTAGAATGTCTCCGTGAGATTGTCGAAGAGGATTTCATTAACAAACCTCTTGATAGTGAAATTAGGTTTGCTTGCCTCCAGGCCAAACGATCTCAAGAGTTGCTAGAATGTGTAATTGCCACATGTCCCAAATCCTTAACCTTAGGTGCAAAGGCAAAGCTGTGATGCCTTGTTCTATGCCTAGTGCCAAGCCGGAAATCCGTTCTATGCCCAGTCTTAAGAAAGGAAACACTAATGTGCCTTCAAGTAGTTCAGATTTCAGATATGTTAGTGCTAAGAAAGTGAACTTTAGTGTGCCTGCAAAAAGCTCAAATCACAGTCTTAAGGAAGTATACACTAATGTGCCTTCTAGTACTTCAGATCCTTGCACATCAAGTTGGGAATGCAAAATTAGATCAACCAACTAATGTTCCCATTCCCTCTACAGAGTAATCGGTGACTTTAAAGCGGCAGGTCAAAGTCTCAAGACAATACAAGGAATGATAGGACCTTGCAAGCTAAGAATGTGCATTGGAAGAGAGTAGAAGACCAATCTAGGAACTTTAAGCTTGAGTTGAATAAAGCGAATCGTGTTGATTCTAGTATTAGCCTTAGCGTCTTGTAATTAATTAATTCGATACTATTTGCAAACCTTGTAATGATGTCTGCTTGAATTCTGTTGCTAATCATGAATGTGGTGTGAATGCTTTGTCTAATGCTGTCAAATGCCCTATTAAAATTGTTAATGCTAATAATCGTGCAAATAAGGCAAAAAGGCAAAAACGAAAGATTGTTAGAAAACAATGGAAACCCACAGGAAGAACTTTTATAAAGATAGGTTATTATTGGATACCTTTTGGCCATAAGAATAATCAGTTTTGTTCTCAAACTGCTAAGATTATGCCCACTAGAAAATGGATGCCTATTGGTAGAACTATTCCCTTAAGAAGTAAACATACTTTGAATAGGTCAAATCTGAGACACCAAAGACATTGCATCTATTCCCAATGATTCCATTGCTTCTACTTCGATATGGATGTTTTGTTTTCGATGTGGGTGTTCCAATTACTGTTACTAACCAAGTGGAACCCATTCTTGCATAGGGATCCCAATTATGCAATTATCCATTCTTGTCGTGTTCAAGCTGCAGATCATTCAAATCGCTTACGTGGTACCGGACTCAGGTTGTTCCAAGCATATGACTGGAGACCGGTCGCGGCTCATGAACTTCGTGAGCAAATTCATCGGGACACTTAGATTCGGTAATGATCATTTCGGTGCAATTAAGGGTTATGGTGATTATGTTGTTGGTGATAGTGTTATCTCTAGAGTATATTATGTGGAAGGTTTGGTCATAATCGTTTCTCTGTTGGTCAATTCGTGATTCGATCTAGAAGTAGCCTTCGAGAAAACATACCTGCTTTGTTAGAGATCTTGATGGTAAGGAACTGTTAAAGGAACTCGTGGTTCAAATCTTTACACCATCTCCATAGAAGATATGATGAAGTCTTCTCCAATTTGCTTGTTGTCAAAGGCTTCTAAAACAAAGTCATGGTTATGGCATCGACGTCTCAATCACTTGAACTTCGGCACCATCAATGATCTCTCCCGAAAGGACTTAGTTGTAGGTTTACCTCGACTAAAGTATGAAAAGGATCATCTTTGTTCAGCATGTCAATTGGGAAAAAGCAAGAAGTATGCCCATAAACACAAACCTACTAACTCTCGTCACGAAGTTCTTCATACAATTCATATGGATTTATGTGGACCAATGAGAGTCTGAGAATATCTTTGGGAAGAAATATGTGTTAGTTATAGTTGATGATTACTCTAGATTCACCTGGGTCAAGTTCTTAAGGACAAAGGATGAAACTCCTAATATCATCATCAAACTTATCAAACAGTACTGAGTTCGACTTAACAAAACCGTCGAAATTATCGGACCGACAATGGAACGAGTTTGTTAACAAACAACTTAGTGAATTCTATGAAAGCATTGGATCAGCCATCAAGTGTTCCACGAACTCCTCAACCGAACGGTGTAGTTGAAAGACGAAATCGAACTCTTGTAGAAGCCGCTCGAACAATCTTTGATTTACTCAAAAGTTCCAATGTTTCTCTCGGTGAAGCTATTGCCGCATGCTACACACAAAATCGTTTTGATTCACACCTTTGTTCATGGAAAGACACCATATGAACTTGCCCACAACAGAAAACCTAATCTCTTTCCTTCGTGTGTTTGGTGCATTGTGTTATCCAACTAATGAGGGTCAAGACTTAGGGAAACTTAGGGCTAAAGCTGACATTGGAGTATTTGTAGTATACGCACCAAACAAAAGGGATACGAATCTATAACAAAAGAACCCGAAATATCATGGAAACCATTCACGTTACGTTTGATGAGTGACGGTCAAATGGCTCTGGACACTCCATTTCAGGGACCCGCGACTTCAAAACAGTCCCATTGGTTCATCTCTTGTTCCAAACTCTTCTCAAGAAACTCCATATGTACCTCCATCTGAAGATGATTTAAAGAAATTGTTTGATCCTATGTTTGATGAACTTTATGATTCAATTACTAATGAGGTGTTGATCCCTACAACAGAAGATGCTCATATTCCTATGAATGAAGTCAATCCTTGATCTCAATATCTTTAAGTCAAGAAGCACTGCTGCGATCCTTGATCTCATCAACAAATCATCATTCTTCAAATGTACATCATGGAAATGTTTACGCATCAATGATGAAGTTAATCCCTTTGCTACTCCTGAAGATGCTCCATTTGAAAACATATTTGCTACTCCCGAATCATCATGAACCATCTTCTTGAAGACATCGACTCGCTACCTCAGTTCCTCAACAACCGCCACATGAACACCTTAGAAAATGGACTCACGATCATCCATTAGACAACATCATTGGAAATCCTTCTCGTCCATTATCAACCCGAAACAACTTGCAACCGATGCCTTATGGTGTTTCTTCAACCCCGTACTATCTAAGATCGAACCAAAAGATGTTAAAACCGCCATGAATGAAGATATTTGGTTCAATGCCATGCAAGATGAAATTCATGAGTTTGATCGACTTGATGTATGGGAGTTAGTACACCGCTCAGATTGTGATATGATTATTGCCCTTAAATGGATCTTCAAAGTGAAACTTGATGAGCATGGTGATGTGTTGAAAAGCAAGGCCCGATTAGTTGCTAAAGGATATCGTCCAAGAAGGAGGGTATAGACTTTGAAGAATCGTTTGCTCGGTTGCTCGAATCGAGGCAATCAGAATCTTTCGCTAATCGCTAGTAAGAACATGGTAGTATATCGGATGGATGTGAAGGCATTTCTGACGGAGATCTTAAAGAAGTCGTCTACGTCGACCAACCGAAGGATTTGTGAATCAAGAGCATCCTACTCACGTTTATCGTCTGAAGAAGGCTCTTTACGGTTTAAAGCAAGCTCCAAGGGCATGGTATGATACATTGTCAAAGTTTCTTCTATCAACCGGATTAGACAAAGGGCAGATTGATCCTACCTTATTCACCGGAAGTCGGGCAAACATTTAACTCATGTTCAAATTTATGTTGATGATATTATTTTTGCCTCGCCAGACCCAATGGAATGTGATCGTTTTCAAATGAAATGAGTTCAAAGTTTCAAAT
The DNA here is from genome assembly GCA_910596185.1 of Chrysanthemum makinoi. Classification (NCBI taxonomy): domain Eukaryota; kingdom Viridiplantae; phylum Streptophyta; class Magnoliopsida; order Asterales; family Asteraceae; genus Chrysanthemum; species Chrysanthemum makinoi. Next base: position 79,672,414 of record OU343216.1, on the reverse strand, counting down.
GTCAATGATGGGACAAATGTCATTTTTCTTGGGATTACAAATTTCACAAAGTCCCGGAGGCATTTTCATAAATCAATCTAAATATGCAATAGAGATTTTAAAGAAATTTGGATTTGATTCAAGTGAACCTGTTGACACCCCCATGATTGATCGAACCAAACTAGATGAGGACCACTCGGGGATCATGATTGACCAAACGAAATATCGTAGTATGATTGGATCCCGATGTACCTCACATAGTAGACAGACATCTTGTTCATTGTTTGCATGTGTGCTAGATACCGGGCTAAGCCTACTAAAAGCACCTTGCAGCTTAAGCGGGTCTTTCGGTATCTCCAAGGAACCATCAATATGGGACTATGGTACCGAAGGACACCGGTATGTCACTAACTGCCTATGTAGATGCTGATCATGCAGGTTGTCAAGATACGTCGAGAAGTACATCCGGAGGTGCTCAGTTTTGGGTGATAAGCTTGTGAGTTGGTCTTCAAAGAAGCAAATGAGTACTTCTATTTCCTCTGAGGTGAATACATAGCCATGTCATCATGTTGTGCTCAAATCTTATGGATGAGATCTCAATTATCTGACTATGGCTTTGTAGTTAACAAAATCCCTCTCTCTTGTGATAATAAAAGTGCTATTGCTCTCTCATGCAACAACGTTCAACACTCAAGAGCAAAGCATATCGACATTCGACATCATTTCATCGGGGAACAAGTGGAAAAAGGTGTGGTGGAACTATATTTTGTGAGGTCTAAATATCAGTTAGCACATCTTCACCAAAGCTCTTCCAAGAGAACGTTTTGAGTTTATTCTTCCACGCCTTGGCTTGAAAAGCCTTCAACCAGATACTCTCAAACGCGTCTTGAGGAAGAGCGAGGAGTAAAGGTCTATCTTCATCTATCTCTTGTAAATATTTATTCAAAAATCAAAAATCAAAAATATTTTGGGAGAAAGAGAAACTATGGTTTATTGTCATTTTCAGGCAATAACCCGGTTTTAAAAGAAAGAACCGAGCCATGTTTTACCATGTTTTCAAATTCCATGCTCTGATTCTATAAACATTTATCTGAAAACTAAATGCTTTGAAAAATAACTCGGTCTCTATTTTTGATAATCATCGGGACTTAGTTGTCAAAATCTCCATCTCTCAATCAACAACCTATGTCATTGATTGAGGGAGAATGATTTCAATTAAATTAAAAAGTTATTTGGCATTAAATTGTTTTCAAAAGATGTACATGCATGTTTTATCAATGGAGTTTAAAGTCTTAAATCCGATCCTTAGCGGTTAAACGCTTTCATAATCAAGTCACAATTCTCCTTAAAAGCTTTCAAAATCAATTTAAATCTATAAGAGATCACAAATCTCAAATGATTTGATAATTGTGATCGGGGGAGAATGTGTGATTTAAATTTGGATTTAAGCTGATAATTGGTAAATGGTTTTATAAGAATGTACATGATGTCCTCCCCGCATGTGACAAGCGATTTCAAATTTTTCAATGCACATGTTGAAGGGGAGCATCTATCTTAAACCTATAATTTGAAACGTGATCATTTATCTCAATGTGCAGGTTCCCTCTAGTATGTGCAAAACCCTCTTTCAAACCTAGAAGCACATATTGAGGGGGAGCAAAATCATGAAAATCTCATCCTTCCCAAAATGCTTTATCTACTTGATTCGATTTGGGAAGTGATGTTGATATCTTTAGAAAATGGTAATCAAAGAAGTTAATTCTTTCTCTTGCCTCCGTGTGCAAAACATTTTCAAATACTTGATGCACATGTTGAGGGGGAGTTCTCGTTCTAAAATATCAAAAACAATTCAGATACAAAATGCTTTGATAATATATCACAAGTATCTGAATTGATTTTCAAATGGTTTTCAATTGGTTCCAATGGCGGATGAACAATACCAAATAGACCGACCAACTTTACTTTATGCATGGTGATATAAGGATGATAAGGTTAGATTGAGTTCCCATGATCCGCAGAACGGAGGGATCTACCCAGGAACTATCCACTAGTTAGTGTAGAGTTCTTAGGTATGATAATAAAAGGAGAAAAATGCGATATGGGAAGAGTGCGACCGAGGCTGAGCTAATGCTTGGAATAAACCCAACAAGGTTCTAGCTATGAAGTCTCGGTAAGCATTGAAGGGTTGAAGAATTAAAAAGAATTGAATGAGAAAAGGGTGAAAACAAATAGCCCTCCATTTATTCAACCTTAGGGCAGAAGCCGGTTTCAATTCATATGCTCTTGATGGTAACATGGTATTGAAGACAAGGCGTCATGGACCCATGACATGCGGACTTCAACTTTCCAAACCACTCAAGTTCCTCTTAAAAGGACTTGTTTCATTCTCACGGGAACCGACATTATCTATCGACTTTCTCTTAGAGATTGTTGATATTGAAGAAGGAGACCCTCTCCCTAGTCTCCGATACAGGATCCAAATATGCACAAATTGAGTCTAGAGCCACGAGATCATCAATAAATCTCATTAGGACACTTTCAATGAAGACTCTTTGTTTCACACAATGTGGAAAGAGAGATTATATCTTGAGTCCTACGCATTATCCTTGTGGTATTTCCTGAACATCCGAGTGATGTGTACACACTCACAATGAAGATGGAAAGCCTTACGAGCCAACATCAAACAAGCTCCGGTAGGTGGCATGTGAGATCTATTATATGGATCAACCATGTGACAACTGAGCAGAAACAATGGGGCGATTCAATTTCTTGAATCAATCACGGTTCGTGTTATGGATTAACGGATACCTTTGAAAAACCGGTCATTGTGCTTAAAAACTCTTTTCTTTAGCACATCGACCGTGTACTAATATTTCAAATCAAAAGGTGTTTTGTGATTGATAATTGATTTTCATTAAAACCTTACGTATTGCAAAACAATTTCTATTGAGCAATACTCGATTGTTTTTCAAATATCTTTTCATCAATCGATGGACTCAAATTCTGGTTCACTCACTCCGTGTTGTCTTCTTTGAGATGTTCGGTTTGAGAACAGCTAGAGCATTTGCGAAACCCTGTCAAGAAATTCTTCGGAATTATACGATCCAGGCGGTACTTGTATCTTGATCAACAGAACCGTGGGCGTGTACCTCAATTCAACGAAAGTGATCAAAGACACTTTCGTGCGATTTATGCTATTTGTATGCTTTACGCCCGACGCTTTGCATGATCAGAATGAAGCGGTCAATCCATAGCCGCATGCTCACTTAACACATTCAACTCAAAAGAAATCATGATTAGTGCATCAATGACTCTGATATTATCACTCCATGCTTAGCTTCTGCTAGCCCAATATCATGAATCAACCAAAGCTTCCGCTACTCTGATGAGAAGATATCATGATCCCGAATGTGAGCATGTCGGTCCGAATGTCACAACATCACATAATACCAACACCACACTGGATGTCACAGAGATTTTGATTCGATGATCTCTATAGGCTGGCTCAAATTACTATCACGTGGATCATATAAAGACCTCCACTTGGATTAACCAAACATGCAATGAGTGGAATCAATGACTACGAGCTTGAGACAAAGTACTACATCAAGAATGCAAGATCAATTGTTAATGTAATATGTGATTGTATTCAATGTCATTTTAGTATATGTTTGAGGTGACCTCCCTTAGGGGAGATTGTTAGGAATTAGAAATTCCGGTATTAAAGAGTCGGTCACCTCAAGTATATGTAATCGTTAGAAGGCTCGTAGTCGTAGTTATATTTAGGTTAGTAGCATTTAGTTAAGTAACACCGTGGAGGACGGATGGTCTTTACCCTTCTGTGTATGCCGATCCACACCCGTTGTGTGGTGATTTATGTAAGACTATAAATACTCTCTAACTCCCAAGGTAGAGAGTTGGAGCTCATAATAATATCTTTCACTTTCTCTCACTAAGTTCCCTAAACCTCTAACTTTCTCTCTCTAGAATTCCATCTATATGCTACTTTGTGTTATGGTTTGATGTGTATGTGAAAAGTTATATCTTACACTTTGTCTTTTCATTGGCCTTGAAATAAATCGAATCTAACTCTGTTATTTGATTAAAAGATTCTTTTACACCTTCATTTGGAACATAATATTTTAAAGCCTTATTTGAATCGAAAATCCTCAAAAAAAAAAAACTTAAAAAATAGATAAATTTTAAAAATGAATATCATAAGTTTAGAAAAACAAACCATTGAAGGAGCTTTAACTTTCTTATAAGTATGAGATCTTTCATAACTTTTCAGACCCTTCTTTCCTTTAATATTAGCATTGTGGTCCTTTATCTTCAATGTATTGAATATAACAAAGATATTTAAAACTTAATTTAAAAAAAGAAAAATGTATTATACATATAAAAAGTTATATTAATCATAACCTTTGTTTAAGAGTCTGTCTACTTTTGAACCTCAAAGCAAATCGAGTCCAGTATTCAATAGCAGGAACGTCTGACCTTTTTATCTTTTGTTGTTTGTAGATTGATTCAGCATACAACAACTGTAAAAAAAATAAAATAATAATAAAATACATAAAAATATAAACAAAATAGAATGTAAAAATAAAAGAAAATAAAAATCATACCGATAGAAAAGTAATAGGTCCACAATAATAGTTTGCATCACTCGTGTCGTATTTGTTCCATTTTTTTTACTATCTTTCAAACAATCTAAAAGATATGAACACCAATCCAATTTTATGATATCATCATCAGAATCTGGAATGAGTGACAATATCTTTTGGCAAAACTACACTCTGTGCAAAAAGCACTTCGAAAGGACAACAAGAAAGTTTAACACAAACATTCGATCAGTGTTACCATTATCCAAAATATTATTAACAACTTATGTAACACGAATATTTGTCTCTTTCGAATTTTTAAATCGATGAAACTGGTTTCTCCAAGAGAATATAGTTAGGTTGGTTGTTCGTACTCTTTTAATAGAATTTATTTTTTTCTTGCCCATTGAAAATCCCATAATTGCATTCGCTCTCTTTTGATTTCAATGTTTCCACACATCAAGTTCAAAGTCATACTATCTTCATCAAAGCAATCAACAGCTTTAAATCCAAGCCTAGAAGGTATAACACGAATCTTCATTCCAAGCAAAGAACTAAATCCCATTTTTGAGACAACAGTGCGTTCTTTACTGACATATTAGAAAGAAGATAACAAAGTTGACTTGGAGATCCCCGATTGTTAGTATACTTTCATTGACACAAACATTATCTTCAACATCAATATCACTAGAAATTGATTTTACTTTATTTATAATCCTTGATGATGTTCTCCTTGAAGTAATATGAATTTTTTCTTTCAAGACTCAACCTTCGTGATCTTCTAACTACTGATTTCATCTTTAGAATAGCTGAATCTGTTTTGTTTTTAAAAGTTCTCGTTGAATTGACTATGTTTCTCATTATTTGAATTCTTTTTCCTTGTCATTACGTCTTCATATTTTTGAATTCACATATATTATCAGCTGCAAATATGAAAATTAAATCGTCATCATATCGGAATAACAAACTATCAAAAATAACAATCCTCATATCGATTAAGAATTTCACGTATACAATCAACTTCAACAATCTTCATATCAGAATAACAAACTTAATATCAGAATAACTATCATACTAACGATAAGAAAAATCGAAGTGTAATAATCTTCATACTTATAATAAGAATATTAATATTAGAATAACAATAACAGAATAACAAAATCATGCTAAATTATAGTAATATTTTGTGTTAAAATATATAACATTAAAGATATTTATACATGTGCAATGTAATAATTGCTCTTTTAATCTACAAAACAGAAGTGTCATGGAAGGTTACTTATTAGTCTTTTGGTTACTTATTAGTCTTTTGGTTTTCCTGTAATCTTTGTAGAATATTTGAACAATACAAAAATCATGTTTGCTTCATACAAAAGATCAAGAAGCGAATGCGATTTTGAAGAAGAACAAAACGAAGCTTGACAACAAGTATAACATGATTTTTGAATCGATTTTGTATTACTTTAATTTTTATTCTTTATATGAAAACTAACTGTTTTGTTTTTATTGTTTCAGAAAATAATGCATTCAAGAACAAAAGGCAGATAACAAAACCATCAAAGAAGGTATGAGGACTGGTTTGCAATTTTAATAATTCAAGAACAAAAGTGTATATTGAGTATGAATTAGGAAAGTTTTATTTAAAAAATGAGTGTAAAATTGTTCTGTTCTTTCAATGTAGAGATTGTTGAAGAAAACAACAACGGTGCTGGAAAATATTTATGGTATCCAGACGATTGGTACTACCCAATCGAAATGGATATGTATAAAGAAGATGAAAAAAGGGATGAAGCACAAACGGATAGAAATAAACAACTAAAAGATGATCAAGCGAAAGAGTTTGCGACAATGCACAGGTTTATCTGATTGAAGAGAGTTCTTCGGATGTAGAAGAAGATTTGGAGAAAGAAGACATTGATAGTTTCGACTATGATAATTTACATTTAGCATTTTCCAACGATGACTTAGATTAAGTTCGTATTAATATCAGAATAACAATATTAAATATCAGAATAACAATGGAAGTAGCATCTTTACCTTAGGTAGAGTGGAAGTAGCCTCTCTACCTTAGGTAGCGTATGCCTATCTACGTTTACGTCGTTTAAGACGGTATTGGGATTTACTTTACTTTACTTTTAATAGTTCTTTCGTCATAACGGTCGAAAATTACATAATTATATATAACAGGTTCGCCTAAAAGATACACCAAAAACATACAACATAACATATCACATGATGTTCTAAAAGTCATATAATGCTAAATCTTTGATTCTATGTTTAACACTAATAGTTCAATAATTTATATGTTAGGTAAAGTAGATACAAACTAAAACTGTAAAAATAGGAGTAAAAATTACCATTTTGATTCTTTGTTGATTCAATCTTTGATTTAACATTATATGCGACAAATTCATCTATTTGATTTAACATTGTGAAATCTGTTTTGTTTTATGATCTTCCCTTGTATTATTGGTGGTGTTATATTTGTGCATTTATTGACACGTTTACAAAATTATTTTATTGGGTTTAAAAATATTGACATTTGATATCTTTTGGGCTTTAAAAAATTTGGGCTTCCCTTATACTATTACATCTTTCTGTATATAACAATAACACTAATAATAAAAACAGATCTCAAATATATTTTTACCTACCTTCACGGTTCCACTATAATCTAGATCTGAATTATAATTCAAAAAAAGGTAAAAAAAAAAAGAGTATCTTATTTAATTGCTAAGTTTATTTAATTTAATTTTAACACTTATGCATTTTTCTTTGATGCAGATTTAAATAGAAAAAAGTGTTCATCTAGTGGAAATGTATTGGCTAATCAAGATGAAAAGAAGTGTCGAATTTGTGAGAAAGTTGCAAATCATGATGCAAGACATTGTCCATTGAAAAAAAACAAATTAATAATCGCGTCATGGATTATTGTGTTTTAAGATTGTGTTTATGATTATTTCCGATCTTAATGTTTGTAATGTAATTTGATGTTTATGTTTGTCTTTCAAGCTTAATGTGATTTGATGTTTATGTTTATGTTTGTGATTTGATGTTTATGTTTCTTCATTTTTTTATTTGATATTTTTTTGATATATATATATATATATATATATATATATATATATATATATATATATATATATATATATATATATATATATTTTAATAAATTAAATTTGAGAAATTAAAAAAAAAAAAAAAAACTAATCCGTAATTCGCTATAAATTTTTATATGCAAAAAACTAAGATTTTGTCTTCTACAGTTAACTTGTTCTTACTCACAAAACCAAAAAATAACCAAAAATAACCAATACCAAAACTTTGTGAATCTCCTTCTTTATAACCCCTTGCTAATTCTCATCTTTCTTCCTCATCATCAATTATTGAATATTTGTGAACCTGCTTCATTCAAAATGACGAAAAGAATCTTTCATGATAGTCACAACATGGTTGCTTTACTTAAAAAACCATTACCGAATCGAAGGATTTGCTTTGAGATCATTGATTTTTAAACACTTGCTCTATAAGGTATGCATTATTAGTAAATCCTACTTTATATATTTCGATCATTGAGCAATTTTGGACAACTGCTAAGAACTATAGATAGGGAAGTACAAATTAGAGCTTTAGTAGATGATGAAGAGATAATTGTCACTGAGTCATCAGTTAGAAGTTCCTTGAAACTAGAAGATAACAATGGTTATCACTTTTTGCTAAACCCAGCTATTTTCAAAGGTCTTGAAAAAATGGGATATGAGAAGAAAAGCGATTCTTTAAAATTTTACAAAAGGCTATTCTCACCTCAATGGAAATTTCTAATCCATACCATCCTGCATTATATAAGTCCTAAAACAATGGTCGGAATGAGTTTTGTACAATTATAGCTTCTGCTATAGTGTGCTTGACTCAGGATAAGATTTTTAAATTTTCTAAGATGATTTTTGATGGTATGATTAAAAATTTGGATGATTCAAGTAAGTGCTTTCTGTATCCTAGGTTTGTTCAATTTTTTGTGGATAAACAAGTTTAAAAAAATAAAAAAATTTTACAAAACTCCCAAGCTCTCAAACAAAGTTTTTACCTTTATGAAAAAAATGGAACAGGTTTTTCTGGAAGCGTTACACCACTTTTTCAAAACATGGTAAGCGTTCCACAAACAGCGATGAAGCTGATACACACCCTACATCCAAAAATTTACACTCAACATCACAACAAAAAAGACCTATACCCGTAGGAAATTTGAACAAAAGGGTACTAAGCTAAATAAGACTCAACCCAAAGGAAACATCGTTTATGGAGATGATGGAAACCCCAACAAAATGGCTAATATGGGAGGCTCAGATTCACCTATCGGGAAAGTACGCATCTCAAAGTAATGAAGGTAGATATGGAACTAATGAATTTATGGATTTTGCTGTACATAATAACAATTCCATTAATCCACCTCTAGGGCTAGGTAACAAATCCCAAAATTTTGAGGATAGTATAGAACTCATAAAAGAATTGATTGCAAACAATACAAAATTGACAAAAGATGTTTTTGGACTCCAACAAATCACAACTTCTCAAGATGCAGAGATCAAAAGTTTGAAGCAGAGAGTTAGATATTTGGAAGGTGTAAATAGACCAAAAACAACTAGGCCGAGGAGGTTGAAGAAATTGGTAATGCACAAAGGATAAATTGCATTGATGAGAATATCGGTCATGGGGTTGAAACTGAGAATAATAAGTTTGGCAAACAAGTTGTTTTAGAACAAGAGAGTCAAGCAGTTGAATCTACCAATGTTTTTGATGAACGTGCTTCTAGTAAAAAAAAAGTGGTGCTAGTACAAATTTACCTACTACTTTGGATCTGTTGCTACTCAAAAGAAACCTACTTCTGATGTTTCTCTTGATGAACAAAGTTTGAAAGAAAGTGACCATACCAAGACAAATTTAGATATATCTGTTGAAGGAACTGGAAAATATTTCAATGAAATTAACGAGTCTTGGAGAACTATTGGTGAAGATGTTGAGATGTTAGAAACTGCGATGATAGCCGAAATGTCTTGCTTGTAAAAGAAAGCTGTTGCTAGTAGAAATTCACCTACTTCTTATGTTTCTCTTGATGAACAAAGTTTGAAAGATGATGCTCCAAAACAATCATTGAAAGAAAGTGACCATGCCAATACAAATTTAGATATATCGTTGAAGGAAGTCGAAAAAGATTTCAATGAAATTGACGAGGTATCGGAGAAAATTGGTGAAGATGATGTAAAACAAATTGAAGAGGAGCAAGGTGAAGATGTTGAGATGTTACAAACTGTTGCTAGTAGAAAATCACCTACTTCTGATGTTTCTCTTGATGAACAAAGTTTGCAGGAGGATTTTTCAAAACAATCATTGAAAGAAAGTGACAATGCCAAGACAAATTTAGATATATCTGTTGAAGAGGCTGAAGAGATTTCAAAGAAATTGACGATGTACTGGGAGAAAATTGGTGAAGATGTTGTATAACCAATTGAAGAGGAGAAAGGTGAAGATGTTGAGATGTTAGAACGAAGATGACAATATGTGCCTTTGCTACTAAAAAGAAAGTGTTGCTAGTAGACATTCACCACCTCTTGTTGATGTTTCTCTTGATGAACAACCAATTGAAGAAGAGCAAAATGAAGATGATCGGATGTTAGATACTTTGCAGACGATAGTTATGATAAGAATGGAAGAGTTTGAGATGATGATGTTTTGGAGAGCTAGAGAGAATGAAAATAAAAAGAGGTCCGAAGAAGAACAGACAAGGTGAAGAAGAACGTCTAAACAAGGAAACCGACAACTACATTGTTGACAATCGTTCACACAAACAACCAATCTTGAAGCACCTCAAGACACTTTAAACAAAGCAAGATCATATTAGAGGTTTCTAGTGCAATTAAATATTTCGAGAGTTCTACTTCGATAAAAAAAGTTAATGTTGTTTCTACTTGTTGTTCTAAAAGCGAAGAAAAACATCATGCATCCTTTTCGAATCTCCATATATGAACAAAAGAGTTGAGACTATACGGAATTCAAATCGGTGGAAAAACTATTCCGAAAATGATTCTATCCGATCGAGAAAGATGTTATGTAAGTTCTTAAACTATTCTTGTAAAACTAAAAATTTATTTTTAATTTTCACATCTAATTCTATATGCTACCATATAATTTCTATATGTTCTATCTGGGGAGGAGATTTTTAGGATATGGGAAAGTAAATGGTCTTTTAAGAATTCATATCAAGTGTCTTGCTTCAGGCAGACAGATGAAGCATAAGTGTCGATAACTTTGTCAGTATCCTAAATTTTGAAGAAAAATTAAGAAAGGATACTTTAAAAAGTTTTAGACATTACTTCAAAGCTGATGATTGTAAGTTAACATTTTTAAAACTTTTATTATTTTATTTACTTATGTTTAAATTTTCTTCTATTATACACAAATATGTTTTTTGTAACTTTGCACTTTGTTTTTGTTTTAATAGCCAAAAGATCTGGATGAATATGAAAGAGATATGAAAGGCCATTCTCAAATGTTTGAAGCTTACGTTGAAGATCAGGTTTCAAAATGAAAAAAGCTATGTCAATGGAGAAAATTGAACTGGTAATATTGACATTAATTTTTATAAACAGTTTTTCTTGATGTACTCTATTACTAATATTAACATAATAATAATCATATTTATTTAATGTTAATTTCACTTTTAATAGGTCTTCTTTCCAATTCTTGCATATGAGCACTATTATGTAATAGTTTTCAACATTACAAATGGTCGTGTTGTAATTTTAGACCATGATAAGTCGGATGCTTCATATGATGGTAAATACAAGCATGTTTTTGATTATGTGGTAAGAATTGCTTTATTTTTTTGATTATGATTGTAATTTTAGACAACAATTCAGTATATTTTTGTGTTGTTCTCATTAATTTCTTATTTTACGAAAAGTTCTGTTAACATCCTATTTGCTTCATCACAATCCTTCGAAAATTGAACTTTTGCTGGATTCAAAGGCTGAAGTACTTCCACTAAAATGGAGAACAAGGAAAGATAAATTTAATTGTGGATTATATACAATGATTCATATGGAACTTTATGAGGATCAAGACAAACAATGGGAAACATGTCTTTTAAAAGAAAATGACCAAAATCGTCAAATTCAAATTTGGATGTGTTGAGAAGTAGGTATATAACAAAGATCTGCATGAGATTAATATGCATAAAAGAAATTTGATAAAATATGCACGAGTGGATAGAATCTTCAAAAGTTTTGTGAAATTACGTGGATGAAAGTACTTCTAAAGAAAATGTTCTCTGCTCATATTTCTCTTCTTGATGAAGAAAGTTTGAAGGAGAATGGTCGAAAACAAGTTTCCAGAAAGTTTAGCGGTAAGAAAGTTTGGTGATAAGAATGACTTTGTAGTAGTGAATAAAATGGGTAAAGAAGTAGTTTTAGAGCACCAAAAAAGCGAGTTGAATATACACGTTGTTGAAGAGAAAGTTCTTGGGAGGCCATAACACTATTTCTAGTGTCGCAGACGTGATGATTGATTTGAAGAAATCAAAACCAATTGTTAAGGTATTATTACTATCCAACAACCTTCTTTTAAACCTATTGGGGCTATAGAATCATCATCACAAGATATAAAACAAGGTAAGGAAAACTTGTTGAAGATCACGATCTTGAGATACCTAAGGAATTAGGTGCTACATTTGAAGAAGATTCTAAACGGCTCATGATTAGGTGCTACATATGAAGCAAGAATCAAAAGTTTCTTGAAAAACAAAATTAAGATCTTGCGAAACAAGCTAAAACATTAGCATTAGTAGTTTCTTGGGATGAGGAAAGGGTTCAATGTGGCAATATGGCTTGCTAACAAGCAAACTGAGAAGAAATGCAAATGTACACTATTGAGGAAAAAAATGAATGGTTAAAGAGGTACATGGAAGAAAGAAGGAACTTATATCTTGAGACTTAAGAAGAAGCAGGACCACCTATTGTTAAGCAAGAAGAATGTTTCATGAAACTTATTTAAGAATATAAAGGTTTGAGAAAGAATCAATTGTCTCATATAACAGATGATCAAGTTGAAGATGTATAAGACGACTAAGGAAAGAAGAATCTGAGAGGGACATAAAAAAAGCAGTGGAGGTAGTCGATAAAGAAAGCTCTAGCTCGAGATTGAAAAGAGACAAGTGTGTTAAATACTATTTGTAGGAAAAAAATGAAACTAGATAAGTCTTAAGCATTTGACTTAATATGTCGAATGTTTGAAAAGAAAAATATTAATATATATTTAAATTACTTAAATAATTTTACTTAAGTTATGATGTTTATAAGAGTTATGATGTTTTATTTAGAGTTATATTTGTTTAACCATTGTGAGATGCTCTATGGCGTATACATATTTATATTGTCTTTAATATCAGAGTTAGTTGTTTTAATATATGATATTTTATTGATATGATTAGACCTATGGCGTATACATATTAATATTATCTTAATATCAGAGTTATGATGTCTTAATATATATAAATTACTTAAATAATTATACTTAAGTTATGATGTTAAACATAATAATAATGTTTAAATGTTAAATGTTAGTTTTTCAATGTTTAACTTTAATATATACTTGAATTATAAATTTTAAACCATAAATTCACACTACTTTAAGATTGGGACCTTAAAAACAAAAAATTTTATTCATATACGAGTACATAATACTTCTAGAACAACCAACAAACAAGCAACAAACCAAACTACAAAAGATCATTAAACAAAAGATCTAAGCGCCTGAACCCCATCTTCAAACTTCTACATCTTCATCTTCTCCCATCATACTTCTTCATGTTCTTCATCTTCTCCATCTTCAAACTTCTCCATATTGGTGATATGCTCCTTCTTTTTATTGACAATTGCACGCATATCAATCAAAATGCCAACAAGAGAATCAAACAATCGACGCTCCATGACTTGAATGTCATTCAGGGAGTCATCGATCTTATCCGCGACTTCTTCTTCATCGAAATTAAGAGACAATACCTCACTCATTGCCTCATGCGCTTTTCAACCTTAGTAATAACCAACTTCAGTTCTCGCTTCGCCAAGCCACCATAATAATCCCTTCTTCATCTATAACTTCTTGATTAAATAAACACTTGAACAAGTTGTGTAGTTGATTAGTTCCAAAAACATTTTTGAGTTCATTTATAATTGGAGTTTGAGATATTTGGAGGATGATTAGGGTTAGAGCAGAGATGGTATCTTATTGCAAGATAGACTAATTTATATTATGGCGAATAGAATTTTTATTGCAAAATAAACCCTCCAACTTCAAAAATCGTTAAATTCTCAATTAAAGTTTTTCAAAAATAACAAAAGCGACCCTCAAAATAAATTATCAGAGTAACTTAATAATATCGAGTAGTAATTAAGTAAGTTAATAATATCTCAGTAGTTTAAATTGTATGTTACATAATTATGTTTTAATACAATTGAGAAAAAAAAACATCAGTTTATCACTACAATTATTATTGACATAATATTAGAGTAGTAGTAATTAAGTAAGTTAATAATATGATTGTAATAATATATTGACATAATAAATGTTAAATTTTAAACTTAAATTTGTTAAAAAGTTTTAGTAGTTAAATATTAATTTAAAAATAATAAGTGTTATATTTAAATTTTTAAATAACTATAAGTATGAAATATGATAATTATATTCATTTGTGTCTTGTGTATTGTTCAAATCAACACTAAAGATTATCACAAAATAAAATGGTATTTTCGTCTGGGAATTTTTAACAACTATAAATAGTATCGACAAATATCTCTTTGAAAATTACTTAATAATGATATAGAATATATATCATTAAAGCAAACTGACTCTGATATTAAGGAAATATTAATATGTATACGTCATAAAAACATACAAAATATTAAATTTTATTTCGTTTGTATGGCCTTCTTTAGACTTTGTATAGGAAAAATAATATATAAAAGAAAAATACATAGAAGTTTGATGTAAGTGCTCTCTTATTATTTTGTTACATTAATAAATAATTATTGTAAATAAATAACTATAAGTATGAAAGTTTATTGTTTTTATTTTAGTTTATGAACTTAATTGTGATATTTAAAGCGAGCATCACTACAAAAAATTGATTTTAATTGACTTATGGTTCTAATGACTAAAAAAAATATCATCAAATCTAACTTTTTAATGACAATCGATAAGAAAGGGTGGGAATAAAGTAGAAATTTGAGTTAATGACACTTTTGTAAAAAGGTGTGTTCTGAAAGACAAAAATCTTAGATCAGTCTTGTAAAGGCAAAATTCTAAAGTAAAGAATCGGGATCTTAAATTGAATATTTTAATTCTTGTGATATTAATACAATAATATCATATTTGGTACTAAAATAAAATTACAATGAGATATATTTGGGCAACAAAATTTTCCACCAACCTATCTTACCCTTTGTGGGAGTCGTGGACCAAAATTTTAGAATCTTAGTTTCGTTTTAAGCTCCCAAGCATTACAATGTATTCTTGAATATATTTAAGAAAATGACCGTTTGGTCATTAAAGAAAAGAAAAAATCAAACCAATCACTTACACTCTGTATTTCCTACTCAAACACACTTCTTAACACACAATTTCAAACTGAATTCAAACTCAAAATACTTTCAACAAAGATTTAATATGGCTTTAGTCCCATTGAAGATATGCAAGTGTACGTTCAAAATCTTACAATAATGTGATGAGGCTCAAAAGCTATTACATAAAGCGTCATCGAATTGTTTGACAGCCGAGGCCGGCGGAGAAGGAACAAATTAGAGAAACTACAAGAGTTGCTGCGACATTACTCTGAGCGAAAAGTGATGAACAAATTTTTTGAAAGATCAAGCCCGCAAAAGATCATGATTCTTTGACAAGTTGTGGTATGTTTGAGAAGATAACGAATAAATCACCACAAAATCAATTGGGAGCTTTCGGAAGAACAAAAGCGATGGTGTTGGTGCATCTTCGACTACCACCAACTTGAGCTACGGGAATACTCTGCCGACGAGGAAGATTTGACTCGCTTGAGGTTTACGGTTCTCGAACTCTGTATCTTCTGCATGCGGGGCATTCAGTTAGATATATGATTTATGTATTCGTATTGTTTTTATTTAGAAATTGTAACATTTTATTTACTAATGAAATTTTTAATTTTATGTTAAAATGTTTTTTAAAACAAAAAGCTTTACAAAAAAAGCTTGGTATTCATTTGGGGCATCGGGTGGTAATCAGATTTGGAGAGAAAGGCGGCGTGTATTTGGATGACGGGTGGCCAGTGTGACAGGGACCACTCTAATATCCTTACTTATATCAAAATTATTTATATAGTGAATGTTAATACAAATAAGCCGTAAAAACGTTTATTTATATTTTACGATCTTCTAATGTTTTGTCGATAACAACAGTAAAATCATTTTAACGAAACAAATAAAATACGTAAATGGTTTGGACTAATAGTTTTCTAACACACTTACGCTTTCACATAAAACACTAAAACTAATATAAGTGATTTTATGATTTAGATACATATGTACAACAACTAGTGTTTACATATTGGGTTAAACATATACTTAAACTAAGTATACTAAAATGGGTAAAAACTAAGTATATGTTAAAATGGGTAAATACTGCATTATATACTAAATGGGTAAATACTAGCAAATGGTTTTGACCCATAACCCATGGTTTTATATATACCACTTAACCAAGTTCATTGTATCCTTAAGATACATTGTATCTAGAAAAGAAAACCATGGATCAACCCATAACCCATGACCCATGACCCATAACCAAAGTTACCCATGGGCAAAGGGAGGACCACGGATCCTAGCTTTGTGCTAGCGGATCCCTTGTGGTAGGGATCCGTGGGATTCGAGGAACAGTAGGATTTTTCCTCTATAAATAGTGAGCCATTTCTTCATTATTCATCACCTTTTCAATCCCTTTCGAACACACCTTCCCCTGAGTAAATCTCACTAACCTTAGATCCAAGAGAACTATGTTTGTAGTTTTGTTTTTGAGTTATCTTTTAGGTTCCTCTTAAAGGCAAGATCACCACCTTTGAAGTCGAGCAAGCTCAAGTCCATGAGTTGCCATGCTTCCTCATCATCAAGGCTACTGAAGTCTTCTTGTTGATGATTCCTTTCTTTCTTCAAAGAAGTATAGTGTTGGAGACATTAGTGAAAGATGTCTCAAGAGTCAAGACGAAGATATTAGTGAAGGGTATCTATCGTCTATAGGATAAAGCACTTGTGGTAGGTGCTTAGAAGTCAAGACAAAGAAGCATTAGTGAAAGGTGCTTAGAAGTCAAGACAAAGACATTAGTGAAAGGTGTCTTGTAGATCTAGTCAAAGGCATTAGTGAAAGGTGCCTTAGATGTACATTCGATATGGTGTGTTTTGATGTACAAGATAGAATAGTATTAGATCCAAGGATATTGATATCCTTGATGATGTTGTAAAGGAGTAGATCTCCTTTGGGATTAGTCGTTGGTGTAGTGTGGTAGTAGTTCCTCCATTGCAATGGAACTAGGTGCTTAGCCTAGTACCTAATAAAGGGTAGGCGACGTTGTGATGGTGTAGTTCACCTTGGAGTGAAAGAACTAGGTACTTAGCCTAGTACCTTATAAAGGGTAGGCGACGTTGTGTAGGTGTGGTTCACCTTGGAGTGAAAGAACTCGGTATTTAGCTTTGTTCCGGAAAAAGGTTAAGCGACGTTGTGAAGGCTTCTCGCCATAAGGAGATTGGTGTAGTGATTACGAACTCTCGAGTAGGTGACTCGGGGGGTGGAGTAGGGCAAGGAAGGTGACCTTGTAGCCGAACCACTATAAATACTTGCGTTGTGGTTTTGTGCTTCTTACTCTTATCTTTTCATTACTTACCTTTATATGCTTGTTTATCAACATCCAACACACACATCCAAATAGATTGACATAAGTCCATCTAAATAGATTAAAAGGAAGTTTTAATTGGTAAAACTATTCAACCCCCTTCTAGTTTTCCACAATTGGCATCAAAGCTTCGTTACCAAGTTCCTTGAAGTATATTGTACTTTAAAAACTTGATACGATCCATGGTTAATTGAAAAAAATACAAAGAAGGTTTTTTATAAAAGCAAACACCATGTATTTCAAAACTATATGTTTGGATGTTGAGTTGATAACAACATTTTTTATTTTCATTTAAATGCACTAATCTTCTTTGTCATGTTGATTAGTCAAAGCTCATACCCACCAAGCTTTAGGAGTCGCTTGGTAACAAGAATACCTTTCTTAAGAAGGTATCTTAAACACAAAGGAGCGGGAATAGTCTAAGTGACATTTGTTGTGTCATTTGTAAAGACATTCCTAAGTACGCTAGAGGTATGACTTTCTTTTTACTTTGCTTGATAATTAAGTATACCTTTTTAGGTATTTATATGATTATCTTTTGTGCAAATTACATGGTTTACATGAAGCTTCATTAGGAAGCCTTTTTCTCACATACGTGTTATATTTCTCGTCTATAGTCATAGTATATTAAACTTATGTTTTTTTCTCTTTAATCAATAATAAAACATAACAATTTCAAAAATTCCTCCTTCCCTATAAAACTCACCGAGTCGACCTATCTATCAAATCCTCACCTTTTTCAAATCATCCAATTTCAAAATTTTCCTCTCCTTAAAACTTCATCTTCCTCCTCATTCCATCTCATCCGAAACCAAGAAGATCCGTCATCAACATGGTTTACATCGCTTTCGTGCTCATCGCCTTAACACTCATCGCACTTGTGTTCCCTATGATGAAGTTCACATACATTTACTTTGTGTTGTTAATCTATATGGGATCATATACCCAATCCTTTGTATCATCCTTAGTATTGAAATGCAATATTATTAATAATCTAGTTTATCTAGGTTACTTTTATCATAATGTGTTTTTCACTTATTTTGATTTATATGTTTTATATTTCTTTCGTGATACATTAGAAGTCATGTATGCATGCTAAAGGAAAATGTAGGATAAAACATATTTTTGTGGTATAAAAGCTGTAAAATATATGTTTTATAAATCTGTTTCTATTATTACACATCCACGGATCGGAAGTTATACTAGCCGGATCCCTTTGAAGGAAGTGGGATCCGTCCTCTTGGAAAACAGTTTTTCATGCAAATCAAAAACCTCTTTTCTTCCAAGAGTAATACTCTACTTGTATGTCAAAACCATAAGTAAGTTAAGTGTATTTCTTGTTAAAAACCATTGTTAATAAAAATCTAGTAAAAACATTAGATTATCATAAGTTGACCACAAACATCTCCTTTTATTAACTTGTCATTTCTATAGGTTCAACTATGACGCATGAATATGAGTTTGATTTTTCACTCACTAGCGTCTACACTCCGAACATCTCTCTCGAACCCAACACGCCTGGCAATCATGTCCGTGGGTTCAATAATCTCGAAAAACGTCACTTCCATGAAGGACGTATTGTAGACACCTCTCTACAATTCGAAGAAGGTATCAATACCTCCTTTCGAGCCATAGGACTAGAATGCCTTCTTGAAATCAACGAGAAGATATGTCCAAGGTTCATAATGGAATTCTTCCGTCAAGTTGAACTCGTTCGTAATGAGGATCGCTCTCTATCTCTTTGGTTTTATATCAAAAACCAAAGTTCACTCTAACCCTTGGGCATTTTGCTCACATCCTCCGGATTTCAAATCATGGACAATGTGCCTTCATCGAAGATTGGTCTCTTGATTCTCTCTTCAACTTTCGTGAAGAAAATAGTCCATATTGTTCACACATACCCTCTCCGGAAGATTTAAATCGCATAATATGCAAACCTCGACCATATTACTCCGATCCAAACATTATATTTACAAGGGATATCCGAGGAGAGTACAAGCCTCTTGCACTCATCCTACGTGAAAATGTTTGGAGTCTTAGGGTAAATCGAGAAATCCTTCCTGCTTGTTGTGCTCACATGTTTATGCTTGTTTGCTAACACAACAACCATACAATCTCGCCTACTTCTTTGCAAGGCGAATTGCAAATCTTCAAGGCTCCAAGAATAAACTCATCCCTTATGGAATGTTCTTGACACGCCTCTATCATAATGTTATGCATTTTCATCCTCAATTTCAAAGTCCGTTTATGCGTACTTGTGAACAAGATGATGGAACCGCTAAACATATCCCTCATGAAGACTTTCTTCATTCTTGACTCCACCAACACTCATCAATCACATAATGATCCTCCTAGCGAAAACACTCAAGGAAACTAGTAGTATTCCAAAATAGGATCAAATCTCTTGTACTCGTGCTTTATCAATGTAATCCAACTTCTCTCATGAAATAAAACATCTTACATTTGATATCTTAGTATTAAAACTCTTTTTAGACTATCCTTGAGATATAATGCATTGTCAAGATCATTGCATACCTTTAGTAAAGGTCCTGCTGAGCAGATGGGCGGATCCCAAAGATTGTACTAGACGGATCCCTACTCTTAGGGAACCGTGGGATCCGGCAAACAGAAAATGCAATTACAAGCATTGTATTTCAAACACATTCTTAGAACACCTCACACTAAGCTAAACATAGTGTCTTAAGGCAAATTAAGTCCTTATCAAGATAGGTTAATCTTTCCTATTCATACATAACTCACCTAGGTCACACTCTAAAAACGCTTGTAGATCTACCGTTTCGGTTTAATCCATTACTCTTCCGCTCTCAAACTCACACTTCATTTTTTACTTGATCCCTCACATCTAGTCTTAGAAATCTTTCAATTATGGCAAAATTGATCATAAATCATCCTCACCTCAAAATTGATCAAAGTTGATCAAAATCTAGTTTTCCATCTCAAAGCTTCTAGGATATTTTCCAAAACACTATCCTAAAACACAACCTGATCTCTAGGATCATTTAGCTTCAATTGACACTCTAAATCTTTAGTGTCATCCTTGTTCATCCATTGGTACTCTTGAAAGTTCCAAATCCTTCCATAAATGACAATCATTAGCTACATCATTCATTACCTTCAAGTACTCAAGCATCCCTTCATTTAAAACACTTAGGAGGACTGAAACACTCAAGATGATATAGGTCTTAGATCTTAGAAACATCACTTCTAATCTTTCATAGCTGCGAGAGAGCGGATCCCTAGGATTAGCCTAGACGGATCCCTCTGAGGAGGGAACCGTGGGATCCGGATGACAGTATAGGTCAAATCTTGCTAAAACAATCATTTCAACTCATCTTCCTAACTCAAACACTCCATCTCATCTTAAATGAGTTCCTAGATCAGTGCAAACTCTGAAGTTGACTCTTGTGCATGTTAATCATCACATTCTAATGAATCTTAGTGGCTTAAGGCTTAAATGCACTTGCCAAATCTCTTAGTTTATAAACCACCTTGTTAGGACCTCCATAGTCATCACTCTCATCCTAACTTTCAGCTCTTACAACCTCTTGAAATCATCTCATCATGAAGAAAACCCCAAGTAGTAACTTATCCACCAAAGAACCACCCATGAAAAGAGCTCGTGTTATACACGAAATTTCTTCAACCGAATCATCTCCGTTCAAGCCAACAAATGATAGAATCCTTCATCATCCAATCAAACCAATTCCTAAAAGGATAGTACCCACAAAAACTACCTTTGCCAAACACCACCATACCTCCCAGGCCAAACAATATCATCTCCACCAAACCATCACCATTGGTTCCTAGAGCTATTTCATTTACATCCCCACTATCATCACCACACCTCTACAATTTAGAGGACTTGCCTCCTAGGCCATCTCATCCGCTTTCATCCCGACAACATTCTCCTCATTAGGAGGAATAATGGTTCAAAATCAAGGTGTTGAGTCAACACTTGCTCCGGCTTCCTTCTTGGCATTTTCATCATATAATCCCATTTGGATTATGACAAATCATCAAAGTCAACCACCCGACCATATGGAAGTTGACACTTCTCTACCACCACCATCATTCTTGGTTGAGTCATTCTCAAATGCACCTCCACCAATCCCTCCATCGTTTGAAGTTTCAAAAGCCGCTTCACTTGATCCTTCGCATCAAGCCATTTTATTTCATCCACCACCACTACCTAGCCATGACAAAGATTGCTATCATTGTCAACATGTTGAAAGTTTGATACATGAAGTACGAGAAGACCAACGTTTCATGTTCTATCATCTCCTCGAACATTTCGACGAGATCAAACCTAAACAAAACTTGAGCTAGAAGATTTTAGTGGTGTCCTAGCATCAAGCGATAGGTGGTCTAGAAATTCCTAGTCATGTATTTTCTTATTTTCTTAGTTTTTAGAGTCATGTATATCATAACTCTAGTTTTATTAAATGGAAATTACATGCTACTTGTTATTTTTCTAAGAATATGATTACCTTGTATTCATATCTCATTTTTGTGATAACATTACTTGTTATATCACCCTTTCTGAAATTTAACAGACTAAACGGATCCTCAGAATTGCCTAGACGGATCCCTACTAGGAGAACCGTGGGATCCGTGAGACGAAAGCTTTCTTTCTACTAACTTGAATCACATTTGCGGAAATTGTGAATTATACTTGTTTTCTAACCTTTGTTTTGTAGTTATTCAATTTACATATGAAGACTTTGACATCCTAAAGCTAGGGGAGCTTTATGTCAAAACAATACATTGCAAATTACTTGCAATACTAGGTTTACATTTCGTAACATCCCGTTGCAAAAATTGCAATCATCTGGGGAGCACATCGTCTCTTAGACGTAATATTTGCAAACAAACTAGATTAGTATTACTTTCTTGACGCCCTTACTTAGGGATGGACTCGTCAAGGGGAGTAAAAGACGAGATCCTTTCCCGTTATTTGCTCTCTATTTCCTTTTCTTTTATCTTTTCACATGTTTTCTTAAAAACAATGTGTTGCCTTCCTTCAAACACTTTTGTTTCGACAAAAAGGGGGAGAAGAAAGTAAAAACTACAAATTCAAATTTTTACAATTTTAGCTTTTTCCTTAAAATAATTTTATGTTTTGTCATCAACAAAAAAGGGGAGATTGTTAATACAAATAAGCCGTTAAAACGTTTATTTATATTTTACGATCTTCTAATGTTTTTTCGATAACAAAAGTAAAATCATTTTAACGAAACAAATAAAATACGTAAATGGTTTGAACTACTAGTTTTCTAACACATACGCTTTTCACATAAAACACTAAAACAAGTATAAGTGATTTTATGATTTAGATACATATGTACAACAACTAGTGTTTATATATTGGGTTAAACATATACTTAAACTAAGTATACTAAAATGGGTAAAAACTAAGTATATACTAAAATGGGTAAATACAAGTATATACTAAATGGGTAAATACTAGCAAATGGTTTTGACCCATAACCCATGGTTTTATATATACCACTCAACCAAGTTCATTGTATCCTTAAGATACATTGTACCTAGAAAGAAAACCATGGATCAACCCATAACCCATGACCCATGACCCATAACTAAAATACCCATGGGCAAGGGAGGGGACCACGGATCCCTAGCTTTGTGCTAGCCGGATCCCTTGTGGTAGGGATCCGTGGGATCCGGGGAACAGTGGGATTTTTCCTCTATAAATAGTGAGCCATTTCTTCATTATTTCTCACCCCTTTCGAATCCCTTTCTAACACACCTTCCCAGGGTAAATCTCACTAACCTTAGATCCAAGAGATCTATGTTTGTAGTTTTGTTTTTGTGTGATCTTTTAGGTTCCTCTTAAAGGCAAGATCACCACCTTTGAAGTCGAGCAAGCTCAAGTCCATGAGTTGCCATGCTTCCTCATCATCAAGACTCTTGAAGTCTTCTTGTTGATGATTCCTTTCTTTCTTCAAAGAAGTGTAGTGTTGAAGACATTAGTGAAAGATGTCTCAAGAGTCAAGACGAAGATATTAGTGAAGGGTATCTATCGTCTATAGGATAAAGCACTTGTGGTAGGTGCTCAGAAGTCAAGACAAAGAAGCATTAGTGAAAGGTGCTTAGAAGTCAAGACAAAGACATTAGTGAAAGGTGTCTTGTAGATCTAGTCAAAGGCATTAGTGAAAGGTGCCTTAGATGTACATTCGATATGGTGTGTTTCGTTGTTCAAGATAGACTAGTAGATCCAAGGATATTGATATCCTTGATGATGTTGTAAAGGAGTAGATCTCCTTTGGGATTAGTCGTTGGTGTAGTGTGGTAGTAGTTCCTCCATTGCAATGGAACTAGGTGCTTAGCCTAGTACCTAATAAAGGGTAGGCGACGTTGTGAAGGTGTAGTTCACCTAAGGTGTGAAAAGAACTAGGTACTTAGCCTAGTACCTTATAAAGGGGAGGTGACGTTGTGTAGGTGTGGTTCGCCTTGGTGTGAAAGAACTCGGTGGTTTTGCTTTGTACGGAAAGGTTAAGCGACGTTGTGAAGGCTTCTTCGCCATAAGGAGATTGGTGTAGTGATTATGAACTCTCGAGTAGGTGACTCGGGGAGTGGAGTAGGGCAAGGAAGGTGACCTTGTAGCCGAACCACTATAAATACTTGCGTTGTGGTTTTGTGCTTCTTACTCTTATCTTTTCATTACTTACATTTATATGTTTGTTTATCAACATCCAACACACACATTCAAATAGATTGACATAAGTCAATCTAAATAGATTAAAAGGAAGTTTTAATTGGTAAAACTATTCAACCCCCCCCCCCTTCTAGTTTTCCACAGTGAAAATATTTAAAAATAAATTTTTAAAATTAAAAATAATATTTGACAAAACATCATTACATCAAGACATAAAAAAATGTCAAAGAAAATTATTCTTAACATGGAAGCGAGTTAAAAAAATTAGTGTCAAAATTTCATTCTAATTTAAAAAATAAAAATAAATATATAATTAATTTTTGTTATAATTGTTTTTTTAACGTAAATATACAATTTACATTCTAAAACTTTTAATATTACTTATAAATATTACTTTAACTTTGATATTAGTTTTTCCTTATATTTTTTATTTATATATTTTTAATTTTCATCTTAACTATGTATTTTCGTTTTTTAAAATATTTAGAAAACCATAGTATGTCTAACTTTCTGATATTAAGACATTATCAATTTGTATCACGTCATTAGAACATGCAAATATTAAATAAAACATGAAGATTAATATTTTATTTCAGAGACTTTGATATTAACACAATATCGTATATTAAACAACTAACTTTCGATATTAAGACAATATCATATTAAACAACAAAATCTTATATTTGGAAAATATTAATATTTTCTATCGGACATTCATTTAAAAAACTATCTCAAATTGGTTTTAGACTATGGTTTTAGAGAATATCATATATTAAGACAATTAAATCTGATATTAAGGCAATACCATATACTCTAAACAATATGGTATGCTTTAATATGATTTAATTTGTCTTAATATATATTGATATTCTCTAAACCATAGTTACTATTAATATCAGTTAATATGGGAGTATTAAGACATATTGCGTTTTTTTAGTCCACATTAATAGTAACTTTTCATATATCAGTTTAATACGGAGTATTAAATATCAGAGTTACTATCTGATACTAACTTTTCTTGTTTAATACTCTGATATTAAATCTGATATATGATAGTTACTTGTTTAATTCTCTGATAGTAACTTTTCATATTATTACTTGTTTAATACTCTGATATTAAATGCGATATTAATATTAATAAACAAGAAACTCGATATTAAACCCGATATTAATATTATTTAACCAAAACTAACTATTATAAAAAAGATGTTATTATAATTATGCTGTAAGAAAAGTAAAACTTTGACATAAAGTGATATTTTGAGTCTCGAGTAAGCTCTTTTTCATCACTATAATGGCCTCACGACATGTAATAATGGATTATTGTCTTACTCATCTATCCTTTCAACGAGAAAATCAAATATTTATATCGGAATCTTTGAATTTAATTTTATTTTAGCTTTATTGAATATTTTAATTTCTGAAGTGATATTAAGACAATACTAAATAAAAATAGTGTGATATTAATTCTGAAGATATTAAATTGTTATTAATATTATTATAATTGTTATTTAATATAGATACACAATTTAAAATCTTATAATTGTTAATTATATTATTATAATTGTTATAATTGTTTCAAATGTAAAGTGCATATGTTTTACATTCTTTCAATGATATTAATTTATTATTTTTCCTCGAGATGCAAACCATCAATCACATCAAAAAACTAATTTACTCTTGTTATAAAACCTATCATTACAACCATATAGATTCTAAACTTTCGTCACAAAGTTAGTTCATCAAAAAAAAAATTACTTGAAAAATTTATGTATTTGAATTTAAGGTTTTCTTCCAAGTGTAATTCATGATCCTAGAGTATATGCTATGGTTTTTATTTGATAAGAAACTTAGATATTTTACCGAAAGTTATATAGATGAAAAAGGGGCATTTCAAAGTTGTATAACTTCATTTGAAATTCTCTTTTTAGATCTATGTATGTATTTTAACACTAGTCACGTAAGACATTACTAAAACTACATGCGGTGAAAATTGCATGATATTATTCCAGAAACATATTCTTGATTCTCTCTGAATGAAGATATCGATGATAGCCGTCATGTAACAAAACCCCAAAAGCTTCAATACAAAGTTGGCGACACTTGATGAAGATAGGCGTTGGTGCGTGATGAAAGTTTAATCATTTTGCTATGTTCGCCATGCTCATCGTCTGAGCATGAGTAACATAATAGGCATTCACGAAAAATATGGGTTGTCCACTACAAACAAGTCGTTTTTAGGGCAACCAATATTAATTAGCATCTTCTTGGTCCGTCCATAAAGTTTGACCACAAAGGAAGAGAAGGAGAGTAGATTGCATATAAGAGCACAACGTGAGGAAGATACAAATAACATTTTATTGGTAATCTTCTTGGCCTTCACATCATCTGACTCCACAAATAACGTACCAATAACTAAAACAAATCCACTCATAAAAGCCTTGTGCTGTGTTTTGGGTCCCACAAAAAATACCTATAAATGTCACGACTCATATTCTTAAAATCAATCTTAGTGGCACCAACATTTGATGTACTGTGATATTAACACAAATATTAAAAATAAATTTCCATTGCAAAAATTTTAGTGGTTGTTTTCATAGACAAAAGATCATAACATTGTAATATTAATTATATAGCGGAATCATCATCTATGTATTTTATTTTTTTTTTTAATTTGGTGTGATTTTTTTTTTGAGGAAATAGAGTAAGAAGTTATTATGATATTTATAAAAATAATACGTTAATCATGTTGAAAATATACTTAATAAAATTATATTAAGAATATTGTTAATTTAATATTTTTTATCTAGTGTGATATGTATTTTTTAAATATAAAATTTTATTTGATTTTGATTTTTTGTATCTACCCATTGATTTTAGGGTTTATAGATTTGAACTTGACATAAAGTAATATTTTGTGAGTCGAGGAAGTAATGTTCATGACTATAAGAGCACAAAGTTAATAAATATCACGACATATATGTCGAGAGATATTAAGTTACTTCTTTCCATATCTTTTGTCTATGATATTAAGATACTGAGATATTAAATTTAATATCTGATACATCAAAATTATTAAAACAAATATTGCAAATCCTTTGTGATATTAACACAAAATATTATAAACAAATTTCCATTGCAAATATTTAAGTCTTTGTTTTTCAAAAAATTAAAAAAATATAAAATTTCGTAAATATTAAAAAAATGCATGTAAAATTTTGTTTATATTCTTTCAAAAGATATTGATATATTATTTTTACATTTAGTTTACATTCTTTCAAAAGATATATTATTTTTACAAACCATCAATCCGTCAAAAAAAGTAACTTATTCTTTATTTATAAAAACCTAACATTACAACCATATCTATCATACACTTCAATAACAAAGATAGTTCACCAAAAAATATGTATTTGA
Source organism: Chrysanthemum makinoi (assembly GCA_910596185.1). Classification (NCBI taxonomy): domain Eukaryota; kingdom Viridiplantae; phylum Streptophyta; class Magnoliopsida; order Asterales; family Asteraceae; genus Chrysanthemum; species Chrysanthemum makinoi. The sequence goes on along the minus strand of OU343216.1, from coordinate 79,644,756 downwards.
ATTTACTATTTTTTACAATTTGTTATTCATGATCACGGAGGATATACTATGGTTTTATTTAATAAGAAACTTAGATATTTTTCTTGAAATATACAAAGCTTCCAAGGCTACAAAGTGAAGATGGCCTTCATAGAAATGTACACATTTGCAACCAACGACATTGTCAAAGAAACATGATGACATGTAACCAAGTCATACACAACGTTGAGATAGGAAACAAGTCATACACAATGTAGATGCTTTTAACTTTAATAATATTAATGATATGTAAACGTAACCATACATTTATGTATTTTTAATTTTTTTATCTAGTGTGATATTTAATAAAATAATAACATTAATCATGTAAATATTGTGATATCACAAATTGAATAAAATTTACTAAATTAACCTTTTTCTAATCGAATATTGTTAATTTAATATTTTTTTATCTATGTGATATCTATTTTTTTATACTCGATAATTAACGAAAGTTATTATGATATTTAATGACATAATAACATTAATATAAATTGATTTATATTATTACGTTGTGTGATATTTAAAAAAATTATTATTAATTTTTTAATGTGTGATAAATAATTTATGTTATTTTATTATTTCTAATAAGATGCAATTTCATATTAAAAATAATTAAGTGAATAGTCATAATAATAAATTAGGCGGCTCAAGTTGCTTCTTTTATCAATCATTACATGCACACTAAACAATTTGCTTATTTTAACTTATGTATAAATAGCTTAATATCACAGCAATATTTGTGAAAAAAACACATAAAACATTAATAAATATTGCGATATCACATATTCAATAAAATTAACTAGAATTAACCTTTTCTAATCAGAATATTGTTAATATAATATTTTTTTATCTACTGTGATATCTATTTTTTTTAATACTCTGATAATTAACTTGAAGTTATTATGATATTTAATGACATAATAACATTTATATAAATTGATTCATATTATTATGTTGTGTGATATTTATTTTATTTTATTATTTCTAATAAGATGCAATTTCATACAAAGAATAATTAAGTGAATAGTAAAGTAGTAATAAATGTTTGGTCAAGTTGCTTCTTTTATCAATCATTACATGCACAATAAACAATTTGCTTATTTTAATTTATGTATAAATAGCTTAATATCAACAAAATTTGTGAAAAAAAGACATAAAACAAAAACATAAAAAGAAAAAAATGGAAAACAAAACTATCAATAAGAAAAGGAAACAATATAATCGTGAAAAAGGAAAATGGCAAAGAAAAAAAGATAAAAAGAAATTGAAGTTAAAAGAAGAAGAAAATGAAGTTAGTTAAAGAAGAGAGGAGGAGGAGGAGAAGAAGAAGAAAGATAAGCGTGATGTTTTTAAGCGAATGAAGTATATTGATGAATCGAAGATGACTATGATTATCAAAATCTCCATCATTAAAAGAAATATGAGAAAGAAGTAGCAAAACTTGAAAAGATGGGTGATCAGGAGGAAAAGAACAAGATAAAGATTCTCAAGATAATTGCAACTCTGATGAAGATTAAATTAGTATTTATGTTTGTAAACTTTATATTTTGTGTTTTTAACTTTATTTTCTGATGAAAAAACGAGTTGTATCAAACTCATATTTTGTGTTAAAATGGTTTAATGAATTAATTTTAAAACAAAAAATCACATAACTTTAATATCACAGTACATAATTTTTAATATCGCAGATACATAAATTTTTAATATCACATTATGAATTTCACTTTATAACCTTTAAAAATAAAATACTTAATCAACATTACAACTTAGCAAAATGAAAATAAATAATGAAAAAATAAAATAAAAAATAACATTGATAATATCACAGTACATCAATTTGACTTTATAGCTTTAAAAAATTAATCGATTCAAATCTTAACAAAACCAACGAGACACGATAAGTTAACACTCCTTAAAGTTAAATTCTTCATACCGTGCTTCAGTATTAGCATTATTTGATTTCCTTTTAACTTTCTTTCCGTTTCGTTTTGACTTCTTAATGTCTTTCTTAGCACTAAGAAGTTTCCTGTCTGGATTCTTTGGACAATTCCTGAAATCATGATCTGTTAATATGTTACAGATTCTACACTTTCTCAATTTTTTCCCACATTCTTTAGGATCTTTAAATCGGCGTCATTATTAGAAGGTTTATATGCACCATGCGCCACCCTTATTTGATCAATATCGGGAGGAAAACACAATAGCAGGAGGTTTAGGAATACCAATCATAGATGATATACTATCGTCTTTATTTCTTGAAGAATGTTACCAGATTGATGATTCCAATCCAGTTCAAATATACTCAAATTTTCAAAAAATATACCCAGTTTTTTCATCATATCGCAATGATTGATTATCAATTCACTTTAGAATAAATTTTAGAAATACAACTACCGAAGATCCATTTGCTTTAAAAAGAAGATCCAAGAAGAGGTAAAACAACAACTTCTTTTCAACGTCTTAAAAATATTGTTTTGGAATCTTGTTAATACCATATCTCTAAAATTATAAAAAGCATGACGACATACTTGACCCGTCTTTCAAAATGTAGACAAAACAGTTAACGACGAGTTCCTTCATCATACTCAACACGAAAAAGTAAATGAAAAATTAACTACAATTTATAATGAATTTTAAAAAAAATCTTCACAATACTTATTTATTTAAAAAAGACAATACCTTAAACTCTCAAACCACTCTTTATCAATGTCTTTTACATAACCCAAGTTTTTCATAGACCCGTTACAACTCTCAATAGAAGCAACAATCTCAGCCTGAACCACATAGAATGCTTCAAGAGTATAAAATTCTGCAACATGTTGTTCAACTAAATGATTGGTTTTCAATGAAGGTCTATTAATTCTTGAATTATTATCAAGAACACGTTGATTATTCCTTTGTTGATCTAAGGCACTTTCATAACGAAAAAGAAAATGAACTAGAGTAGAACTCCAATTAGAATTATGACCAAAAAAATAGTTTTCACTTTCAGATCGTGAAGTAGTTTTCATCAAACAATCATTGGGATATCTCTAAAATAGCAGGATCCAAAGTTCTTTTATGTTAAACATATCATTCAACCATTTATGATTATCTAAATCAAATTCATCCAATAAAGCTTCCCATTTCTGAACAAATTCAACAGATTTATAAACTTTCCCTCCATACAAAGAGAACATAGGCGTTTCTTAAATCCTCCTTCTTCACATATACTAGAACCGATCTATATAAAATTAATAAGAATATATGTAATAATAATAATAATAATAATAATAATAATAATAATAATAATAATAATATATAATATATATGTAATAACTAAAAAATATTATATATATAAATACCTTGGTAGGAAGTTTATTCATTATATGCCACATACAAAGCGGTGTTTACTTGTTTTAAACATATCGGGTATAGCTATTAACATTGAAGGATCTTGATCATTTAAAACAATGTCGGCTCCTTAATATGAGTGTTAAGAAAAGCTTTAGTGCCACTTATATGAAACAACATCTTCTTTCGAAAGTAAACCACAAGAAAAAATTACACATTTTTTATGATTATCAACACCCGTAAAAGGCACAAAAACCATATTGTACCTAAAAAATATATGTATATATATATATATATATAAATTTATATTATATATAAAAATACATAAACTAAATAAATAAGAATAAAAGAAAGAAAAATAAAACTTACATATTGGTTTTGTATGTAGCATCAAAAGAAAGAACATCACGAAAAGCTTCATAATTCCTTTTACTTGTATCATCCGACCAAAACAAACAACAACTGCGACCATCGGTTGTTAGTCTTAAACTCGAACGTAAAATTTTCATCTCTTTCTTTCAAAATACTAAACTTGTCAATAATCATTTGAGCATCATATTTACCAATATAGCTATAAATGTCACGACTCATATTCTTAAAATCAATCTTAGTGGCACCAACATTTTCATATCCTCCCAAAAGCTCTGGGATAAAATTGAATGACATACAAGGACCGATGTTTAAGTTCGAAGCCTTAATAGCAAAATATTGATGCGCCAAACTCATAGACCTATGAGACTTTTGCAAATGCCTATCCTCGAGTAAAAAACCATGATTGTGCTCTTCAACAAAATTTAACCCTATACTTTTCACGGATCGACAACATAAATTCTAGCTTTGCAATTTGTCCTAAACTTCGATCTTATTCTCTTTGAGACTTAGCATCACAATTATCTTTTAAACTATCAAATTCTTTAACTTTAACTTTCTTGGTACCTTCTTTACTGCAAAGAAATTCCTTATTTATAACAATACCTCCATCATTAGTTTGATGGCCTCGAACAATAAAACCGGCTTTGACATAATCTTTGTATGCTTTATAAGCTTCTTCAACACTATCAAACAAAGTACCTTCCACTGGTACAAGAGTTTTAACAACAACAGGTTTAATAAGCATTGAAGTTGATGTAAAAAAATCTGGTGAATTTAATTCTTCATTCTCTTCAACATTAACATCAGCTGACAAATTTTCATCTTCAACAAACTCATTGCTTGCACAATTTTGTCTCATTGAATCACCTAAAAAAAACAAAACATAGAAAACTCCACTTTACTTAAAATATCACAATAACTATACTTGAAAGTGATACTGCAACAACAAATTTTATTAATAGCATCTCAATATGACTATCCTTGAAAGATATATTAATAGCATCTCAGAAAGTGCTACTACTTTCGCAGCAACTTACTACTGCTGCAGAAATTATTTCTACTGCTGCGTCAACTACCTTGAACAACTATTTAGATAAATATCACAATAACTATCATTCAATGATATTAACAGGTTTAATATAAAAAACTATCATTGAACAACTATTTTCTTACCTATCACAATAACTATACTTGAATGATATACACTTACTTTACCATGAATATCTTTTTGCAAGCTTTAATATCACAATAACTATCATATTAAAATCATTAAACATCACAAATAAAATAAACTTGAACAAAATGTTTTATTAAAATAATATTCCATTTTAAATATAGGAATAACTAACTTAGAAAACAAGTGTTACTCCAAAAAAACATTACTCCTTTTGCAAGTGTTACACTACTAGCATTAATACTAATTAAACAATATTAACAATACGAAATACATAAATGATAAATCCTAATCTGAATGATCCCCACATGCAAAATCATACAAAAGGAAGATAACCGGCATATTACTCGTGCGAGCCAAATCTTCCTAGTCTAGCAGACAAACTTGATGCAGCTACACCATCAATTTTGTTCTCCCGATAGCTAAAACTGATTTTGGTATTGATGTTGTTCTGTATTTGTCGAACACACACCCACAAAATATAAGAAATATTGTCATCTTTGTTGTCCTCATCCATCAAAAACTTTTCGATCACGGCTTTTCGTTCAAGCGTAATATCATTGCAAATCGTGTAGTCTTCCCTCATAGTTGCTTCTACCCTTGCTGCTCAAACAAATTGATAACGTCTATAACAGTTTTTCGAGCCACATCATCTTCTTAGCATTGTTTTTTAACGTACATTTGCATATCTTCAACGGAATGGGGGAGACAACAAGCCATAATAATTTTGTGTTTGAAATTGTGTGTTTAGAAGTAGTTGGAGGTTAAATTACATTTGAAATTGTATGTTTAGAAGTAAAATGTGATTGAGCCTGATTGATTTGAAGACAAACTATAAGAATAATTACAATTTAATAACTATCCTTATATGATATTACCAGTTTTAATATCAGAATAACTATAATATTATCATTAATAAAATCAGAATAAAAATCCTTATAATAATAACAAAAAAGATTAATATCACAATAAGTACCCTTATATGATATTACAAATTCAAGTATCAGAATAACTATCCTTATATCAATAAGACCTGTTTTAAAAACAGATAATAAGAAAAAAAGGTTAAATATCAGAATAACTATCCTTATATGATATTACCATATTTAATATCACAATAACTATCATTATATGATATTACAGTTTAATATCGGAATAACTATCATATAAAGGTTATTGATATCGAATAACTATCCATATATAAAGCGGTTTTAAAACACATAATAAGAAAAAAGCAATATCGGAATAACTATCAACATATTAAATTACCAGTTTTAATATCACAATAACTATCATATTAACGTTATTAATATCAGAATAACTATACACATATCAGAATAAATAATTAATATCAGAATAACAGTCATATTAAGGATATTGATAAAAGATACAAAAATAACATTAATATTAGAATAACTATCCTCATATCAGAATAACAAACTTAATATCAGAATAACTATCCTAATATCAGAATAACAAACTTAATATCAGAATAACTATCATACTAACAATAGAAACATCAAAGTGTAAATATACTAATATTCAGAATAACAATAGTAATATCAGAGTAACTATCCTCAAAATCATAATAAAAACCTTAATATCATAATAACTATCATAAAAATACCTTAAATAGCGTTTTTAATGAAAATGTACCGATAGATCAGGACCGATACGAGAATACTGATAGGTTTCCATGATAAAAATTTAAATAAAAAATGAGAAAAATGAAATAGAATATTCTAATAAAAATAAAAAGATACGGAGAGAAAAAAAGTGATGAATTTGGTCAAATCTCAGGGCGTAAATGAAAAAGATCAACGGATGAGGTACATCGAACATCCGCACTAAAAAAAATATCCATACATTATCCTCCTCTATATATATATATATATATATATATATATATATATATATATATGTATATATATGTATATATATGATATATATATAATATATATAAGTTAGGATCAAATAAAATTACTTAAAATAAGAAGGAATAAGAACTATAACCACCAAATCCGAGATGCACCGACCTAAATTAAATGCATCTATAATCTTAGATGCATTATAGCGCTACCATAGTGTGTTTTCTAGCTTTATTGAGATGCATATCACATTATATTAGATGCATTTCATGATTTCTCTTGTTTTTGCAACACTCTGCCGCGTGCAAAATCATGAAAATCAACTTGCACCATCTATACATCAAATTAACTTTAAAAACTCAAGATGTTGCATCTATATAAAGAGAAATGCATCTAATGCAAGTCGTTGCATTTTAAATACGTGGTTTCGATCACTTCTCACCACTTCTTATTTTAATTTACTTCTCACTCGATCCCTACTCTGTATGTATATATATATATGTATATATATATATATATAGTCCGGTTCTAGAGAAAAGTGTAATTAGATAGAAAAGTGAGAAAAAAAGTTATAGGGTGGATTATCAAAACACTTGAAAGTTCAACGTAAAAAAGAAAAAAACAAAAAAAAGGAGAAGGAATACAGATTGTATCAGGTCTAAACAAACACACACTCTAGATTCACACACACATACACACACTACAGATTCAAACACCACACATTCACCGTCACCACCATCACCATCTCCGCCGTCTTCCGTCGTGCAACCACTACACCATCGTACAATCAACACCGCACCACAATGAAATCAATATTGTACCACCATCACAACATATTCCTTGTTAGTTTTCTTCATGAATTGATCTTCTCATTCATGTGTTTAACTTAGTATTTCTGGTTCATTGATTAGCATACCATCACTTATAAGTCTTGATAATTTTGTCAATTTGTTTGGTTAAAATCAATTATGTAATGATTTTTTTAGGTTTTGTTGAAAGTTTATCATAATATCATCATGTTTCCTACCACATATAGAACAAATTTGACAAAAATGCATAAAAAATGTGTTAATTAAATACTCACGGTGTTTTGATAAAATGTTTTGAATAAATTTATAATTGTGATGCACTAATTTTGCATCATATGTGTTTAATGTTGAATTATATGACATTAGGGCATCGTGTATATTTGCTACATCAGATTACACAATCTTAGGGCACCAACTTCTATTAGTGCATATGTGACAGTTTGTTGCATCGGGTTAAATATTGTTAAGATCAGTGCATCAAAATTGCATCTTAGGGCATCTGTGTTTATGCTTAGTGCATGAAGTTGAATGTTAGAATGCAGTATGTATTATTGTTGGTATAACACATATGAGTGCATTTGTGTTTTGTGGTTAGTTAATACCAGGTTAAATGTATGTACATATGTATGTTTGATGCAGTAGATTTTAATTAGTGATGCAATAGGTGCATCAGGTTACATGTTAGTGATTGGTGCATCAAATACTTGTGTAAGATTACATGTTCAAGGTTGGTGCATCAGATCTTTGAGAATATGTGTGTAAGATTAATGCATCTACGCGTTGGTGTTTATTTATGCCATATAAAGTTCGATTAGGTTATGTATATCCTATTTTTATATTCCAAAAAGTTTTTTCATGTGCGCATGTATATTTATTGCAATAACTTTTACATAGTTATGCATTAAGTGCATCATGTTACATGTATGTTAGCGGTTGGTGCATCAGGTATTAGAGAATATGTATATAAGAGTAATGCGTCTATGTTTATGTTTGGTGCATCAACTTACATGTTATGATACCAATTTGTATGATTAGTGAATCACAACGCACCTTAAGACACTCGTTTTTCTGAATTAGTGCATTAGGAATAGGTTATGCGTAAGTTAGTTATGCACTAGGTGCATCATGTTACATATTAGTGGTTGGTGCATCAGGTGTTTGTGGAAGGTTATAAGTTAGTGGTTAATGGGTCAGGTCTTAAGGAATCCATGTGTTAGATTAATGCATATGTATGGAATATTTTAGTGCATCTATATTATAATAATTATGAGTAAATATGAATATCCAGATGATATGTTATACATAAAAAGTGTGGTGCAGAAACTCCTGTAATAACATCATAATAGGATAGAGTTCAAACTTAACTTACTTGTAGTGTTTTTATCAATCATCGGTGAGTGTCCAAAACTCGAAACCGTCAACTAGAAGTTTCTGTCGTGCAACAAGAATGCATAAGACATCATGAAATGATGGTGTGCGTATTTGTTGGAAACAATAGAAAACACATAAAAGGTACAAAAGCTCTTCAATTGTCAGAGAGCTAACACTCTTGATGGTGGTAAGTAAATAATCAAACCATAATATTTTTATAAAATTTATATTATTATCATTTTTTCCCCATATTAACTAACTAGTATATGAATTAGTGTTAGTAAAACTTTGTGTATATTTTAGTGTATCTTCATTTAAAAAAAATAATGTATCTGTATAAAATATAGCATAAGGATTATTAAACTCATTTGAAATTTTTATATGTTTGGAAATATACTAATATTGCATAAGGATTATTTATAATCATTTGATGTTTTTGTATGTTCGGCAATATTGAATTCATTTAATATACATTGGGGGTGTTTGGCACATATACTAATATGTGTACATTTAGCGCATCTATATTTAAATAAAAAATAGGGCATGTGTATGTAATACTGCATAAGGATTATTCAGCGATGTAGTAAACATTGGGGGTGTTTGGCAATATAATTTTTTTTGTACAATTTAGTGCATCTCTATCAGAAAAATAAGGCATCAGTATGGAATATTGCATGAGAATTACTAAGCGGTGTTTGTCGATATACTAATTTATGTACATTTTAAGGCATATGTATTAAAAAAAATAACGCATCTGCATGGAATATTTTATAATGAATTTTCAACTCATAATGATTGTTTTAACTAATTCTGGTTATGTTTAGCAAATACACATTTGACCATACCATATACAACTTTAGGAATGGATAATTTTAGTGACGAAGATGATTTTGTCAGACGAAGAAGATGACATTGGATTTATTGGTTTGAATGTTGATGACTTTATAGGTATCGAAGGTAGAAGATTTGAGAGATTCTCTGAATGTTTCAGATTTAAGAATTTGAAGATAGTCATTGCTTAGCTTGTAAAATCTTATTTACCAATTTTTGTTTTAGCTTACTATATATTATAAGACATTGTATTCGATTATAGCATCACTCATCAATGAAAAAGCATCTCTCTTGTACATGCAAGTTAAGTTTATAATAAGATTAATTTGTTCATAACATGACTAGTTCTTTGTATGTTTATTGCTATCTTTTTGTTCAACTATATGTGTAGGTTTATATTTTTACTCCCAGCCAAGATTTTTTGTTAATATACAGCTTTAGCCCTTCACCTCCATTATATTTAGTAAATGCATTTGTTTATCATTTACATTAATGGATGTGTTCATTCTCATCTATAACTTTAATGCACCTATTTGAGGCACTTTAGTGCATCTGTTTGAGGAACATTAGTGCATCCGTTTGATGTATTTAGTGCATCCGTTTGTATCATAAAAGCAAAACAAGTTCAATACTTTTAGGTTCATGAAATTGACGAAAAGAATGCTCTAAACAAAGATAAGACAAACATGGTTAACAACCAAGAAAAGATTCAAGTTCTGAGCATTCAAAGAAATACTCTATTTAGATACCACCTATTACATCATCCACTGATAACAACATTCTAAAGAAATGAATGTGGTAAAGACACAGATTTATATTAAAACCACAAATATAGAATATGGAGCTTTATTATAATGAAATCTTGAAGCTGAAGTCAATTCATATTTCTGAACGCGATACTAATATATACAAGATCTATACAAATTGTATATCTTATTTACTATAGAGAGTTTACAACACAAGATGTAAATGATATCATCTACTTTTCATGTTACACTTATTCAAAACCAATTCCTTTGCGCTAGTTTCATAAGTGGGATAACTTTTATGTATGAACGTTCCATGTTGTTCTGTATTAGGTTATGTACTTTAGCATCCACTCCAGACACTGTCAAACATACAAGTACAAGATTAGTAAACTATATGCAATTATAGAAAAAATCCATAAAATACAGAAATTACACACAAAAGGGAAACGTGATAAATATGACGCAACTTTATTGCATCTGTCTGATGAATTTTGGTGCATCTATTTGAGTCACTTTACTGCATCCATTTGATCAAGTGAATGAATTTTAGACATAAATCAAATGAAGCTCTACCTGATGTGTCCTGATTTGACTTCTGATAAACTTTAATACAAAAGGAAACAATAGGGCATGCAACTATATGTATCATGATCAGTTCATTGCAAGTTTTATCACTTTTCACTGTAAGTTTTATCAAAGTCCAAACCTATTGGAAATTAGTAAGGTAAATATCATTTGTGGATCGAAACTTGTAACATAACTAATTACTAAGCTAGCATATAGCATCACGGATAAGGAAAATAAAAATTACAAAAGCTTAATCTACCTTCTACGATTTTGTTGATCTCTGAAAAATGTGTTGGACCGTTTCCCATAGTGAATTAGAATTTAGTTTGCTGCTCTCAATTGCCAATCACATACACAACAATTGATCTACCAAGTATAAATGTCATATTAAATTTCACTTTTATATGTTGCAATTAATTTCATATAAGATATTGTAATCCTATTATTTTTGTTTGTAGTGCCTGTGTTGCAACTTTTATTTTTCAAGGATTACATCAAATTCAGTTTAGAAACTTTAACTATTTTTTCTATCAGTGATATAGTGTCGTTGTGTGTTCCATCCAGTGTGCGTGTTTGTCAAAACCCTGCATCTATTACTATAATGACTAAGTTGTTTTCTTGCATCTTATGGATTCTAGTTGCACAAACGAGTAAACATAAAAGTGCACGAAGAATCACAAATACCTAACAACTAATTACCTAACCACTATTTGAAGCCATCATGTTACATTCATCTTTTTAGCGAAATAATTGGCGGAGAGCCATAGTTTATACAAAAACTGAGGCAGGGAACTGGTGTATTGAATAATTAGCAACAAGTATACAATGTTAAACGCAAAAATAAGCTTAAATAGTCACAAACTAAAAGTAAAAGAAGACATAACTGATGGCTTGTAAGATGGTTTTAGTAATATTATTGTAGTACCTCATTTGTACGTATTCAGCGTGATCAAAGTCAGGTCCACATTTCCCTACATAATCTGTCATCTCCTCGCACTCAAAATCCACACTCGATGTGTAAAATCAGTGCATCACAGTTATAAAATTTAATTTAGGCATTTTATCAAACACCTTGTGTGCAGTTTTTGTAAACATGATTCCAAGTCATTTTTTTCTCAGATTTGCTTCAAATAACTAATCTATACAATGCATCAGGTCACAAAAGCACTTAAAACAACACATCAATGAACAAACATGATGATTACCGAATCAAAATTCATAAAATAAACCCCTAACTCATAATAAACAAATAAATGGTACAATTAAACTCTAACAAACACGTATATTAGCTTTATTTTTTATCTTTGATAACAAAACTAACAAAATTATAATCGAAAAAGGTTTAAAAACTTACTTTGATCGGCGATTTATGACATTAGAACGAGATGATTGAATGAATCTGATAGGAGATCATGTTTATTGTGTTGACTGTGTTGAGATAGAAAGTAATAATCACTGAAAAATGAGAAGCGGGGAGAGAACCAGAGAATGCAGAAGAGGAAAAAAAAATGAAAAAGTTAGGCATTTTATATGATAGAGTGACAAATAGAGATGAATTTACAATACTTACCCTTAAAGAATTAGACAAGTTACAATCTGGCCCCTATAGTTTAGTGGTAAAAAAAGGAGGGGAAGATGGGGTGATC
>OU343216.1:79558989-79631915 GCA_910596185.1 Chrysanthemum makinoi | reverse complement strand
CATTTTAACCTGCCTATATATATATATATATATATATATATATATATATATATATATATATATATATATATATATATATATATATATATATATATATATATACACATATATATATATATATATATATTATTTAAGATGGTTTGGTTGTGGGACCCGCTCTTTTAAGGGCGACACATATGTCGCCTCTAAGCGATATTAAAATAAAGAAAAAAATTGTTTTGCTTGAAATTAAAATACTCTCGAAAAAATTAAAACAATTCTGCCACATTTTTAGGCACGACATGTGCCGTCCTCTAAAGTTAAAGTTTGTCGTTCCCAAAACTTTTGAAGATGGACCCTTTGGGGGGCAACACTTTTTGGGACAACTTGTTGCCTCCAAAACTTTTGGAGACGAACCTTTGGGGACAACACTTTTTGGGACAAACTGTCATCCCCTAAAGTTTAAGAGAAGACAAATCATTACTTTTCGGGATGACTTGCTGCGTCTTAAAAAGTCCCAATTAATGTTGTGTTAATGCCTCCTATGTAAAGAAATAAATAAGTCAAATATTCAATTGTGTATTACTACTATATTACATTTAGCAGAGGATTGCTAAAGCTACACCCAATAGGTGATGCGTGAATAGTAAAATTAATGGTTGTTAATGCCAAATTTGCTACTGCCACACCAAATGGGTGACACGTGAATAGTAAAATTAACAGTTGTTAGTTAATGTCCGTTATTTACTAACGGTCGTTAACTAACGACCTTTATCCTAATTATTTTTCTTAAATTAAAAAAAAAACCAAACACAAATTTTACGTAGTTGGTCCTTCATATAACATGCCCGTTGCAAAGCCGTCGTTCATAACTAACTTTTTACCAGAATGCTAACGTAAGTACAATTCCCGTAACAAAATTAAAAAAAGACCCGAAAATAGTCTTTGGGGTTATCGAGCTGTTACATAGTTAGTCCCTCGTGCTCCATGACGGAGTGCAACGGAAATCAATAATTTTGTATTCAAAATTTCCAAAGCGAAGCACGGACCTTCACACCTCATGTATATACATGTGGTGGTTTTAATGGCGATATAGATGTGATCGGTAATTGCAGAGGCGAACCTATTCCTTGTGTAGGCGGTGCTCAGAACCACCTTAAATTTCCTTTAGAAGAGGTATAGGCTTAGAAATTACTTGAGAACCACCTTGGATTGAAAATTTCAAAGATTAAAGAATGAAAACAAATAAAAAAGAGAAATTCGTCGGAGATCGGACATATATCCGTCGAAATTGACGAGGAAGATGAAGAAACACGGGGTACTAGACTCTACTAGGGTTAAAGTATTTTCTGGACATAGCAATTAATCTTAGGGTGAAAATAACAATTTAAATTTTAAGTTTACCTTTTTTTGGAAATAGCAATTTTGGGTTGGGGTATAGCCTTTTTCTTTTTTCCCTATGTCCGACACGTGCCTATATCATATGTTTGTTGCAGTTTCATTACATTGTTCAATATTTTCTATAGCAATTGAATTTTTATTTCACTCTAAGTTTTTTAAACTTTGTTTTATATATTTTGGTATATAGTAGTAGGGCTGAGCATTGGATTTGTTGTTTCCGACCGACCGAAAACCAAAGCGACGGACCGGACTGGACCGGGACCGGATGGACGGCGGATGCAGTCTCGGTCCCCATTTTACCTTATTTCGTCTAGGGGTGCGGTCCGGTCGACCAAAAAACGAAAATCTTGCCTATTTGGACCGGCCGGACGAACGGGACCGGACGGACCGACGCATTCGGTCTCGGGTCCCGGTCGGTTTTTACCCTAACTCGGTCTTCGTCTTGTCGGTCTGCGGTCCGGTCGTCGGGACGTGCTCACCCTTATATAGTAGTATAATAATAAGTTGTATATGAATATTTTAAATACGTTATTGACAAAGTTGACAATTACAAATAATGATGTCAGTAATTTCAAATAAATAGAATAATGAAGCTCTAATTAACATTTTCTCAATTATATCATAATAATATATAATGAAATTTGTTTTAGTAAAAGATTCAAGTTTTAACATTTGATAAAAGTAGTACGTGACACGACAATTTTTTTTCTTTAGTTACTTATGTTATATGTTTTACCGACAAGACACAATATAACCCGATTCGTTGACCAATTGATTTTTTGACCCATTTATTTTAACATCCCGATTAAATAAAGGAACCACGTTAAGTTTTGTGCTAGATCCACCACTCGGTAATCGTATAGGGAAACGTTAAAAGAGAATTAAAACTCCATAAAGGTACAAGGGTCCATTTGTATGAATGTGTATGAATCACATTGATATATGTTAAAAGAGAATTAAAACTCCATAAAGGTACAAGGGTCCATTTGTATGAATGTGTATGAATCACATCTGTATGAATGTGTATCAATTCCCATGATATGAACGCATAAAGGCAAAATATCCTTCTATTAATTAAGTCCAGTGTCCGAATTCAAATTCTCCATATGCTTCTTAAAGCTGATAACGACACAAAACCACACACGTTAAGACGATCCTGCCATTAATTTACTTGCGTCAACATGTGATTATTTTATAAATTGTGAAATAAAATGGCAACTCCATCATACCCCACGTGAAGTTCAAAAAAACCATACCCCACGTGTTACTCGTTTATATAAACCACCAAAATATCACCAAAAATATATCCATACACGCATCCACACACCTCTATAGACTATGGTGAAGACTAGTGACAAAAATGCGGTCGTCGTTGTAATGGTTCCACTTCCATTACAGGGCCATCTCAACCAGCTCCTCCACTTCACACGCCTTATCTCAGCCCACAACATCCCCGTCCACCGTCTGACTACGGCCCATGGCGGCAAAGCGAGACTACGATTAGAAGGATGGAACCCGAACATCATATCAAACATTTTCTTCCACGAATACAATATCCAACCCTTTGAATCACCACCTCCAAACCCGAACTCGAACACAAAGTTTCCCGCTCATTTGTATCCTTTATGCGAAACCGCGACTAGTCTACGACGTCCCGTTGCCTCGCTTCTTCGAAAACTCGTCCCCACGACACGCCGTCTCGTTGTTATACACGATTCCTTGATGGGTTCGGTTGTTCAAGACTTTGTTTGCTTTCCAAACGCGGAGACTTACACATTTCATAGCGTGTCCGCTTTTTCGATCGCTTTGTACACTTCTGAAAATGTTCGTGAAGAAATAAAAAAGTTGATGAAACCGCAAACGCTTACGAAAGATCTTGTTTCGTTCGAGGGTGCTTCACTTCGAGTTCAAGAAATTTATCGCGACTCAACATGATTACACGAAACTTAGCTCTGGGCGTATTTACAACACATGCAAAGTGTTGGAGCAACCAATTTTGGACTTACTAGAAATTGATGCACAAAATAGAAAAAGGTGTGTGCCAGCCCATGATCTCCCTATTAGCTTGTTTGACAGCCAGCATGAGAAAGATAAATCTAACAAGACACTAAATAGCAATAAGTTACTTTGGGCTCTTGGACCCTTTAATCCTCTGGACGTAAAAAGCTCGAAACTCGAGCAATCATCGTGCCTCAAATGGCTAAATAAACAAGCATCAAACAGTGTGATCTTCGTATCTTTCGGGACAACCACATCATTTTCGCAAGAACAAATCAACGAGATTGCAATCGGTTTAGAAGCGAGTAATCAAAAGTTTGTGTGGGTGGTTCGAGATGCAGATGAAGGCAGGGTTTCTCTGGAAATTAAACTGCCAGATGGATACGAACGCCGAGTGAAAGACCGAGGATTAGTGGTTCGAAAATGGGCACCACAATTGGAAATCTTGTCTCATCGATCCATTGGTGGGTTCATGAGTCATTGTGGATGGAACTCGTGTATTGAAAGTTTATCTATGGGTGTCCCCATTGCAGCTTGGCCGATACATTCTGACCAACCGAACAATGCGGTCTTGGTGACCGAGGTTCTAAAAGTAGGGTTAGTGGTGACAGAATGGTGCCAGCGAGAACAGGTAGTGGCAGCTGTGTCTGTGGAGAATGTGGTGAGGAGATTGATGGGTTCGAAGGAAGGTGAAGATGTAAGAAAGAGGGCTGCGGCCATGGGCTGCCGTGTTCGAAACTCTGTTTGTAACGGAGGTCTTTCTCAAATTGAGTTGGAATCGTTCATTGCCCATATAACTAGAAATTAAATTAATCTTGTTATGACGTTTTCAATGATTGAGCTGCCTTAAAAAAAAGTTGAAATTTGGTCCGCCCCTTAGCCCGGTTCTCAAGAGGCGCTACAAAACCTCCACCGTCCCAGGAGACCAAGCAGGGCATATTTAGCGGCACAGTAACCAACTCTTTTCTTTTTTTCTTGTTGACGCAAAAAATGTTACGATATTATGAAAGTTACTTTCCGTTTTGAGTACAAAACATTATTTGCTCTGCAATGCATTGGCTTTTAGTTCACAATAAAAGACCTGATATCACCTCTTACGTAAAAATAAACTTTGAAGTTAGGAAGCTACATGCGGTTGTAGTTATAAGTGTGTTCTATACCTCCCCACTGTGAACTTATACCGCATAACATTTTTATAACAAATGACCAAAAAACACTCTCCATTAAATACATCAACTTCACATTTTATTCATTTTATATTCAAAATGAAAAGAAATTTTTGAGTAACACAAGTTATAGTCATGGCGTCGCTAGGCGGAGAGGATAGTGAAGTTGAGGTCGTTGTATAAACTAGATATCCCTTGTAACAATGCCTATAACATGCCTCACCCTGCTCTCTTAGATACACACCACCATCACATGACAACTACATAAACATGATGTGATCATATATATGCCATATCGGAAATTGTGACTCCTGTTAATTTGATTCTCCGTCTCTTTTTTAAGATAGTTTAAATTAAATATTGCATCAATTTAATAGAGCCACTACCACATTTACCAGTTTCCCCATCGACATTTTCTCCGGCGACATATGTCGGCTGGGAATCCACTAGACGACAAAAACATATCCTACGTGGCACAAATTCTCGTAGAAAAAGTCACAATTATTGAGAAGTTTTCCCGGCGACATGTCGCCGGGGATTCAACGGTTATATTTTGACCGAAAATTTCTTCGTACAACGTGGCGGGAACTTTTCGCTTACTTTCCCCAGACATATCGCGAGGGATTCATTTGTTTATTTAAAAATTCGTAATTAGTGTTAATTACTCTTATTATGACGAGACTTTTTAAAAAAAAATATTATGCATGTTTCCCCGGCGACATGTCGCAAGGATTCCGTTTGACTTCGTTGACTTTAATAATAATAATAATGATTCCGTTTGACTTCGTTAACCATAACATAACGACTCATCCGTTGAACGTCTAATGTCTAACCCTAACATATCGACTCATCCGTCGAACGTCTAATGTGTAACCATAACATATGGACTCATCCGTTGAACGTCTAATGTAAAACCTGAAAATCTAAAACATAGATAAAGATTAAAATACCCTCGAAATAAAAAAAAAATATAAAATACGTAAAATACGTTTATAATCATTTAACGAAGTTAAAAGTTAACTTATGAATAATTAAAACTTAACTAATATGTGTACGTGATCGATTTTGGTACGACGAAAGATTTAAACGTTTCGCTAATATGTTGGGCCTCGTTTTCGTTAACGGTGAACCACTTGGGCCGAGTATTTTGTCTCGTTTGGATCAAGGGAGCCGAGAGCCAAGAAGGCCATTTGGGCCGTGGTTTTGTGTGCTCGGTTGGACCAAGCCGAAACCCAAATCCCCTCCTCAAAGCCCTAAAACAAAAATGATACCACCTATAAATACAATCACTTATCATGAAATTGAAACCCTAGTTTTGTTGCCTCTCTCTTTTCTTTTCTTCCCATTCGGCCGAACCCTAGTCTTGTGGTGTCGAGACTTTTGCTTCAACAAAGCTAAGGTATAACAATGTTTATTCGTCTTCTTTCGTTACACCTTACGTTAATATGTTGTGATATGTTTTGTTTAGTCGAGTTTTGTATTTTCTTTTGTGGCCGAGCCGTGTGAAACCAAACAAAGACAAACCGTAATGACTTGAACCTCATAATTATTAAAGAACATGTTATGTAATACGTATTATTAAATCGGATCATAGATATATGTTGAGCCATAGAACCGAACCATATGTATATAAGAACCGAACCATGTATATGTTTAGGCTAAGATAAAAACATGACAACTTGAATATGTAAAGTACGTAGGTGAGCTAGAGTTTGCGTAAAACCTATTAGCTGAACCCTCTACATGTAAACCGAACCATATATTAAGCGAGTAAAGATCATGTAAACCTAAACCCTAGTTTGAAGTGTGAACCGAATAATGCAAGCCGAACCATAAATGGTTTGTGAACCGTGTCTCATATTCGTGCGTTTTATAAGTCAAGTGAGTTTGTGGATATGTAAACGTAGTACGTGGTCGTATCTAGTCTAAACTATTGTGCATGTGTGTGTAGATGTGTAATTAATCCGAGTAATAAGTAACTTGTGTGTCACATAAAATCATAAACGTGCATGGGAATAAAAGTTGAAGTATAACATGTATATAAGTAACGTATGGTTAAGACATGAAGGTGTTAGGTTAAGTAGCGAGTCATTAAAAGACGTAACATGAAAAGTAAATGCACATTAATATGATATTAAAAGAATGAGAAAACCCTAGAACATAATGAGAGTCGATTAAGGTTTGAAGCTAAGTATAATAATTCGTTAATTCATGTGTGAGTTATGACGTTTAAACTATTTTCACATTTAACCCTAGACTTTAATAAATGACATAATGAACCTAATCTCGATATTAATTATAAAACACTTAAGTCTCATTTAATCATAAAACCCTAAAGTATGAAGATCACTGAATACACTAAGTATAAACACCAAATGTTAAAAGACCATTTCGACGATTATGGAATCATAAATAACATGGACGACCGTTAATGTGTATAGGTTCTGAGAAGGAGTAATCCTTTGCTTTCCGTCTTTTGCTTTTTGATCATTCGCTTTGGAATAAGGTACAGATATTCTGACCTTTTCAGTAAAGGTTCCTTTTAACGTTTTCTTTCGTTAGCTTTTCTATTAGGGTTTCCTAAGCCTTTGCTATGAACCCCATTCCGTTTTGTTTGAGCTGTTGCTTATCTGAACTCTGATTTCTGAATTATGAAACATCTGATTTTGAACTATATGATATGAAAACTCTGATTTTGAAAATATGAATAACCTTCTGATAAAATATGATCTGTGTCAGTTATGAAATTCTGATTTGACCTAAGATAGTTTGACACACGAGCCAAATATTTCACTAGTCATGGGGGTTCCATGTCCGTATCATTGATGCACCTCTGATATGACTCTAGGGCAGTAGAGTGATGTTCTGCCACGTTCCTGGATGGTGGAGCATATTTTGGATATGTAGGAAGGGGCGTATGGATGCATCCTAGATCGTTATCTGTTATCTTTATATGTTATTTGATGATTGATGCTGCGTGCATGCACGTCCTTCATAACTATGGTAGGTCTCCCCTACAAATGTTGCCTTACGAGAAATGTTGCCTTATGAGAATATGATTATGATCGATATTTGTTTCTGGCTCGTGATAGTTAACTATAAACTTTATTTGAAAATTCTGATTTATACTTTGAAAATGATTATGATTTTGCTATCTTTCGTTTATTATATTTCATATTCGATATCGTTTAGTATTCGATTTGCTTTCATATCTGTTCACTGGGCTTTTGAAGCTCAGCCGCATTTTCTTTTCTTCCGCGGCATGTATCTAAGCATTGGAAGCTGGGTTTTGCTTTGGGATGAGTGCATGAGTGGACTTACCTTAGAGATTTATTTAGCTTTGATCTTATGATGCCATTTAAGACTTATTATTTCAGATATTTTGTTGGAGTTATTTTTCCGCTGGGACCTATGTATTAAAGTCGTTTTGAATTGAATTATTTCCGCATTTATGTTAAGATTTCGTTTGGATGTTTATGTTTGCTTTGATATGACACCATTACTTGTGATTCCTTTACCCTTGTCGGGTTGGGGCGTTACATCTAATGTGTAACCGTAACATATCGACTCATCCGTGGAACGTCTAATGTGTAACCATAACATAACGACTCATCCGTTCAACGTCTAGTGTCCAACCCTAACATATCAACACACACCTAAAATTTAATGATAATATATTTTTAACCATAACAACACATAACGACTCATCCGTTCAACGTCTAATGTCTAACCATAACATAACGACTCATCCGTTGAACGTCTAATGTCCAACCATAACATATCGACTCATCCGTTAAACGTCTAATATGTACTGATATGTGCAAAAACACATATCATTTCTTTATCAAATCAGACCCAAAATAACCAAGAAAGAGCCGTTTATTGCTAATATTTGTTGTTTTCTTGAGTTTATGCATGTGCAGGTACGGATATGATAAAACACGCAAAAGTTATCCAAATCTGACAAAAACCCGAGCACGGGAGATAAAGAGTGCTAGAGCTGAGCCGGAAGATCATAATTGAGCATCTGTGAAGATTTCTTTGCTAAGAGGATTACTTTTGAAAGATTTGATCAAGATTTGAGAATTGGCAAAATCAGTCCTTCAACTTTGAGCAATTGGCAGAAAATACCCTTAAGATTCAGAAATGGCAAAATTGGCCCTTGGATTATTTGAAGATTGTCAAGTTTAGCCCTTTGATCACATTTTCAGAATCTACAGTTTGGTCCCTTGAAAATCCGAATGTACAAGTTTGGTCCCTTTGGTAATCCTTGGATCACTAAACTAGTCCTAACCTTACTACATCACAAGCCCATTTCAACATAAGCCCAAGATAATCCATTACCAATACCCGGTCATGTCCAATATCCTAAACCCGGTCAACAGTCAACAAAAACCGAAATATACTAAAAAAATCCAAAGGCGCCAAATGTTTTCCCCAATTCCCACTTTTCCCAGATTATACATGCACCCTAAATTGCCCTTCCACCTATTAGCCAAAATTAACTTAAATCAGGGGCAATTCCGTACTTCCTGACAACACCTGACATGTGCTCAGTGCCATGTCACTGATCCGTGTGACATTCCCTCAAATACTCTCACCTGATTGGTTGAAGTATTGTGTGCACATGATCCAATGGTGGGAAATGATTGGAAAGAGCTGGAAACTTATCTAACGGATGAGAGGCATCAGAGAAAGCACAAGGAGCTGATTCTAGAATCTTCTCAAGCTCAAGCTCAAGTATAAATACCCATCTTCATTCACTGTTGTATACAACCTTTCTTTCAGTAGCTAATTGTAATTTTAAATTTCTGTTTATTTGTTTTCAGTATTATTCAGCTTTTTAATCCTTATTTGTAAACTCAGTTTTAAGTTTTAATGAAATTCAGTGTTCACTTTAAAATCCTTGTTTAAGTTTAATTGTTTCTCAATTCAGCTTATTGATAGTGTTTGATTCTTATTATTAGATTCAGAAGTTATTTGCAGCTTGTTTTCATCATAATCAAAAATATAAAAAAAATCAGAAAAATAGTTGAAAAATAAAAAAATACTTTCAATCTATGTCTAAGTTTGTAAAAAGCTATTGTTACTGTTCTATTAAGCTCATTTAAGCTTGTTATAGCTTATAGTGAGCTTTTCTCTTGATTCATTTTAAAAATTAACTCAAATCTCACACCAGTCAACAAAAGTCAAATTCATTCAAATGGAAGCTGGATTTGGTTAAGCAGCTGATCTGGTTTGGAAATGGGTTAAGTGCTGATATGGAGTTGGATTTGGGTTAGATATAGGTTGATTTAGGATTGTAAACAGATTTAGAATGGTATTTAGTTCTCATTAGCAAGCCATAGTGGCTGGACCTCATATGAGTACCAAATCTTCTTTTTAAATCTGTGTTAGCTTGTTTAAATTGTTAGTTAGTTTAGTTAGCATTCATCTCGCTTAATCTAGCTTATTTGTTCTCTTGTTTATTTCGATTTTATCATTGCTATCTCAGTTTAGTAGTTATTGCTTTGAGTTCAGTTTTGCATAATTAGATCAGATTTGATTTGGTGTTTAGAAGTTGCTAAGATTAGTTCATGCGTAGTATTATGTATTTTGAATCTTGAGTTAGCATTGTAGTGGATCAGATATTTGTTTTAGAAGAATTAAGCATAAAATCTGTCCATTAAGCAGTGTTTGGTTCAGCAGTGGATTTTGAGATATAGGTTCAAGTAGGAGTTAACTAAGGTTGCATTAGACTAGTTTAGTTGAAATAAACTCATTTCAGTCATCAAAATTCATCTGCATTTACTTAAAGTCAAATTTACATTCACATTCATCTCATATGCTTATCAGTTAGAGTAGGACTGTGTTAGCTTGCATTTTAGGTTTAGATCATATAGGATAGCTAAATTAGGATCTATTATACCTTACAATATCATTTATAATCAGTAGGATTGAATTGAATCTCATAAAAGTCAATTTTTCAAATCTGTCTTCAAAAGTCAAAAACTCATCAAAAAAATGGTTTTCACAAAACTTTGTTGATTTTTAAATAAGTTAATTCTGGTTTAAATCTGTTGAAATTTTGGGATAAGTAAATTTAGTTGGTCAAGTTTTCAAAACTGATTTTTGTGAAATTTTGTCAAGCCTCTATAAGCTCTTAATAAGCTTGTTTTTAGAGTTGTTTTCCCTGTTCACACTCAGCTAATCTGAGTGTGAGCAGCTGCTATTGTAGATCTCGCATAAGCTTCAAATTAGCTTGTTAGGATTTGAAACTTGGTCCACTTGTTGCTTAGCTGGTGATCTTGAGTTCTCAACTTTTGGTTTTCAGTTTGGTTCACTCAATAAGCTGTGGTTTTAGCTTATAGTTAGTAGGAAAATCTGTTTTCATTTTAAATAGTCAATCAAGTCATTTCAGTTTAGCTTGCACTCTAGAGGTTTAGGTCTGTTGAAATAGGTTAGTATTAAGTAGATTTAGCATTATCTAGTAGCTTTTATCATTTGTTGCACTTAGGAAGCTTGTAGCTTATTTTGTCTAGCTTATTCATAAGCTTTTCCACTACAACCACTTATTCGTGCTCACTAGCATAGGATTTCTCATTTTTCATAGATTTAGAATATTATTTTAGATTTTCCCTGAATTTTTCATAATTTTCTCACACTGTTTGCTATTTTTCTTATTTTAAATTAGTTTTTAAGACTTTTTAAATAGCTTTTAATACAAATAAATCAGAAAAGCTTCAAAAAAATATTTTTTCAATTTTCATAGATTAAGATAAATATAAAAAGCAAAAAAATAATTTTTCCAGATTTTTCCTAGTTAAATAGTAATTTTTAGCAAATTAATTAGTTTTAAATAGTTTTTAATTCATAGAAAATAGAAAAAAGTTCAGAAAAATACAATTCAGGTTTTGAAAAGTCTTTTTAGTTATTTTATATTTTTGAAAAATAGTTTTATAATTTTCCCACTTATTTTCATAATTTTTGGTAATTTAGTTTAATTTTTAAAATTAGAAATTAGTTTTTAATTCAAATAAATTCAAGAAAATTCCTAAAAATTTGTTTTAATTCATAAATAGTTTCAAATGTCATTTTTAGTATAAAAGTAATTTTAGATCATATTTAGGAGTTAGATTAGACGTAGTTGCATTTTATTTGCGTTTCGTTTAAATCCCGTATTTGCATTTTAGTATAGATTTGCGTAGTTTGCCATAATTCTTAGGTTTTCCCCTTAGATTTTATTCCCATTTACTTTCCTTATCCCGTAGTTTAGAAAACATCAAATTATCTCCTTTTCCCATTCAAATCCCGATAATCGCGACGTGAGTTGGAAATTCCATTCAACCCTCGTTCGGAACGATCTCGGTGCTCAAACATAACACGTTTGAGTTACCACCATATACTACAAACTCTTATTATTTATTTCCCGATGAATCAATTTTTGGCGCCGCTGCCGGGGAGGGCTTGTAGTGAATTTTCGTATTTCCGTCTCGAATCGCGTGCATTTGAAGATCCTTCCCCGAGTGAAGTTACTGTCGTTTTTGTATATATATTTTTCAAAAACCCAAAAACATCTAAAAACACCAAAACATTCTTCCTAGAGTGTTTACAAAACCAAAAAAATTAAAAAACGAACAAAAGAAACTGAAACGTCAATT
The DNA here is from genome assembly GCA_910596185.1 of Chrysanthemum makinoi. Classification (NCBI taxonomy): domain Eukaryota; kingdom Viridiplantae; phylum Streptophyta; class Magnoliopsida; order Asterales; family Asteraceae; genus Chrysanthemum; species Chrysanthemum makinoi. Next base: position 79,619,731 of record OU343216.1, on the reverse strand, counting down.
GTTACGTCGGCTCACCTCAGAAGTACAACCTATACACGGGGTATAAGGAAAGTCTTGACATTAAATTGCAGACTGAAGAACGATCCACTCTTCGTTCCCGCTCCACTGCGCGTACTTTTGGGAGCTACCGAGCACCGGTTGACGCGAAGGTTACAAAAAGATTGTGTTTTCAAAGTTTTCTAAATATAAAAACCAAAAATATTTTCCTTTTTCAAATTTATTTTTCCTTTTTGATTTTTGATTTTGAATTTTTAGTGCATGCGCACTCGTTCTCAGTCACGACGTAATCGTAATCGTAGAATAGACGTACCTGAGTTACGTACTATCGTTGAAGAACCCGTCGTCATGGCAGACACTCGAACGATGATCGAGTTACTTCAAGCTCCCGTAGACGGCTACGGTGATGCTATCGTTATTCCACCACTTGATACCGAGAATTTTGAACTTAAAACGAATCTAATTCAATTAGTTTCAAATAAACCTTTTTGTGGTTTGGATCATGAGGAGCCCTACGCACACCTCCGTTGGTTTAATCAAGTTGCTTCTACGATAAACTTTCCGGGCGTCACTCATGAGTCAGTTAAATTGAGATTATTTCCATTTTCCCTTGAGGGGGCAGCCCGGACTTGGCTCGAAAAAGAACCCCCTCAATCCATTACAACATGGGCCGATCTTTCTAAAAAGTTTGTGAATCAATTCTTTCCTCCTTCGAAAATTACAATGTTACGAAATCAAATCATAAATTTTCAACAAAAATTCGACGAAAGTTTTGGAGAAGCATGGGATAGATTCAAGGAACTTTTACGTAAATGCCCAAATCACGGTTTTACCGATCTTCATCAGATTGATACGTTCTACAATGCTTTAACGACGTCCGATCAAGATTAAACGCGCGGCCGGTGGTAACATCTTGAGTCGTATGCCCGCCGATATTAGAACGATTATCGAAAACAAGTCAAAAGTTTTCTCGTCTAGAAACCGTTCGGTTGTTTCTAAGATTTCTACTAATGATAACTACGTTGGAGGAGTGAGTTGAGTGGGCTGACTGATGCTATTAATTCTATGATGAGAGAGTTTAAGATTCAGAAATCCGAACCAGTCAAAGCCGTTACCGAAACATGTGTTATTTGCGGTGGTCCTCATCCGTACTATAATTGTCAAGCCACCGATGGCGATCTCAGAAATGCTTCCGTAGCATCTGCTAATCCGGTTGAAAATCAAAACCAAGGATACCGTGCCAACCAAATGGGACCACCCGGTTTTGCACCCATTCCTCAACAAAACCAAAACCATAACCAAAACCGTTATCAAAATCAATCTTACAATCAAAACCGAGGAGCTAATCTCAATCATGGTAATCAGAACTACCAAGCTCCTCCATCTCAAGTTTATCAACAACCGTATCAAGCACCTCATCAAGCTACTCCGAACAACGAGTTTCTGACTTACATGAAGAATTCCGATAACACCATTAAAAGTTTGCAAACTCAAATCACTAGTATGAGGAATGATTTCAAAAGGGAAATGGAAGCTACGAGTAACAAGCAGATGAGTGAAATGAGGAATATGATGGCTAGTTTCTTTCAAGCCAATCAAGCTTCTACTTCTTATTCTCAACCATCGGGTTCCGGTTCTCTTCCGAGTAATACGATTCCCAACCCGAGAGGTGACATAAAAGCGATCACTACCCGAAGTGGTGTTGCTTACGATGGACCTACGGCTCCTACCACTATTTCTTCTTCTCCGTCTCGTGTGGTAGACCGTGAGACCGGGGTGACGAAGGACCCGGTGCTTCCTACTAATAAGGGGAGTACCGAGAATGTCCAACCCACTGTTGTCCCGACGTTTGAGCCCAAGGATCCTCCGGTTAGTGCTGAAAAGACTAACCCAAAAACAACACTTCCGTACCCATCAAGGATGAATGATCAGAAGCAACGTGAACAAGCAAATCTTCAAATGGAAAAATTCTTTCAAATATTTCAAGATCTTCACTTCGAAATTAGCTTCGCGAATGCTCTTCTTCTCATGCCTAAGTTTGTTTCGACACTAAAAGGATTCTTAAGTAACAAAGAGAAAATTGTGGATTTGGCAAAAACGTCTTTGAATGAGAATTGTTCGGTTATTCTCAAGAAACTTCCCGAAAAGTTAGGTGACCCCGGCAAGTTCCTCATTCCATGTGATTTTCAAGGAATTATTCAGTGCTCCGCCTTGGCCGATCTTGGCGCGAGTATTAATTTGATGCCGAAATCAATCTACGAAAAGCTTTCATTGCCCCCACTTACCCCGACGTGTATGACCCTCGAGCTAGCCGACCGTACTACGACAAAACCAATCGGTATAGCCGAGGATGTTTTTTGTTAAAGTGGGGCGTTCGATTTCCCGCGGATTTTGTTGTCGTTGATTTTGATGCGACCCTCGAGTACCTTATTCTCGGAAGATGCTTCTTAAGGACGGGCCATGCTTTGATTGATGTATATGAAGGAGAAATCACTTTAAGAGTTGGAAAAGAAGCCGTCACGTTTAACGTTAACCATACTTCTAAATCTTTAACCTACCAATATGATGTGGCCAAAATTAATGACATCGAGGTGACAAAGGACCCGGGAATTCCTACTAACAACGAAGTACCAAAACGTCCAACCTCCGGTGGTTCAAAAAGTTGGGCCAAAACCATCGAGAATTGATCCGAGCCTTTCACGTTTTACGGTTAAAAGTTTGTCGACAATACGTGCTGCGCAAAAGAATAAATTAGAAAAGGAGACTACAATGGTTGTGGTGGAAAATGCTAGCTCTAAGAGCACACCACTTGTCCCACCTTCGCTTTCTGTTTGTTGTGTTGAACTTAAGAATGTTGAGATTTCTTTGAGTGGCAATCCCACTCCTTCCTCTAAAATTTTGGAACTTTCTGACTCTTCTCCGTCTCTCACTACGGAAAGTGACCCCATTTGGGAGGAGATCGAGGCTTATATTAATGATTATTCGATTCCCGTTGAGATTGATGATGCTACTTTTGACCCGGAGGGGGACATTCTTTTACTTGAAAAATTGATATATAATGAACCGTCTTCTTACTCTCCTCCGGATGATATTTTTGAACCTAAACCGTCTCGCCCTGATGATTCTATCATGGAAGAAATTGAGGCTTATTTGAATAGCGATTCAGTTTCACCGGAAATTGATTATGCCGTTATTAACATCGAGGAAGATATTCGTTTGATTGAAAAAATGCTTTATGGTGATTCTTATATCCCTCCGGATGATTTTAAAGAAGTCAAGCCGTCTTATATCGATTCACTTCTTGAGAAGTTCACCGATGAACTTGCTCCTACCGACTCGATTCTTTCCGAAAATGAATAAAATGAATACGATGATCCGTTTTTCCCGAAGAAAGATAAGGAAGTGAAGCTTTCGACTGATGAACTTGTTGATCCTGAGGTCCAATATTATTTTTTATCCGAGAGTGATTCCTCTTCTCGTTAGGATTTTCACGTGGATGATACTTTGATTTCCTTCCTCTCCGAGGACAAGATTTTTAACCCTGGGATACTCATCGAAGAGGACATTCTTAAAACAAAAGTTTTCCGGAAAAAGGATCCTCTCTTGGATGCCTTCATTGATAAACCTTTGAACTACATTTCTCTGTACCATGGACTCCCTTCTTCTATGGAGTATTCTTATTGTGATTCGACATCCCGTCGTCCGCCCGCAAAACCACCGGATGATGGATCACTTTTTCTTGATGCACCTTATGTGAGTTCGGGAGATGTTATCCCGTATGTGCTTGAGCCCGACATTTTCTTTCCCTCCCAACCCACCCATTCTCTTTCCCTCCGGAGTGAGGATACCATCTTTGATCCGGGTATCCCTTCCGCTTGTTTCCCCATGGACAAATGAATTCGGGGACGAGTCAGGCTAGCGACTCGGTGATCAAAAACAGTAGCGCTTCGTGGGAGGCACCCCATGCTTATCCTTCTATCTTCTTTCTATTTTCTAATAAGTGATGTGAAGGGGTTAGCCTCTTCGATTTCTCGTGTTTGGTTGTTTGTGATGTTGTGTTTAGGATTTTACTGATATGAAGACTCTCGTGCTCGAAGTTTGTCATTTTCTCCACTCGAGTTTCATGATCGATGCTGATGGAAATCTGATATCCTAATCTTATCGACTAACGTTTATCTTTTAGCATACTTAATAAACGGCTTTTAGATTTTCGTTGATACCCTTGCTTTAAACATTGAGGACAATGTTTCGTTTTAGTCTGGGGTGGGTAATCTTCGATTTGATTTGACCGCACTTGCTTATTTTTTGTCGTATACTCTCGCAACCCCGTTTTTCCTTAGAAAATGAAAAAATTGTGCTAAAAATGAGCAAAATTTAAAAATTTTTGTAAGCTTTTGTTAGTTTTATGATCAAAAAGTCTTTGCGAGTCTCTTAGAAGTTTCTTTAAATATGCGTTTTTCTTGAAATAGTCTTTGCTAATTGCTTAGACAAGAGGCTATAAAATGCGATTCTAGCTCACAAGGCCAAGAATTTGCAAGTCTTCCTAAGTGATTTTAAATATGCGAAGCTTAAACAAGAATTTGCTAGTTTCTTATAGGTGACTTTAAAAATGCGAGACTTGAGATTATTTGACGAAACAATTGCTAAGTTAATATATGTTTTGACACCTTGTTGACTTTCCGCTGGTGAGAGTAGGAATAAAATTCTGACTTGACCGGGCGTGTTGAGCCCTAGCTTGTTCCCTTAACCATAGATAATCTAAAAATTATCGGCTAAGCATCCGTGGATCTCATTATTTAGGATTTTAAATTTGCGGAGATCGAGGAATGATAGAGTTACTTATGAGTTTAGATGCTAAGCGTGGAGTAGATGGTTCTCTTTAGAGCCCATCGAAGGTACTTATGGCTTTTTGTTCCCACAAAATTGTTTCACCCCATATCTGTTAAATAATAATTAGAGATGTTGAGTTTTTGACGATAGTTAGTTCTTTATTCTTCTTTAGAGAATCCTTGTCCATGATAGTTGGGTACACATCAAGGTACTGTCAGTGTTGCGGTGTAATAGACAACTGATTCTGATAGTTTTTGCTATTGTTTCTATTGTTATAAAAGCCGTAGGATTCGGAGTTTGGCACAAAAATTAACATGAAATAAAGCCCAAATGTATTAAAGTTGAAAAATCCAAAGCCATAAAAGTTGTCATAGACTTCCAAAAAGGTAGAGGAAAAATCCAAAGTCATAATAAGACTTCTGATAAAACGGTAATCCCGTTGAGTTAGTGGTTGAAAAGACCAAGGGCCTAAATTGCAAAAATGCAAATGTGCTGAAATAAGTGTTAAGCCAAAATTTGAATCCGGGAGTTATCTCCCTAAATCGTGCGAAATTAGGACCTTGATGTGGACCTCATTCTTGTGTGCAATGGTTTTTGAGGGAAGGTGGAAAACTAATTAGCGACTTAGCTTTATATCTTTATCGGAATAAAAGTTACCGAAACGAGAAATTTGAAGAAATTCATTTCTCACAAAAATAAAAAATCTAGAGGAAAATAGGAAAATGGGAGCAAAAGGTAATTACACAAGTAACTTCCATGGGTAGTGTTAGCATCTAGAATCATATTTAACAATGATTTCGATTTTACGCTTAGTTTGGGGACTTGTGAAAAATCAGGGACGATGTATTCTATCCGTATGGTCACTTCACGCTGTGTTGTGTTTTCTACTCCGTGATCCTAACGTGTCGTTTGAAAAATGTTGGAGTTATTGATCGACATGAAAGTTCAACAAACCGTCACTCATAATGAATATGTGCTTAATCGTAATATCTATATGTGAATTAAAAGGTAAACGGGGCGTTTTTAGAATTAAGGCTTTCTTAATCTCTTTTGAGGAATCTTTGCTACTTCTTCATAGGTTTAGTAGAAAGAGATTGAAATCCTTGGTTTTAGAAGCGTGAGTTGATTGCATTGCGTGGGGACACGACAATGGTCTCGTCTGGGTATTTTGATATGTGCAAAAACACATATCATTTCTTTATCAAATCAGACCCAAAATAACCAAGAAAGAGCCGTTTATTGCTAATAGTTGTTGTTTTCTTGAGTTTATGCATGTGCAGGTACGGATATGATAAAACACGCAAAAGTTATCCAAATCGACAAAACCCGAGCACGAGATAAAGAGTGCTAGAGCTGAGCCGGAAGATCATAATTGAGCATCTGTGAAGATTTCTTTGCTAAGAGGATTACTTTTGAAAGATTTGATCAAGATTTGAGAATTGGCAAAATCAGTCCTTCAACTTTGAGCAATTGGCAGAAAATACCCCTGAAGTTTCAGAGTTTGCAAATTTAGTCCTTGGAGTATTGAAGATTGTCAAGTTTAGCCCTTGGATTACATTTTCAGAATCTACAGTTTGGTCCCTTGAAAATCCGAATGTACAAGTTTGGTCCCTTTGGTAATCCTTGGATCACTAAACTAGTCCTAACCTTACTACATCACAAGCCCATTTCAACATAAGCCCAAGATAATCCATTACCAATACCCGGTCCTGTCCAATATCCTAAACTCGGTCAACAGTCAACAAAAACCGAAATATACTAAAAAAATCCAAAGGCGCCAAATGTTTTCCCCAATTCCCACTTTTCCCAGATTATACATGCACCCTAAATTGCCCTTCCACCTATTAGCCAAAATTAACTTAAATCAGGGGCAATTCCGTACTTCCTGACAACACCTGACATGTGCTCAGTGCCAGGTCACTGATCCGTGTGACATTCCCTCAAATACTCTCACCTGATTGGTTGAAGTATTGTGTGCACATGATCCAATGGTGGGAAATGATTGGAAAGAGCTGGAAACTTATCTAACGGATGAGAGGCATCAAGAGAAAGCACAAGGAGCTGATTCTAGAATCTTCTCAAGCTCAAGCTCGTGTATAAATACCCATCTTCATTCACTATTGTATACAACCTTTCTTTCAGTAGCTAATTGTAATTTTAAATTTCTGTTTATTTGTTTTCAGTATTATTCAGCTTTGTAATCCTTATTTGTAAACTCAGTTTTATGTTTTAATGAAATTCAGTGTTCACTTTAAAATCCTTGTTTAAGTTTAATTGTTTCTCAATTCAGCTTATTGATAGTGTTTGATTCTTATTATTAGATTCAGAAGTTATTTGCAGCTTGTTTTCATCCTAATCAAAAATATAAAAAAAATCAGAAAAATAGTTGAAAAATAAAAAAATACTTTCAATCTATCTCTAAGCTTGTAAAAAGCTATTGTTACTGTTCTATTAAGCTCATTTAAGCTTGTTATAGCTTATAGTGAGCTTTTCTCTTGATTCATTTTAAAAATTAACTCAAATCTCACACCAGTCAACAAAAGTCAAATTCATTCAAATGGAAGCTGGATTTGGTTAAGCAGCTGATCTGGTTTGGAAATGGGTTAAGTGCTGATATGGAGTTGGATTTGGGTTAGATATAGTTTGATTTAGGATTGTAAACAGATTTAGAATGGTATTTAGTTCTCATTAGCAAGCCATAGTGGCTGGACCTCATATGAGTACCAAATCTTCTTTTTAAATCTGTGTTAGCTTGTTTAAATTGTTAGTTAGTTTAGTTAGCATTCATCTCGCTTAATCTAGCTTATTTGTTCTCTTGTTTATTTCGATTTTATCATTGCTATCTCAGTTTAGTAGTTACTGCTTTGAGTTCAGTTTTGCATAATTAGATCAGATTTGATTTGGTGTTTAGAAGTTGCTAAGATTAGTTCATGCAGTAGTATTATTGTATTTTGAATCTTGAGTTAGCATTGTAGTGGATCAGATATTTGTTTTAGAAGAATTAAGCATAAAATCTGTCCATTAAGCAGTGTTTGGTTCAGCAGTGGATTTTGAGATATAGGTTCAAGTAGGAGTTAACTAAGGTTGCATTAGACTAGTTTAGTTGAAATAAACTCATTTCAGTCATCAAAATTCATCTGCATTTACTTAAAGTCAAATTTACATTCACATTCATCTCATATGCTTATCAGTTAGAGTAGGACTGTGTTAGCTTGCATTTTAGGTTTAGATCATATAGGATAGCTAAATTAGGATCTATTATACCTTACAATATCATTTATAATCAGTAGGATTGAATTGAATCTCATAAAAGTCAATTTTTCAAATCTGTCTTCAAAAGTCAAAAACTCATCAAAAAAATGGTTTTCACAAAACTTTGTTGATTTTTAAATAAGTTAATTCTGGTTTAAATCTGTTGAAATTTTGGGATAAGTAAATTTAGTTGGTCAAGTTTTCAAAACTGATTTTTGTGAAATTTTGTCAAGCCTCTATAAGCTCTTAATAAGCTTGTTTTTAGAGTTGTTTTGCCCTGTTCACACTCAGCTAATACTGAGTGTGAGCAGGCCTTATTGTAGATCTCGCATAAGCTTCAAATTAGCTTGTTAGGATTTGAAACTTGGTCCACTTGTTGCTTAGCTGGTGATCTTGAGTTCTCAACTTTTGGTTTTCAGTTTGGTTCACTCAATAAGCTGTGGTTTTAGCTTATAGTTAGTAGGAAAATCTGTTTTCATTTTAAATAGTCAATCAAGTCATTTCAGTTTAGCTTGCACTCTAGAGGTTTAGGTCTGTTGAAATAGGTTAGTATTAAGTAGATTTAGCATTATCTAGTAGCTTTTATCATTTGGTGCACTTAGGAAGCTTGTAGCTTATTTTGTCTAGCTTATTCATAAGCTTTTCCACTACAGCCCCTTATTCGTGCTCACTAGCATAGGATTTCTCATTTTTCATATATTTAGAATATTATTTTAGATTTTCCCTGAATTTTTCATAATTTTCTCACACTGTTTGCTATTTTTCTTATTTTAAATTAGTTTTTAAGACTTTTTAAATAGCTTTTAATACAAATAAATCAGAAAAGCTTCAAAAAAATATTTTTTCAATTTTCATAGATTAAGATAAATATAAAAAGCAAAAAAATAATTTTTCCAGATTTTTCCTAGTTAAATAGTAATTTTTAGCAAATTAATTAGTTTTAAATAGTTTTTAATTCATAGAAAATAGAAAAAAGTTCAGAAAAATACAATTCAGGTTTTGAAAAGTTTTTTTTAGTTATTTTAGATTTTTGAAAAATAGTTTTATAATTTTCCCACTTATTTTCATAATTTTTGGTAATTTAGTTTAATTTTTAAAATTAGAAATTAGTTTTTAATTAAAATAAATTCAAGAAAATTCCTAAAAATTTGTTTTAATTTATAAATAGTTTCAAATGTCATTTTTAGTATAAAAGTAATTTTAGATCATATTTAGGAGTTAGATTAGACGTAGTTGCATTTTATTTGCGTTTCGTTTAAATCCCGTATTTGCATTTTAGTATAGATTTGCGTAGTTTGCCATAATTCTTAGGTTTTCCCCATAGATTTTATTCCCATTTACTTTCCTTATCCCGTAGTTTAGAAAACATCAAATTATCCCCTTTTCCCATTCAAATCCCGATAATCGCGACGTGATTTGGAAATTCCATTCAACCCTCGTTCGAAACGATCTCGGTGCTCAAACATAACACGTTTGAGTTACCACCATATACTACAAACTCTTATTATTGATTTCCCGACGAATCAGTAACCATAAAATATCGACTCATCCGTTGAACGTCTAATATGTAACCATAACATAACGACTCATACGTTCAACGTCTAATGTCTAACCATAACATATCGACTCATCCGTTCAACGTCTAATGTCTAACCCTAACATATCGACTCATCCGTTGAATGTATAATGTGTAACCATAACATATCGACTCATCCGTTGAACGTCTAATTTCCAACCTAACATATCGACTCATCCGTTGAACGTCTAATGTGTAACCGTAACATATCGACTCATCCGTTGAACGTCTAATGTGTAACCATAACATATCGACTCATCCGTTGAACGTCTAATGTCCAACCCTAACATATCGACTCATCCGTTGAACGTCTAATGTGTAACCATAACATATCGACTCATCCGTTGAACGTCTAATGTCCAACCCTAACATATCGACTCATCCGTTGAATGTCTAATGTGTAACCATAACATAACGACTCATCCGTTGAACGTCAAATGTCCAACCCTAACATATCAACTCATCCGTTGAATGTCTAAGGTGTAACCATAACATATGGACTCATTCGTTGAACGTCTAATGTGTAACCATAACATAACGACTCATTCGTTCAACGTCTAATGTCTAACCATAACATATCGACTCATCCGTTGAACGTCTAATGTCTAACCCTAACATATCGACTCATCCGTTGAACGTCTAATGTGTAACCATAACATAGGGACTCATCCGTTGAACGTCTAATGTGTAACCATAACATATCGACTCATCCGTTGAACGTCTAATGTGTAACCATAACATAACGACTCATCCGTTCAATGTCTAGTGTCCAAACCTAACATATCAACACACACCTAAAATTTAATGATAATATATTTTTAACCATAACAACACATATCGACTCATCCGTTCAACGTCTAATGTCTAACCATAACATAACGACTCATCCGTTGAACGTCTAATGTCCAACCATAACATATCGACTCATCCGTTGAACGTCTAATATGTAACCATAACATATCGACTCATCCGTTGAACGTCTAATGTGTAACCCTAACATATCGACTCATCCGTTGAACGTCTAATGTGTAACCATAACATATCGACTCATCCGTTCAACGTCTAATGTCCAACCCTAACATATCGACTCATCCGTTGAATGTCTAATGTGTAACCATAACATAACGACTCATCCGTTGAATGTCAAATGTCCAACCCTAACATATCGACTCATCAGTTGAACGTCTAATGTGTAACCATAACATATCGACTCATCCGTTGAACGTCTAATGTGTAACCATAACATATCGACTCATCCGTTGAACATCTAATGTCGAACCCTAACATATCGACTCATCCGTTGAACATCTAATGTGTAACCATAACATATCGACTCATCCGTTGAACGTCTAATGTCCAACCTAACATATCGACTCATCCGTTGAACGTCTAATGTGTAACCATAACATATCGACTCATCCGTTGAACGTCTAATGTCCAACCCTAACATATCAACTCATCCGTTGAACGTCTAATGTTTAACCATAACATATGGACTCATTCGTTGAACGTCTAATGTGTAACCATAACATAACGACTCATCCGTTCAACGTCTAATGTCTAACCATAACATATCGACTCATCCGTTGAACGTCTAATGTCTAACCCTAACATATCGACTCATCCGTTGAACGTCTAATGTGTAACCATAAAATATGGACTTGTTAGGAATTAGAAATTCCCGGTATTAAAGAGTCGGTCACCTCAAGTATATGTAATCGTTAGAATGCTCGTAGTCATAGTTATATTTAGTTAAGTAGTATTTTGTTAAGTAACACCGTGGAGGACGGACGGGTCTTTACCCACTGTATGCCTGATCCACAGCCCGTTGTGTGGCGATTTATGTAAGACTATAAATACTCTCTACCTCCCAAGGTAGAGTGTTGGAGCTCATAATAATAGTTTTTCTTTCTCTCACTAAGTTCCCTAAACCTCTAACTTTCTCTCTCTAGAACTCACCTTTATACGCCAACTTTGTGTTATGGTTTGATGTGTATGTGAAATACAATATCCAACAATTGGTATCAAGAGCCATGGTTAGATCATATCTTGCACATCTTTGGATTTCTAGTGGTTTTTAGGTGGTTTTTGAGTTTGAAAAAGTTTAGTGGTTTGTGCATCATTTGGTTGATTTCTTGTGTTAAAGCTTGGATTTTGTTAGTACTTTTATGTTTAGAATCATCACAAGTGTTTAGGTTTTCATTTGGTAAGCTTGAATCATCTTAGTTGGGTTGTTTTTGGATTGAAAAGTGATGTTTATGTGGTTTTTCTTGCTAGCGACTTGATATAAGGATCTCTTTCTTCGTAGCGACTTGCTTCACAATTTTGTAGCGAGTTACAGTTTTGGAGCTAGCGACTTAGACCTAGCGATTAACAGTACAAGTAGTGGACTCTCCACTACGGGTAGCGACTTGGTCGGTAGCGAGTTGCTCTTTAGCGACTTGAAGTTTTAGCGACTTGAGTGGCGAATTGCTGCCAAAATTTTGCTAGCGACTTGAGGGTTAGCGAGTTACTACTTAGCGACTTGCATTTGTCTAGCAACTTGGGACTTTAGCGACTTGGGGTGTAGCGAATTAGGTGTTAGCGACTTGGTGCATTATCTTCTAGCGACTTGGGTGATTGTTTACGGTTTTCTCTTGATTTAGTAAAATCCCGTGAAAGAATCTATTTCCCGGTTTAATCATAGAGTTATAAAATCCCGTATAATCTGTTAACATGTCTACTAACGTTCCTACTATCATCTCCACTGTTTCGAGGATGTTCAAGCAGTGGTTCAGATACTCATCCACCCATGCTTGATAGAACGACTACGATTCTTGGGCTCAACGAATCAGTTGTACTGCTGCCTTGGAAAGGAAAATGGTGTCAACATTCTCAAATCCATTGATGAAGGACCGTATCGAGTTGAGACAACTAGAGATGTACTTGATAATGCTGAAGATGGAACTCTGATCTACGGAATGGACAGACCAAAGATGTATGATGAGCTTGATGATAAGGAGAAAAAGAGATTCGATGATGATATCAGGGCTTCTAACATTGTTCTTCAAGGTCTTCCTAAAGACATCTACAAGCTGATCAATCACAACACCGAGGCAAAGGCAGTATGGGATAATGTCAAGATGCTTCTCTCAGGCTCAGAATTAACTATGGAAGACAGAGAATCACAACTCTATGACTAATTTGAACACTTCAAGATGAAACCAGATGAGAGTGTCTATGAGTACTATGTGAGATTTCATAAGTTGGTGAATGACATGAGGAACATCAGAATGACTATGCCTAACATTCAGCTGAACTCAAAGTTTGTGAACAACATGAATCCCGAATGGCACAAGTTTGTCACTTCTGTGAAGCTCACTAAAGGATTGAAGAATACAAACTATGAGCAACTCTATGCCTTCCTTCTTCAGAATGAGAGACATGCTATGTTTGAAAAATTGGTTCTTAATCAGTTCAAAACCAACCAGGGAGAGACAAGCTCGTCTAATGACTCAACTGCCTTCTATTCAAACATCGGAATCACAACCAAAGCCTCACAAGTCATACCCATGGGAAATGGTAATCACAAACTAATTCCTGAACCCATGTTCAAACAAGCTGATGCTGATGCACATGTGGGTAATTTCATTAATCAACTAGCTCTTCTGATCAGTCAAAACATGAATTCTCTCCCACAAACCAATAACAACCTCAGAACAAAATCTAACCCACACAATCAAGCTACTGTTAAAGATGGGAGGATCGTGTTGCAACCAGTTCAGGAAAGACAGTATGATCAAGGAAGAGGTGGAGCTGGTAGAAGTTATGTTGTTAATCAGAATCGAGGAAGGAATGGTAATCAAGGTCAAGCTAAGCTGATAAAATGTTATAATTGTGGTGGTGAGGGACACATTTCAAGGAACTGCACATCTCCAAAGCGTCCACAGAATGCTGATTACTTCAGAGATAAGATGCTACTTGTGCAAGCTCAGGATAATGGTGCTACTTTGGATGAAGAGGAATTGTTGTTTCTTGCTGAGGGCAATGCCAAGACCTATGATGCAGATGTGGATGAGCGGCCTATTCAGGAGATAGGTCACAATCATCAGAATGCCTTTCAAGTCGCCGATTGTGATGCATACGATTCTGATGTGGATGATGGACCTACTGCACACACAATCTTTATGGCTAGCATTTCTCCAATGGTTTCTCTCAAGGTCTCCTCTTCAACACAGGCTGGCCCATCCAAAGACACACTCATCTCAGAGGTACTAAAACTATACGATGATGCTGATGTGCATAAGATGCATGACAAAGTACTATCAACTGAAACTTTTGTATCAAATAGTGAAAATATGGGTAATATCAATGTTGTCCCATATGATCAATATGTGAAACAAAGTGAAAGTGAAGTTGTACTGATGCGCGCCAAACAGTCAAGCTAAATCACACAAGCCCGCCACTTGTGAATGGCGGACCGTAACCAGCTTAAAACTGCTTAAGCACGAATGCAATGAAGATCTGAGGAGTATAGGGTCTCCCCGGGTCGTTATGTCCCAGCGAGCTATGCAATGGATCAATCAACGTATAGTGATCGAGAAGTTTGAATGAAAAAGGGAATATGATTTGATTATTATAACTAAGGAGAAAGTATACAAACTACAAGGGCTAAAATACAAATTAGAGGAAATTAAAAAGATAAAATCTATTAAATAAACGCTATCACTATAATTAAAATGATGTTTTTGTTTTTATGTTTTTACGAAACTGAAATTAAAAACTACGCGACGTTCAAATTAAAAAGTAAAACTTACACAATATTAACCCTAAAAATATGAAAATGATGTTTTTACAATCCTAATGATAAAAGAAAATTTATGGAAAAAGAAAATTATTTTTATAACTAATTATCTAATTAAAAACTATTTTTAACTATTAAATAATAGCCTAAAATACAAGAAATTAAGAAATAAAGCTAGAAAAATAAAATTAAGACTTAGAAAAATCTAAAATATCAAAATAGAATTTTCAAAACTATTTTTGTAATTTTCTGATTATTTTTCTATTTTCTAGGAATTTTAAACTATTTAAAGCTAATTAAATTACTAAAAATTACAAAATAAACTATGAAAAATCTGGAAAATTACTTTTTTTACTTTTTATATTTATCTAAACCTAAGAAAAATGAAAACTTATTTTTTTGAACCTTTTCTGAATTTTTGTATTAAAGCTAATTAAAAAGGCTTAAAAACTAATTTAAAATAAGAAAAATAGCAAAACAGCTAGGAAAAATCTGAAAATTTCAGGAAAACTCTAAAATAATGTTAAGAAGCTAGGAAAAATGGAAAAACAGTAGGCTATGTGGAAGAAAATGAAACTGATGAATCAAGTGCTTATTGAAATAAGCACTTGATAAGCAAATGAGCAAAATAAGCTACCACACTGGAACAGAAGCTACAATATACTAAATTAACCAATTTGCAACTAAAAACAATAAGCTTCAAACACTGGATTACAGGATTGATCAAACTTGATAATTTTGATTAAAGTCCTAAAACAGTTTTGGGTACCAACTAGCAGTCCCAAAATAAGCACTCAAATAAGCTTAAGAGCAAAATCCAAATATTAAGCCCTAAATTAGACCTAGGCAGCTACTTATAACCAAAAGACCAGACCTTAAAAAGCTTTTATAAGCTCTGTGCAAGCTTGCACAAAAGCTGAGAAAAACACTCAGTGAATACTGAGTTGGAGCAGGGCAACAGGTCCTGACTTAGAGCTTATGCACAAGCTTATCCAGAAAGCTTAAGCTAAAAACAGATAAGAGGTCTTATAGACCTCCTAGCCAACTGCTAATATGCCAAAAATGAGACCCTAAAAAGCTCTACTGAACCTTGTGCAACTGCTGCAATAACTGTACAAATTCAATTTTTGACCCCATTTGACTTTTTGAAACAGATTGTAATTTTGACTAACTTGAACTTTGAATCAAATTTTAAGACTGATGGTGATGTAATAAGGTGTAATAAGCTTAATGCAAGCAAGGTTTATGAATTCCAAACACAAAACAAGGATTTCCAAATCCAAAGATCCAACAGTTTTAACAGTGAGACAGATTTCAATTATGTTTGACTTTTTGAACTATCATGCACCAATTATTGATTGATACTAACTTAAATGAGCTAAACAAACTTTAACCAACTAATTTTAGCTACTGAATAAGACTAAAAGACAGTGAGATCAGCAGAACCAAACACCCCTTTATAAACTGTTTAAGCAGTTAAATAGATCCAAACACAGAACAAACTTGCATTAATGATTAAACTAAGCTCACTTAACCTAATTACTACTTTTAGAACAGATCTAGACAGATAATGACTACAAATACATTAAGTACAAAATCATGTGAAAATCACTTACAAGAGTCCAAAACCACAATGGCTTGCAAACAGAGAACCCAAGAGCACTATCCTATATAAACCAACCAATTGCTTCCATTTCAACCCATTTCCAGTTCTGAATCAACCCATATCATCCCTGCACCATTTTTGCTCTTATGTTGACTTTAGTTGACCAATTTCCAAAGTTGCATGAAATGTAAATGTAAGCTTATACAAAGCTTTAGCCAGCTTATTAAAGCTTGTTTGAGCTTAAAACCAAGCTGCTAACAGATGTAACATAGGACTTTGAGAATGAGAAATTCAACAGTGAGATAAAATATGGAAATGGAACTTAGGCTTGAATTGATACTGAAATTAAGTTGTAATACACTTGGGTAACTTTGTTTGATACAAATTGAGTGGAAAATACAGTTAAGAACTAATTAAGACATACTAATTTAAGAAACGACATACATAATTGAAAAACTAAAACTAACTCCCTTCTCTTGCTTTCTCTTGGCTTCTTATAAGCTCCATACTCTTTCTCTCTCCTTTCTGAGTGGATCCCAGCAATAATATGAGCCCTTGGATGAGTTGGGATCAATCTTGGCCCTGGATGGTTTTGGCCAATTTACTGTTTTTGATATCAGGGGGACATGAAAGAAGGTGTAATTAATGTGATGGGTTGGTAGGTGAGGTGGGGGAAGACAATGGGTGAAGTAGGGTGGCAAAGAGGTGGCTGGAGGGGGGAGGTTGCAGACATTTTGGTCGGGGAGACAGGATTTTTGGGGCGGGTTTGTTTTTGTTTAAATATTGGGTTGGGTTGGTCGGGTCAAGGGTTTGGACCGGGTAAAGTGAATTGGGCCAAGGGGATTAATATTGGGCTTGTGTTTAATAATAGGGTCGGTTGGTTTGTGAAGTTAATAACATAGGGACCAAGGATGTAAAGCTCCAATTCAGGGGACCAAACATGTAAATTATGAAGATTGAGTCAAAGGGTTGGTCTTGCCAAACTTTAGTGATCAAGGCTAACTTTGACATTTTGAAACTCCAAGGATTAATTTTGACCAATTTAAAAGCCCAGGGACCAAAACTGTAATTTTCTCAAAACTTTTAGATTTTTCACCAAAGGACTAAATATGACAATTTATGATTTCAAAAGAACCTTTGGTGACTTTTCTTTTAAAAATAAATGCCTAGGGACTGATTTTGACAACTTTTGAAACTTGGGGGACTAAAACTGCAATTTTTGCAAATTTGATATGTTTTTCATCTGATTTTGATATTTTTGCATTTAAAACACATAAAACACTGATTTGTGATATTTTCATCATTTTGATGTATTTTTGAGTGTTTTCAGATGATTTTGCAGTTTATTTTGTACAAAACTGATGAGTATTTAGACACTCATCAATGAGTAACTCTGAGGAAAAATTTGATGCGCGCCAAACAGTCAAGCTAAATCACACAAGCCCGCCACTTGTGAATGGCGGACCGTAACCAGCTTAAAACTGCTTAAGCACGAATGCAATGAAGATCTGAGGAGTATAGGGTCTCCCCGGGTCGTTATGTCCCAGCGAGCTATGCAATGGATCAATCAACGTATAGTGATCGAGAAGTTTGAATGAAAAAGGGAATATGATTTGATTATTATAACTAAGGAGAAAGTATACAAACTACAAGGGCTAAAATACAAATTAGAGGAAATTAAAAAGATAAAATCTATTAAATAAACGCTATCACTATAATTAAAATGATGTTATTGTTTTTATGTTTTTCTGGCTGAAATTAAAAACTTACACGACGTTCAAATTAAAAAGTAAAACTTACACAATATTAACCCTAAAAATATGAAAATGATGTTTTTACAATCCTAATGATAAAAGAAAATTTATGGAAAAATAAAATTATTTTTATAACTAATTATCTAATTAAAAACTATTTTTAACTATTAAATAATAGCCTAAAATACAAGAAATTAGGAAATAAAGCTAGAAAATAAAATTAAGACTTAGAAAAATCTAAAATATCAAAATAGAATTTTCAAAACTATTTTTGTAATTTTCTGATTATTTTTCTATTTTCTAGGAATTTTAAACTATTTAAAGCTAATTAAATTACTAAAAATTACAAAATAAACTATGAAAAATCTGGAAAATTACTTTTTACTTTTTATATTTATCTAAACCTAAGAAAAATGAAAACTTATTTTTTTGAACCTTTTCTGAATTTTTTGTATTAAAAGCTAATTAAAAAGGCTTAAAAACTAATTTAAAATAAGAAAAATAGCAAAACAGCTAGGAAAAATCTGAAAATTTCAGGAAAACTCTAAAATAATGTTAAGAAGCTAGGAAAAATGGAAAAACAGTAGGCTATGTGGAAGAAAATGAAACTGATGAATCAAGTGCTTATTGAAATAAGCACTTGATAAGCAAATGAGCAAAATAAGCTACCACACTGGAACAGAAGCTACAATATACTAAATTAACCAATTTGCAACTAAAAACAATAAGCTTCAAACACTGGATTACAGGATTGATCAAACTTGATAATTTTGATTAAAGTCCTAAAACAGTTTTGGGTACCAACTAGCAGTCCCAAAATAAGCACTCAAATAAGCTTAAGAGCAAAATCCAAATATTAAGCCCTAAATTAGACCTAGGCAGCTACTTATAACCAAAAGACCAGACCTTAAAAAGCTTTTATAAGCTCTGTGCAAGCTTGCACAAAAGCTGAGAAAAACACTCAGTGAATACTGAGTTGGAGCAGGGCAACAGGTCCTGACTTAGAGCTTATGCACAAGCTTATCCAGAAAGCTTAAGCTAAAAACAGATAAGAGGTCTTATAGACCTCCTAGCCAACTGCTAATATGCCAAAAATGAGACCCTAAAAAGCTCTACTGAACCTTGTGCAACTGCTGCAATAACTGTACAAATTCAATTTTTGACCCCATTTGACTTTTTGAAACAGATTGTAATTTTGACTAACTTGAACTTTGAATCAAATTTTAAGACTGATGGTGATGTAATAAGGTGTAATAAGCTTAATGCAAGCAAGGTTTATGAATTCCAAACACAAAACAAGGATTTCCAAATCCAAAGATCAACAGTTTTTAACATGTTGAGACCGAATTTCAATTATGTTTGACTTTTTGAACTATCATGCACCAATTATTGATTGATACTAACTTAAATGAGCTAAACAAACTTTAACCAACTAATTTTAGCTACTGAATAAGACTAAAAGACAGTGAGATCAGCAGAACCAAACACCCCTTTATAAACTGTTTAAGCAGTTAAATAGATCCAAACACAGAACAAACTTGCATTAATGATTAAACTAAGCTCACTTAACCTAATTACTACTTTTAGAACAGATCTAGACAGATAATGACTACAAATACATTAAGTACAAAATCATGTGAAAATCACTTACAAGAGTCCAAAACCACAATGGCTTGCAAACAGAGAACCCAAGAGCACTATCCTATATAAACCAACCAATTGCTTCCATTTCAACCCATTTCAGTTAGAATCAACCCATATCATCGCACCATATTTTGCTCTTATATTTGACTTTAGTTGACCACTTCCAAAGTTGCATGAAATGTAAATGTAAGCTTATACAAAGCTTTTAGCCGCCTTATTAAAGCTTGTTTGACAAGCTTAAAACCAAAGAGGCCTAACGCATGTAGCTTACATAGGACTTTGAGAATGAGAAATTCAACAGTGAGATAAAATATGGAAATGGAACTTAGGCTTGAATTGATACTGAAATTAAGTTGTAATACACTTGGGTAACTTTGTTTGATACAAATTGAGTGGAAAATACGATTAAGAACTAATTAAGACATACTAATTTAAGAAACGACATACATAATTGAAAAACTAAAACTAACTCCCTTCTCTTGCTTTCTCTTGGCTTCTTATAAGCTCCATACTCTTTCTCTCTCCTTTACGAGTGGATCCCAGCAATAATACTATGAGCCCATGGATGAGTTGGGATCAATCTTGGCCCATGGATGGTTTTGAAATGCAATTTCTGTTTTTGATATCAGGGACATGAAAGAAGGTGTAATTAATGTGATGGGTTGGTAGGTGAGGTGGGGGAAGACAATGGGTGAAGTAGGGTGGCAAAGAAGTTAATTTGGAGGGGGAGAGGTTAGAACATTTGGTCGGGGGGAGACAGGATTTTTGGGGCAGGTTTGTTTTGTTTAAATATTGGGTTTGGGTTAGTCGGGTCAAGGTTTGGACCAGGTAAAGTGGTGGGCAAGGGATTAATATTGGGCTTGTGTTTAATAATAGGGTGGGTTGGTTTGTGAAGTTAATAGCATAGGGACCAAGGATGTAAAAGCTCAATTCCCAGGGACCAAACATGTAAATTATGAAAATTGAGTCAAAGGGTTGGTCTTGCCAAACTTTAGTGATCCAAGGGCTAACTTTGACATTTTTGAAACTCCAAGGATTAATTTTGACCAATTTAAAAGCCCAGGGACCAAAACTGTAATTTTCTCAAAACTTTTTAGATTTTTTAAAGGACTAAATATGCCAATTATGATTTCAAAAGAACCAACTGGTGACTTTCTTTTAAAATAAATGCCTAGGGAATGATTTTGACAACTTTTTGAAACTTGGGGACTAAAACTGCAATTTTTGCAAATTTGATATGTTTTTCATCTGATTTTGATATTTTTGCATTTAAACACATAAAACACTGATTTGTGATATTTTCATCATTTTTGTGTTATTTTTAGTGTTTTCAGAGGTTTTCTTGATTTATTTTGTACAAAAGCGATGAGTATTTAGACACTCATCAATAGTAACTCAGGAAAAATTGATGCGCCAGTCAAGCTAAATCACACAAGCCCGCCACTTGTGAATGGCGGACCGTAACTAGCTTAAAACTGCTTAGCACGAATGTGAAATCTGAGGAGTATAGGGTCTCCCAGGGTCGTTATGTCCCAGCGAGCTATGCAATGGATCAATCAACGTATAGTGATCGAGAAGTTTGAATGAAAAAGGGAATATGATTTGATTATTATAACTAAGGAGAAAGTATACAAACTACAAGGGATAAAATACAAATTAGAGGAAATTAAAAAGATAAAATCTATTAAATAAACGCTATCACTATAATTAAAATGATGTTTTTGTTTTTATGTTTTTACGAAACTGAAATTAAAAACTACGCGACGTTCAAATTAAAAAAGTAAACTTACACAATATTAACCCTAAAAATATGAAAATGATGTTTTTACAATCCTAATGATAAACAAAAATTTATGGAAAAAGAAAATTATTTTTATAACTAATTATCTAATTAAAAACTATTTTTAACTATTAAATAATAGCCTAAAATACAAGAAATTAGGAAATAAATCTAGAAAAATAAAATTTAGACTTAGAAAAATCTAAAAAATATCAATAGAATTTTCAAAACTATTTTTGTAATTTTCTGATTATTTTTCTATTTTCTAGGAATTTTAAACTATTTAAAGCTAATTAAATTACTAAAAATTACAAAATAAACTATGAAAAATCTGGAAAATTACTTTTTTTACTTTTTATATTTATCTAAACCTAAGAAAAATGAAAACTTATTTTTTTGAACCTTTTCTGAATTTTTTGTATTAAAAGCTAATTAAAAAGGCTTAAAAACTAATTTAAAATAAGAAAAATAGCAAAACAGCTAGGAAAAATCTGAAAATTTCAGGAAAACTCTAAAATAATGTTAAGAAGCTAGGAAAAATGGAAAAACAGTAGGCTATGTGGAAGAAAATGAAACTGATGAATCAAGTGCTTATTGAAATAAGCACTTGATAAGCAAATGAGCAAAATAAGCTACCACACTGGAACAGAAGCTACAATATACTAAATTAAACAATTTGCAACTAAAAACAATAAGCTTCAAACACTGGATTACAGGATTGATCAAACTTGATAATTTGATTAAAGTCCTAAAACAGTTTTGGGTACCAACTAGCAGTCCCAAAATAAGCACTCAAATAAGCTTAAGAGCAAAATCCAAATATTAAGCCCTAAATTAGACCTAGGCAGCTACTTATAACCAAAAGACCAGACCTTAAAAAGCTTTTATAAGCTCTGTGCAAGCTTGCACAAAAGCTGAGAAAAACACTCAGTGAATACTGAGTTGGAGCAGGGCAACAGGTCCTGACTTAGAGCTTATGCACAAGCTTATCCAGAAAGCTTAAGCTAAAAACAGATAAGAGGTCTTATAGACCTCCTAGCCAACTGCTAATATGCCAAAAATGAGACCCTAAAAAGCTCTACTGAACCTTGTGCAACTGCTGCAATAACTGTACAAATTCAATTTTTGACCGCATTTGACTTTTTGAAACAGATTGTAATTTTGACTAACTTGAACTTTGAATCAAATTTTAAGACTGATGGTGATGTAATAAGGTGTAATAAGCTTAATGCAAGCAAGGTTTATGAATTCCAAACACAAAACAAGGATTTCCAAATCCAAAGATCACAACATTTTAACAGTGAGACAGATTTCAATTATGTTTGACTTTTTGAACTATCATGCACCAATTATTGATTGATACTAACTTAAATGAGCTAAACAAACTTTAACCAACTAATTTTAGCTACTGAATAAGACTAAAAGACAGTGAGATCAGCAGAACCAAACACCCCTTTATAAACTGTTTAAGCAGTTAAATAGATCCAACACACAGAACAACTTGCATTAATGTTAAACTAAGCTCACTTAACCTAATTACTACTTTTAGAACAGATCTAGACAGATAATGACTACAAATACATTAAGTACAAAATCATGTGAAAATCACTTACAAGAGTCCAAAACCACAATGGCTTGCAAACAGAGAACCCAAGAGCACTATCCTATATAAACCAACCAATTGCTTCCATTTCAACCCATTTCCAGTTCTGAATCAACCCATATCATCCCTGCACCATTTTTGCTCTTATGTTGACTTTAGTTGACCAATTTCCAAAGTTGCATGAAATGTAAATGAAAGTTTATACAAAGCTTTAGCCAGCTTATTAAAGCTTGTTTGAGCTTAAAACCAAGCTGCTAACAGATGTAACATAGGACTTTGAGAATGAGAAATTCAACAGTGAGATAAAATATGGAAATGGAACTTAGGCTTGAATTGATACTGAAATTAAGTTGTAATACACTTGGGTAACTTTGTTTGATACAAATTGAGTGGAAATAGTTAAAAACTATTAAGACACTAATTTAAGAAACGACATACATAATTGAAAAAACTAAAACTAACTCCCTTTCTCGCTTTCTCTTGGCTTCTTATAAGCTCCATACTCTTTCTCTCCTTTCTGAGTGAGGGATCCAGCAATAATATGAGCCCTTGGATGAGTTGGGATCAATCTTGGCCCTTGGATGGTTTTGGCGCCAATTTCTGTTTTTGATATCAGGGACAGGAAAGAAGGTGTAATTAATGTGATGGGTTGGTAGGTGGGGGAAGACAATGGGTGAAGTAGGGTGGCAAAGGTGGCTGGAGGGAGGTTGCAGACATTTTGGTCGGGGAGACAGGATTTTTGGGGCGGGTTTGTTTTGGTAAATTGGGTTGGGTTGGTTCGGGTCAAGGGTTTGGACCGGTAAGTGAATTGGGCCAGGGGATTAATATTGGGCTTGTGTTTAATAATAGGGTCGGTTGGTTTGTGAAGTTAATAACATAGGGACCAAGGATGTAAAACAATTCCAGGGACCAAACATGTAAATTATGAAGATTGAGTCAAAGGGTTGGTCTTGCCAAACTTTAGTGATCCAAGGGCTAACTTTGACATTTTTGAAACTCCAAGGATTAATTTTGACCAATTTAAAAGCCAGGGACCAAACTGTAATTTCCCAAAACTTTTAGATTTTCACCAAAGGACTAATATGACAATTTATGATTCAAAAAGAACTTTGGTGACTTTTCTTTTAAAAATAAATGCCTAGGGACTGATTTTGACAACTTTTGAAACTTGGGGGACTAAAACTGCAATTTTTAATTTATCATTTTTCATCTGATTTTGATATTTTGCATCTGAAAACACATAAAACACTGATTTGAGATATTTTATCATTTTGATGCATTTTGAATGTTTTAGATGTTTTGCAGTTTATTTTAGTAAAAATGATGAGTATTTAGACACTCATCATAGCTTGAATATGCTGCATCTTTTGCAGTCAACAAAGACTATATTTTTATGAATACACTGCCTGTACTGAGGATTGTGCAACATCTGAATTAAAGGCCTATAAGAAGCGTGTTGCTTTATTTGCTTGAACCGTGTAAATTTGGGATTGACCACTGCGTGGCGGGGAAATGGATGACAAAGAGTTAGTACAATTATTAGAAAAGAATTTTCGAGAAGAAGTATTTAAACAAGAGTTAGAAAATTCCTTTTCAAAAGTTCTAAGAAAACACTAAGCATGAACAAGAACTTCAAGAAAATGTGAAAATGCTTAAGCAAGCATTTAATGCGAGGAATCAAAACTCTTGAAAGATTTTTCTAATCTGAAAACTTTGAAAACAAACTTGAAAACAAGTTGTACATACAAGGAACACCATTCGATCGCCACATGATCACTAAGCATAGGGTCCTAGCGATAAGCATAGCATTCCCCTTGTTGAGGAACCAAATCCAGAGGTCATTAAAAGGGCTAGAAATGCTCATAAGGTTCTATATGATGGCAATGAAACTTAAACCTAGACGTAAAACCTAGTTGTATTGAGTGCACCGAGGAAGATAAGAAATCGATGAAGTCACTAGGAAAAGATGAACAAGAAATTAGATGATCCTAAATGTAGAGAGAAGAAAATAAAGATCACACCCCATGATTACAAGAAGGAAAACTGGATTTCCTTGAACATGTTTAAACCTTAGACATTGTTGACTCCCAACAAGTTTTCTCGAAAATGGATTTAGATAAGCGAAAAGAAAATATTGTTGAAACAAACCCCTCCTTGGAAAATGCCTAGAGCGGCTGTGTATCCTCCTAATACACCAATGCATCTTGTTCCTAGAACAATTGCCACTAAAAGCAAGACCTTAATTAGCCAATATGTTATACTTCAACTATTTGTTGATTTTGAGAAAACTTGCTAGAAAAGGATCACACCAATCGTATACGGAAGGAGAAAGAGGTTTTGAGCAAATGAAAGAATGTTATTTAACCGAGGTCATGCCTTTCTTTAAACTTCTAAAAGATCACTTTGAGAGTCTTAAAAAGGGGATAGAAACTGATATTAAGGAATGGAAAAGGAATTTGATGCAATGATAGTTGAAGTTAGTGACTATGAGCCAGCACTAAAATATAATGAGATTGAGAGGAAGAACTTGCATACACTAAATGAGAACTCGATTCTAATGTATTGCTCAAGATGTGTTTTTCAATGCTACAAATTGTTCCATTAATGCTTCTCAATTTCATGAATTATCGGTTGACCAAAGTCTCCCATGATCGTGTCATTGAGCTTGAAAAACTAATTAACTAAACGAAAATTGAATGGATGATCACGACAATTTGGTTAAACATTTTTCTAAACTAGAAGTTGAGCATTTTAATTTACAACTAAAATATCAACATCTTAAAGAAAATGTCAAAACCTCATATATCAAGACATCCTCGATGCTCCGAGTTTGATGCGCTTTTCAACAAACGCGGATGAACGATTCAAGCTCATTGCAACACGATCAAAAAGTTGAAAGCCCAAATCTCTCAATTAAAGGGTCAAACGAACAATATGACAGGCTCCCAAATGCCTCCTCCTTTAGATTCTCTGAATTCTCAAACTTTTCATCTTCAAAACTTAGTTGATGCCTTACAAAAGGAAAACAAGAGTTTTCTAGAAGAAAATGAAAAAGTTAAACGACATTTTAAAGAGTTATATGATTCAATAAAAGTCACCCGTGACCAAAACAACGAAAAATAACGTCTTTACGAAAGGAAATTGAGAATCGAGAAGTCGTGGAAATGGAAACCGCCACTTGTTTTCAATAAGAATGTTGTCTCAAAGTCACCCTTAGATTGCAAATACACTGTGACTGTTAAATATATTCCTCCTCATCTTAGGAATAATGAACATGCTTTTCATGAATACCGTGCTCACCTTAAGGATAGTCTAGAATGTCTCCGTGAGATTGTCGAAGAGGATTTCATTAACAAACCTCTTGATAGTGAAATTAGGTTTGCTTGCCTCCATGCCAAACGATCTCAAGAGTTGCTAGAATGTGTAATTGCAACATGTCCCAAATCCTTAACCTTAGGTGCAAAAGGCAAAGGTGTGATGCCTTGTTCTATGCCTAGTTCCAAGCAGAAACCGTTCTATGCCCGCCTTAAGAAAGGAAACACTAATGTGCCTTCAAGTAGTTCGATTCCGTGATATGTTAGCTAAGAAAGTGAACTTCAGTTTCACAAAAAGCTCAAATCACGCCTAAGAAAGTATACACTAATGTGCCTTCTAGTACTTGAGATCCTTGCACATCAAGTTCAGGAATGCAAAAACTAGATCAACCAACTAATGTTTCCATTCCCTACAGAGTAATCATGACTTTAAAGCAAGCAAGTCAAAGTCTCAAGACAATACAAGGAATGATAGGACCTTGCAAGCTAAGAATGTGCATTGGAAGAGAGTAGAAGACCAATCTAGGAACTTTAAGCTTGAGTTGAATAAAACGAATCGTGTTGATTCAAGTATTAGCCTTAGGCGCATCATTAATTAATTCTCGATACTATTTGCAAACCTTGTAATGATGTCCGCTTGAATTCTGCTAATCATGAATGTGGTGTGAATGCTTTGTCTAATGCTGTCAAATGCCCGTTAAAATTGTTAATGCTAATAATCGCAAATAAGGCAAAAGGCAAAACGAAAGATTGTTAGAAAACAGTGGAAACCCACAAGAAGAACTTTTATAAAGATAGGTTATTATTGGATACCTTTTGGCCATAAGAATAATCAGCTTTGCTCTCAAACTGCTAAGATTATGCCCTCTAGAAAATGGATGCCTACGGTAGAACTATTCCCTTAAGAAGTGAACATACTTTGAATAGGTCAAATACGCATAACCAAAGATTGCATCTATTCCCAATGATTCCATTGCTTCTACCCGATATGGATGTTTCGTTTCATGCGGTGTTCCACTATCGTTACTAACCAAGTGGAACCCATTCTTGGATGGGGATCCCAATTATCCAATTATCCATTCTTGTTCGGTGTTCAACCGCAGATCGTTCAAATCGCTTCGTGGTACCGACGTCGCTCCAAGCATATGACCGAGACCGGTCATGCTCATGAACTTCGGAGCAAATTCATCGAGACGTTAGATTCGGTAATGATCATTTCGGTGCAATTATGGGTTATGGAGATTATGTTGTTGGTGATAGTGTTATCTCTAGAGTATACTATGTGGAATGTCTTGGTCATAATCGTTCTCTCGGCGGTCAATTTCTGACTCTCATCTAGAAGTAGCCTTCTAAAACATACTTGTTTTGTTAGAGAACTTGATGGTAAGGAACTTTTAAGAGGAACTCGTGGTTCAAATCTTTACACCATCTCTATAGAAGATATGATGAAGTCTTCTCCAATTTGCTTGCTGTCAAAGGCTTCAAAACAAAGTCATGGTTATGGCATCGACGTCTCAATCACTTGAACTTTGGCACCATCAATGATCTCCGTAAAGGACTTAGTTGTAGGTTTACCTCGACTAAAGTATGAAAAGGATCATCTTTGTTCAGCAAGTCAATTGGGAAAAAGCAAGAAGTATGCCCATAAACCCAAACCTACTAACTCTCATCACGAAGTTCTTCATACAATTCATATGGATTTATGTGGACCAATGAGAGTGCACAATATCTTTGGGAAGAAATATGTGTTAGTTATAGTTGATGATTACTCTAGATTCTCCTGGGTCAAGTTCTTAAGGACAAAGGATGAAACTCCCGATATCATCATCAAACTCATCAAACACCGCGGGTTCGACTTAACAAAACCGCCGTAATTATCCGACAGATAATGGAACCGAAGTTTGTTAACAAACAACTTAGTGAATTTTATGAAAGCATTGGAATCAGCCATCAAAGAAGTGTTCCACTAACTCAACAGAAGGTGTAGTTGAAAGGCTAAATCAACTCTTGTAGAAGCCGCTAGAACAATGCCGATTTACTCAAAAGTTCCAATGTTTCTCGGGTGAAGCTATTGCCACTGCATGCTACACAAAAATCGCTCGATTCACATTGTTCATGGAAAGACACCATATGAACTTGTCCACAATAGAAAACCTAATCTCTCTTTCCTTCGTGTTTTTGGTGCATTGTGCTATCCAACTAATGAGGGTCAAGACTTAGGCAAACTTAGAGCTAAAGCCGACATTGGAGTATTTGTAGGGTATGCACCAAACAAAAAGGGATACCGAATCTACAACAAAAGAACCCGAAATATCATGGAAACAATTCACGCTACGC
The DNA here is from genome assembly GCA_910596185.1 of Chrysanthemum makinoi. NCBI lineage: Eukaryota > Viridiplantae > Streptophyta > Magnoliopsida > Asterales > Asteraceae > Chrysanthemum > Chrysanthemum makinoi. The sequence continues at coordinate 79,591,255 of OU343216.1, read as the reverse complement.
TTGATGAGTCGACCGGTCAAACGGGCTCCCCAATTCACCCGCCTGACCCGACTTCAAATCACCAATTGGTTCATCCCTTGTTCCAAACTCTTCTCAAGAAACTCCATATGTACCTCCATCTCAAGATGATTTAAAGAAATTGTTTGATCCTATGTTTGATGAACTTTATGATCCGAGTTCTAATGAGGTGTTGATCCTACAAGAGGCCGCCATATTCCGTGAATGAAGTCAATCCTCGGCCTCAATATCTTTAAGTCAAGAGTGCCTTCACGATCCTTCCGCTCATCAACAAATCATCATTCTTCAAATGTACATCATGGAACTGTTTCTCGCATCAATGATGAAGTTAATCCCTTTGCTACTCCTGAAGATGCTCCATTTAAAAACATATTTGCTCTAATCTTCTTCGAACCATCTTCTTCGAGACATCGACTCTCGCTACTCGCCTCCTACACAACAACAACCACATGAACACCTTAGAAAATGGACACATGATCACCCATTGGACAACATCATTGGAAACCCTCTCGCCCAAGATCAACACGGTAAACAACTTGCAACCGATGCCTTATGGTGCTTCTTTAACTCCGTACTCTCTAAGGTCGAACCAAAAGACATTAAAACCGCCATGAATGAAGATAGCCGGTTCAATGCCATGCAAGAAGAAATTCATGAGTTTGATCGACTTAATGTATGGGAGTTAGTACCGCCCAGATTGTGCTATGATCATTGCTCTAAAATGGATTTTCAAAGTGAAACTTGATGAGCATGGTGATGTCCTAAAGAACAAGGCTCGATTGGTTGCCAAAAGATACCGTCAAGAAGAGGGTATTGACTTTGAAGAATCTTTTGCTCATGTTGCTCGATCGAAGCTAATCGAGAATCTTCTTGGCTAATGCTGCTAGTAAGAACATGGTCTATCGAGATGGATGTGAAAACAACCTTCTTAATGGTGATTTGAAAGAGGTGGTCGCTTCACGCCGCCAACCCGAAGGGATTTGTGAATCAAGAGCATCCTACTCATGTCGCTATCGCTGAAAAAGGCTCTTTACGGTTTAAAGCAAACTCCTAGAGCATGGTATGATACGCTGTCAAAGATTCTTCTATCCAACCGGATTTAGCAAAGGAGCAGCTTGATCCTACATTGTTCACTAGGAAGTCGTGCAAACATTTAATTCACGTTCAAATTTATGTAGATGATATTATTTTTGCCTCGACTGACCCCAATGAATGTGATCGTTTTTCTAATGAAATGGGTCCAAATTTCAAATGTCAATGATGGGACAAATGTCATTTTTCTTGGGATTACAAATTTCACAAAGTCCGGAGGCATTTTCATAAATCAATCTAAATATGCAAATGAGATTTTAAAGAAATTTGGTTTTGTATCGTGTGACACCGTTGACACTCCCATGATTGAACGAACAACCAAGCGGATGAGGACCACTCAGGATCATGGTAGATCAAACGAAATATCGTAGCATGATTGGATCCCTGATGTACCTCACGACTAGCGAACCGCACATCTTGTTCGCTGTATTGCATGTGTGCTAGATATCGGCTAAACCTACTAAAAGCACCTTTAAGCGGTTAAAGCGGGTCTTTCGGTATCTCCAAGGAACCATCAATATGGGACTTTGGTACCCGAAGGACACGGTATCACTAACGCCTATGCAGAATGCGATCATGCAGATGTCAAGATACGTCGAGTACATCGGGAGGTGCTCGTTTTGGGTGATAAGCTTGTAAGCTGGTCTTCAAAGAAGCAAATGAGTACTTCTATTTCTACAGAGTTGAATACATAGCCATGTCATCTTGTTGTGCTCAAATCCTTTGGATGAGATCCCAATTATCTAACTATGGTTTTGAATTCAACAAAATCCTCTCAGATTGTGATAATAAAGTGCTATTGCTCTCTCATGCAACAACGTTCAACACTCAAGAGCAAAACACATCGACATCCGACATCATTTCATCGGGGAGCAAGTGGAAAACGGTGTAGTGGAACTCTATTTTGTGAAGTCAATACCGCTTAGCGTGACATCTTCACCAAAGCTCTTCCGAGAGAATGTTTTGAGTTTATTCTTCCTAGACTTGGCTTGAAAAGCCTTCAACCATAAACACTCAAACGTCTTCAGGAGGAAGACGAGGAGTAAAGGTCTTTCCTTCATCTATACTTTGTATATATTTATCCAAAAAGCAAAATAGAAAAATATAAAACTTTCAAAATCCATAAAAATGTGAAAAATTCAAAAATCCTCAAAAATATTGTCATTTTGTCATGCTTTTCTCGATTCGATAATATTTACGGTCTTAATGCTGTCATTCAAAGAATGATACGGGACTTTAGATGTTGTTCAATGTTCCTTCAAAAAAATGGGAGAAAGAGAAACAATGGTTTCTTGTTATTTCAGAAGTAACCCGCTTTTCAAAGGAAGAACGAGCCATGTCTTATCTCATATCTCAAACCTAATGCTCGATTCTAAAACAAACGTTTGTCATCAACAAGACAAATGTTTTATTACAAATATTTTTCCTTCTAATGATTCCTCTGAAAAATATTTGCAATCTTATGAAAACTCAATTGTCTTGAAAACACTTCGGACTCTATTTGTGAAAATCAAAAGAACTTTTCAAGTGTCAAAATCTCAATTCATCAATCAACGACTTTCGTCATTGATTGAGGGGAGAATGATTTTTCAATTAAATCATAAAGTGTTCTTTTCAAACAATTTGCACTTAAATGAGTAAGGTCTACTCTAAATGGTTTACAAAATGTTACACAATTGGTTCCAGACCTTGGTTATTATTATGTTTTCAATTATGCATGTTTAATCATTGGAGTTTAAAGTCTCAAAATCGATCCTTATCGCTAAAACGCTTTCACAAATCAAGTCACAATTCTCCTTAAAAGCCTTCAAAATCAATTTAAATCTATAGAGATCACAAATCTCAAATGATTTGATAATTGTGATCGGGGAGAATTTGTGATTTAAATTGGATTTAAACTGATAATTCGATAAATGGTTTCATAAGTGTCTAGCATGTTTGCCTCCCATAAGTGCAAGTGTCAAACGATTTCAAATTTTTCATGCACATGTTGAGGAGGAGCATCTATTTTAAACCTCAAATTATTGAAACGTGGATCAATTGTTCTCTAGTGCAAGTTCCCTCTAATATGTGCAAAATTCTTTCAAAATTCGAGGCACATATTGAGGGGGAGCAAACTTTTGAAAACCTCATCATTCCTCAAAATGTTTTATCTACTCAAATTGATTGGGAAGTGATGATGATGATTTTAGAAAATGTTAATCAAAAGATTGGACCTTTCACTCTTAATCTAACGATTTCAAAGATCTCTTGCCTCCATGTGCTAAACAATTTCTAAATCTTTATGCATATGTTGAGGGGAGCATTTCTAAAATATCAAAACAATTAAGATACAAAATGCTTTGATTCTATATCACAAGTATCTTGATTGATTTTCAAATGGTTTTCAATTGGTTCCAATGGCAGATGAACGATACCAAAAAGACCGACCAACTTCTCTTTATGAATGGTGATATAAGGATGATAAGGTTAGGTTGAGGTCCCATGATCCGCCAGAACCGGAGGGATCTACCCAGGGATAATCCACTAGATAGTGTAGAAGTCCTTAGGTATGATGAAAAAAAGGAGAAAAGTGAAATATGGGAAGAGTGCGGACTGAGACTGAGCTAGTACTCGAATAAACCCAACAAGGTTCTAGTAATGAAATCTCGGTAAGCACTGAAGGGGTTGAAGAATGAAAAAGAATTGAATGTGAAAAAGGGTGAAAAGAAATAGCCCTCCATTTATTCAACCTTAGGGCAGAAACCGGGTTCAATTCATATACTACTGGTGGTTACCAAGGTAACATTGGTATTGAAGACAAGACGTCATGGACCTAGTGACGATTGCACTTCAACATTCCAAACCACTCAAGTTCCTCTTAAAAGGACTTGTTTCATTCTCACGGGGAACCGACATTATATATCGACTTTCTCTTAGAGATTGTTGATATTGAAGGAGACCCTCTCCCTAGTCTCCGGCATAGGAACCAAATATGCACAATTGAGTCTAGAGCCACGAGATCATCAATAAATCTCATTAGGACACTTTCAATGAAGACTCTCTGTTTCACACAATGTGGAAAGAGAGATTATATCTTAAGAGTCCTACGCATTATCCTTGAGGTATTGCCAGAACATCTAAGTGATATGCATTCATATTCACGATGAAGATGGAAAGCCTTCTCGAGCCAACATCAAACAAGCTCCTGGTAGGTGGCATGTGAGATCTATCCAATAGATTAACCATGTGACAAATGGACGTAAAACAATGGAGAGATTCAATCTTTTGAATCAATCCCGTTCAAAGTTATGGATTGACGGATACCTTTGAAAAACCGGTCGTTGTGCTTAAAAACTTATTTCTTTAGCACATCGCGGTACTTATTTCTCAAAATAAAAGGTGTTTATGATTGATAATTGATTCTCATTAAAACCTTCGTCGTCTGCAAAACAATTTCTATTGAGCAATACACGATTGTTTTTCAAATCTCTTTTCATCAATCGACTGAATCTCGCCACGGTTCACTCACTCCGTGTTGTCTTCTTTGAGACGCGTTCCGGCTTGAGAACAGCTAGAGCACTGCGAAACCCCTGTCAAGGAAATTCTTCGAATTATACCTTATCATGCAGCATTTGTAATATAGCGATCAACGGGAACCGTGGGTCGTGTACCTTAATTCATCGAAAGTGATCAAAGACATTTTCGTGCGCTTTATTGCTAACTGTTTTATGCAGGTACACCCTAACGCATTTGATCGTAATGGAAGCGGTCAATCCATAGCCGCATGCTCACACAACACATTCATATCTAAAGAAATCATGATTAGTGCATCAATGACTCGGATATTTTCACTCCATGCTTCGCTACTGCTGATGCCAATATCATGAATCAACTAAAGCTTCCGCTACTCTGATAAGAATATATCATGATCCCGAATGTGAGCATGTCGGTCCAAAAGTCACAACATCACATAATACCAACACCACAATGGATGAGTAAGAGATTTAATATGGTCGATGATTTCAAAGCGGACTCAAAACTCATTATTACGTGGATCAGTTAAAGACCTCCACTCAGATTATCCAAACATGCAAAGATGAAGAATCAAAGACTACGAGCTACTGAACAAAGAACATGAACAAGAATTCAAGAACAATCTCAATGAAATATCTGTTTGTATTCTATGCAATTTAATGTGTGTTTGAGGTGACCTCCCTTAGGGGAGATTGTTAGGATTTGGAAAATCCAGTAGTTAAAGTGTCGGTCACCTCAAGTATATGTAATCGTTAGAAAGCTCGTAGTCGTAGTTATTTAATGTTAAGTAGTATTTAGTTAAGTAACACCGTGGAGGACGAACGAGTCTTTAACCATCGTATGCCTGATCCACGTACCGTCGGTATGGCGTTTATTGTAAGACTATAAATACTCTCTACCTCCCAAGGTAGAGAGTTGGAGCTCATAATAAGATTTTTCTTTCTCTCACTAAATTCCCAACTCTCTTCCATTTCTCTCTCTTGAGCTTTCTCTCTAAACATATTATACGCCACTTAGTGATTATGGTTTAGTGTGTTTGTGAAATCCTATATGTTACAAACTCCATGATTCATCGTTGTTTTCCAAGATTGACTTGAGGAGTAGATATCATCAAAATATGAGGTGGTGATGAGTGGAAGACAACATTTAAGAGTCGGGATGGATTGTATGAATAGATGTCATGCCTTTTGGACTATCCAACGCTCCGAGCACCTTTATGTGGCTTATGGACGGTTTTAAACCTTTCATTGGTAAATTTGTTGTTGTTGTTTACTTTGATAATATTCTTGTTTTTATTAAGACTGAAGATGAGCACTTATCTCGTCTTCGTGAGGTATTTTCGGTTTGAGGGAGAAAAAACTGTATGCTAATGGGAACAAGTGTTACTTCCTTGTTGAGGAGGTGATCTTTTTGGGATATGTTATTACAGGCCAAGGTGTACGGATGGACAAATCAAAGATTGAAGCAATTTTGAATTGGCCACTTTCTGCCACTTTACATGATATTCGTAGTTTTCACGGGTAGCTACCTTCTACCATCGTTTTATCCAAAATTTTAGTTCTATTATTGCTCATGTTACCGAATGTATGAAAGGGGACGTTTTTCATGGACTGATGAAGCGACCAAGGCGTTTGAACTACTTAAGGTTAAGGTAACCTAGGATCTGATTTTATGTTTTCAAAACTTTAATGATGTTTTTCAGGATGATGTGATGCGTCAGGTGTTGGTATTGGTGGATTTTTGAGTAAAAAAGCGGCCATCGCATTCTTTAGAGAGAAGTGAAATGAAGCATGTCGCAAGTATTCTACTTATGACAAAGAGTTCTATGCTATCATTCGTAGTCTTGTTACTTGAAGATATTATTTGTTAGCTAATGGGCTCATGTTGTTTTCGGATCATGAGGCTTCGAAGTACATCAATGGTCAACATAAGCTAAAGCCCTGACATGCCAAATGGGTCGAATTTCTGCAAGCTTTTCCTTTGTCATTGTACACAAATTAGGATCATAAAATCAAGTTACAGATACACTTAGTAGAAGACACTCATTAGTTATGGCTATGAAGGTGAGTGTGATGGGTTTTCAAACTTTTCGAGATCTTTATCAAGATGACCCAGATTTTAAAGAAGTATGGAGCAAGTATGGCATGGGAACATATCAACAGCATTCTAAGCATGATTGTTTTTTGTTTAAGGTTTCGCGGTTATGAATTCCTTTAAGTTCGTTACATGATTCATTATAGTATAAAGTCATGTCAAGGGTCTCGCAGTCATTTTGGCAGGCAAGACATTGGTTATTCTTAAAGAGCATTTTTATTGGCCAAAGATGGTGAGGAATGTTCATCGGGTTATTGCGCGATGCAAGATTTGTCACACTGTGAAGACTCATGGGACTAATGCGGGGTTGTATACTCCTTATTTATCGGTACACAAGCTCCATGGGAGGAGGTTAGTCTTGATTTTGTGTTGGGATTACCCTGTACTCAATGCAATAAAGATTCTGTGATGGTGGTGGTTGATTGATTCTCCAAGATGGCTCACTTTGTTCCTTGTTCCAAGACTTTTGATGCTAGTGAAGTGGCTCTTTTATACTTTGTTGAGATTGTGAAGTTGCATGGTATTCCAAAGACTTTGACTTTGGATCAATATGTGAAGTTTGTTAGTCATTTTTGGTGGACTTTGTGGACACATATGGGGTCTAAGTTGCAATTTAGTAGCTCTCATCACCATGGCAAACCGACGAGAAAACAAAGCTTACTAACCGGAGTTTAGGAAATTTACTAAGGAGTTTGATTGGAGAACATCCTAAATGATGGGATCTTACACTCCCCAAAGGTTAAGTTTGCATACAACCGGTCGCCTAATCATACTACAGGTAAGAATCCTTTTGAAATCGTGTATGGTCGTAATCCTATTACTCCTCTTGATTCGGTTCCAATTCCGGTAAAAGATCCTTTGAATATAGACGCTGATGAACAATCTAAAGTATTAAGGATTTGCATCAAGAGGTGCGTGATAAGATTGTTCGTTCTAATACACGTTATAGTGTTCAAGCAAATAAGATCGAAAGCAGGTTGTGTTTCAAGAATGTGATTTGGTTTGGATCCATTTGCTTAAGGGGAAGTTTCTAGCTGGGCGATTCAGGAATCTTAAGCCGCGGGTTGATGGTCCCTTTTGGGTTCAAAAGTAGATTAATGATAATGCCTGCAAGTTTGAACTACCGGGACATTACAACGTGCCTGCTACTTTTAATGTTTCTGATTTATCACCATACAGGGGAGTGACGATGAAGAATACTCGTGGATGAGTCTTTCTCAAGCGCGGAGAATGATGCAGGGAAGCAAAGTTCTAAGTTGAGCATATATCTTAAGATCTATGTTGAAACCAAAAGTTCATCCTAAAAGTTTCTCAGTGAGCATAGATTTTAAGATCTATGCTAACATCGGAATTATTATTTTTCAGCTTTTGAGGTTTATTTTATCCTTTTTAATTCTGCAAGGTTTAGGTCCGAATTATAAGTTTAATTAGCTTTCTTTCCAAGCTAATTAAGTAGTTTAAATAGTCTCATTTGTTTAAGGTTGAAACACAATATCAGTTTTTATTGAAATCAATAAACGAATTACCCAACGTGAAATTCAATTATATTCTTGCTATTCTTGTTATTTAGCCATTACGATCCGGCATTAAAATCTATAGTTTTAAGAGCTTTTTTTTGGATAAATGGTGCTCTTTTCATATTAGCTGCAAAAGTGGGTATGTTTTTTTTTCTTTTGTAAACTTGGGTTTTATTGGTATTTGTGGACCCACCAGATCTCTTTGCATCATTTGTAGTCTTCAGTTTTAACCTTTAACTTAAGATAATTACTTAGGACTTCCCTTTATTTTGCTTTTTTTTTTATTTTACACCCTTATTGCAATATTTTTTATATTAAAACCAAGAACAAAGTTGTAATAAATAGGATGAGCAGGTTGTAATTTTTTTATTACACCTTTATTGTTATGCAACAATAATCCATGAAGAAACCAAATTTTAGCAACACAAAATATGTAAACCATCCGCTAAATAATGGACATTGTGTGTATTTCCAACTGTATCATTTATACATAACTTTGGATAAATGATGACATTTGCGTGGATTTCGGCTATTGAACTTACGTCGCATGCGATGTGGAAAAGGTGTATTGCAACTCATTGCAATGGCACTATACTTTCTAAAAAAGCAACAATTCGATTAAAGGTAAGATCGATACAAGACTTGATTGGTAATCGTCTAGCTTCTCTTAGCGTATTGTTAATACGTTCTGATATATTTGTTGTTAAGAAACCCCATCGCTGATTTTTTGTCATACAAAAGAAACCATTTACTTTTATCAATTTGTTTAAGATATCGCCAAGGCTCGAGTTGATTGATTTTATCTCTCTTCTGTATCGAACAAATTTTCTTTCCTGAGTTGTACTTTCTATAGCCTAACAAAACCTTTTGAGGCTCAAGTTCTTGTACTTTTTCTTGAAATTACTTCTTATGTGTCAAATATAGAAGCGATGGTATGCTAAAGGCTCTTTCCATTCCGCCATATTTGAGTTTGCATGTATTATTCCCTTACATAATTATTGATCATGTGCAATAAAATATCTAAACTGATAAAGAAACCAAGACCAACTATGCACAGTCTCTTCATCGACAATGAAATAAGCTATTGGCAATATATTATTTTTAGCATCTTTCGTTACAGCAACAAGTAGCTTCCCCTTGTAAGAACCCTTCAAATGAACACCGTCAATAGAAATAGTAGGTGGACAAAAATGGAATGCATTAATAGCAGGTCCTAATGCCCAAAAATAAACTTAAATGAAACAACATTTGAAGAACTATGTGGATCATGAAACCACTTCAAACGGTATTAGGATTTGAAGCTATCAAAGATGTAATGTACTATGGTAACATATCAAAGCTACTCTCCCATGTTCAGTGTAGGGTCTTTATAGCTTCCCGTATACTATGCCACACCGTCCAATAAGAAACGTCAACATTCAACTTATTTTTATATCTGCTTGAATATTTTTCACCGGATATTCAACATCTTTTTTGAGAGAGTTGATGATGTAAGAGAAATAGTTTTTTATTTAAATTTTTGTTATTATTACCGATACATGATCCAAAGTAGTTGTTTGCATCCACCCAACGAGTAGTTTTCCACATATGATGATTTTTCTTCTTAATTGCATGCATATACTACCACATTTACCAGCTTCCCATCGACATTTTCCCACGACATATGTCGCTGGGAATCCGCACTAAACGACAAAAACATATCCTACGTGGCACAAATTCTCGTGAGAAAAGTCACAAAATTATTGAGAAGTTTTCCCGGCGACATGTCGCCAGTGGATTCAACGGTTATATTTTGACCGAAAATTTCTTCAGTCAACGTGGCGGGAACTTTTCCCGCTTACTTTTCCCAGCGACTTTTAAAAATTCGTAATTAGTGTTAATTACTCTTATTATGACGAGACTTTTTTTAAAAAAATATTATACATGTTTCCCGCGACATGTCCCGGGATTCCGTTGACTTCGTTGACTTTAATAATAATAATAATAATTCCGTTTGACTTCGTTAACCATAACGTAACGACTAATTCGTTAAACGTCTAATGTCTAACCCTAACATATCGACTCATCCGTTGAACGTCTAATGTGTAACCATAACATATGGACTCATCCGTTGAACGTCTAATGTGTAACCGTAACATATCGACTCATCCGTTGAACGTCTAATGTGTAACCATAACATAACGACTCATCCGTTCAACGTCTAGTGTCCAACCCTAACATATCAACACACACCTAAAATTTAATGATAATATATTTTTAACCATAACAACACATAACGATTCTTCCGTTCAACGTCTAATGTCTTACCATAACATAACGACTCATCCGTTGAACGTCTAATGTCCAACCATAACATATCGACTCATCCGTTGAACGTCTAATGTGTAACCATAACATATCGACTCATCCGTTGAACGTCTAATGTGTAACCATAACATATCGACTCATCCGTTGAACGTCTAATGTCTAACCATAACATATCGACTCATCCGTTGAACGTCTAATGTCCAACCCTAACATATCGACTCATCCGTTGAATGTCTAATGTGTAACCATAACATATCGACTCATCCGTTGAACGTCTAATGTCCAACCCTAACATATCGACTCATCCGTTGAACGTCTAATGTGTAACCGTAACATATCGACTCATCCGTTGAACGTCTAATGTGTAACCATAACATATCGACTCATCCGTTGAACGTCTAATGTCCAACCCTAACATATCGACTCATCCGTTGAACGTCTAATGTGTAACCATAACATATCGACTCATCCGTTGAACGTCTAATGTCCAACCCTAACATATCGACTCATCCGTTGAATGTCTAATGTGTAACCATAACATAACGACTCATCCGTTGAACGTCAAATGTCCAACCCTAACATATCAACTCATCCGTTGAACGTCTAATGTGTAACCATAACATATGGACTCATTCGTTGAACGTCTAATGTGTAACCATAACATAACGACTCATCCGTTGAACATCTAATGTCTAACCCTAACATATCGACTCATCCGTTGAACGTCTAACGTTGAATGTCTAATGTGTAACCATAACATATCGACTCATCCGTTGAACGTCTAATGTGTAACCATAACATATCGACTCATCCGTGGAACGTCTAATGTGTAACCATAACATAACGACTCATCCGTTCAACGTCTAGTGTCCAACCCTAACATATCAACACACACCTAAAATTTAATGATAATATATTTTTAACCATAACAACACATAACGACTCATCCGTTGAACATCTAATGTGTAACCATAACATATCGACTCATCCGTTGAACATCTAATGTCCAACCCTAACATATCGACTCATCCGTTGAACGTCTAATATGTAACCATAACATATCGACTCATCCGTTGAACGTCTAATGTGTAACCATAACATAACGACACATCCGTTCAACGTCTAATGTCTAACCATAACATATCGATTCATCCGTTCAACGTCTAATGTCCAACCCTAACATATCGACTCATCCGTTGAATGTCTAATGTGTAACCATAACATAACGACTCGTCCGTTGAACGTCAAATGTCCAACCCTAACATATCGACTCATCCGTTGAACGTCTAATGTGTAACCATAACGTATGGACTCATTCGTTGAATGACTAATGTGTAACTGATATGTGCTTAAACACATACCTTTTCTTTATCAATATAGACCCAAAACAACCAAGGAAAAGACGTTTATTGCTAATATTTGTGGTTTTCTTGAGTTTGTGCTTGTGCAGGTACGGATATGCAAAAACACGCAAAAAGGATCCAAATCGGATGTAAATCCGAGCACGAGAGATCAAGAGAGTTTTAGCTAGGAAGGTCAAGGTTGTGTATTTTGGAAGATTTTATTCTCTAAAGATGATTTTTGAAGTTTCAAAGAAAGTTTGAAGGAAAGTCAAGAATAGTCCCGCAATTTGAGCTTTTGCAAATTGATCCTCAAAGTTTCAGATTTTACAAAAGTCACCCTTGGATTATTTGAGATTTACATGATTGGCCTTTGAAAGAATTTCAGATTTACAATTGTGGTCCCTTGGAATTCAGAATTTACACTTTTGGTCCCTTAAACATACTTTGGGTCACATATTTAATCCTTGTCTTAAAAGCCTAATCCATTTAAACTAACCTTGGCCCAACAAAGTTACCCGAGCCCAATCTCAACACCGCTACCGGTTAGTTAATATAACCCGAAAATCCAACCAAACCCGTGTAATAACCAAGTCAACGCCCATCCACCGTCCAAATACTTGAAATATATTAAAAAATCCCACAAATCCTTCCCTTTTACCCAATTTACCCAGATCATATGAACCCTAATTACCCTTCCCCGTAAATTAATCAATTTCACCACAATTAAGGGCAATATAGTACATTCCCACGACCCCACGACAAAGGGAATGACACCTCATTGATCCGATGGCTATAGGCCACTTGTCGCTTTCTTATTGGTGAGACTTGTCATCGATTTGATCCAAGGGTGGATATCTTAAGATGATGCGTGGGATTCAATCCAAGGGTGCAAATGAGCTCTAAAGAAGCACAAATGATGAAATTCGAGATCCTTCCAAGACCCTTAGCTCATGTTATAAATAGACCTCATTTCTCATTCACAATTGTATCTTAATTTCTGTATTTTTCCTTCTCTCTAGCTTAAGTTGTAGTGGTTATTTGCAATCTCAATGTTTTTATTTTGTAATTCGTATTTTGTACTCATTTTCCTTATTAATACAATTTAGTTTTCATTTTCATTTGTTAGTTTAAGTTTCTTATAATCTAAATCTGCTTATAAACCTACTTTAGTGCTTATTATAGTTTTATAAAAAGCGTTTTTAGCTTGTTTCATCAAAATCTCAAAAATACAAAAAAAATCACATAAAATCATTTGAAAATTAAAAAATCACTTTAGATCGTGTTGTGGATTGATCCACCTTGATTTATTGTTTCTTATAGTTCATTTAAGCTTTGGTAGCTTATTGTGAGCTTGTATTTGTTTTCTCACTCAATTCACAAAAATCTCAAGTTTAGATCGGTATCTCGATTCAGCGTCATGATGTGGTTCTGCTGGTTTTGGATCTGGATTGGTATGGTAATGATGCTAGTTTTGGGTTGAGATCTGAGCTGGAATTGAATTAGGATTAGAGGTTGTTAGGATAGTGGTTCTAGTTTCATCAAAGTGCAAGCCATGGTAAGGAATATTGTAAGTTTCATAACTGTTTTGGTTCATTTCAATCTGCTTGAATCGTTCATTAGCAATTGTTCTGTTTGATGTGGTCTGGATGTTTGTTTAGCTTGATATAGTTTGATATGTTTTTAGTTCATTATCGAGTAGCAAGGAGTGTTTGGAAGTGGTCCTAAATCGTGATATAGATTAGCTAAATTTGTTAGTAATAGTTGCTTCATACTTAAGTAGGTATTTGGAAGTCATTTGAGGTCTTTGTAATTGCAATTTCACTCTTAAAGTCAAAATCTATTGAAACTAATCTAGAATCTGAATCTGTCAACATCAGTAGGTAGAAATAGTTTGCAAATTAGCTCTAAACAAGTAGATCTAGCATTTTGTAATCATCATTAGCCTAAATTTATCATAATCAGTGAATTAAATTGGATCAAATCTCAATAAGGTCAAAGTTTAAAATCTGCTCTTGAAAGTCAAAAGTGGTTTTGACAGCTTTTCACAAACTTGTTCAACCTCTCATAGGTTCATTCTAAGTCCATTTCTATTGTAACTTTGGGATTTCAAGCTTCAACTGGTCTATTTTAAGAAACTGATTTTTGTGGAATCTGGTCTATTCATCTTAAGCCCCAAATAAGTCGCTCTATTAGACAATATTTCCCTGTGCTACACTCAGTTTAGCTGAGTGTGAATCAGCTTTGCTACTATATTGGTCTCATTTGTAAGAGTTAGGATCGATACTTGGCAATATTGTAGTTTTCGGTGGTGTTTAGGACGCATTGTTAGTTTTGGGTTGGCTTATTCAATAAGCCGGTGCATAAGCCCCAACAGTAGGGGTCATCATTGATTTGCTTATTCTAGCAGTTTGCTTATATCATTGATTTGTGCTTAAGGCTTGTTAGGATTAGTTGATTTTAGTTGCATTTAGCTCATTTCAGCTTAAGTTAGCTTTAGTCTCTGTTTGGTTGCTTATTTAGCTTATTTGCTTATCTTAGTAGCTTATTCTAGTATCGGCTTGCATTACATCTTTCATTTTCTACACATAACCTGCTTGTTTCTCATTTTTCATTGATTCATATTATCATTTTAGATTTTTCCTGAGATTTTTATAATTTTTGGTCTTTATTTGCTATTTTTCTCAATTTAAAGTAGTTTTTAATCAATTTTTAATAGGGTTTTATTGCAAATAATTAAGAAAAAGTTCAAAAAAATAATTTTTCATTTTTCTAAGTTTAAGATAAATATAAAAAGCATAAAAAATATTTTTCCTTATTTTTCTCCTTTTATTTGGTATTTTTAATAATTTAAATTAGATTTAAATAGATTTAAATTCATAGAAAATAGAAAATTAATCTGAAAAATACAAAAACAGTTTTGAAAAGTCTTTAGTGTTATTTTAGATTTTTAGAAAGTGATTCCATATTTTTCCCTCTCTCTTTCATAATTTTTAGTTAATTAGTCTTATTTTTAAAGTTAATAATTAGTTTTTAATTTAAATAAATTCAAGAAAATTCCTAAAAAATAGTTTTAATTCATAATTAGTTTTCTAATATCATTTTTAGAGTAAAAGTAGTTTTAGGTTGTTTTTAGGAGTTAGATTAGTCGTAATTGCTTTTATTCGTTTATTTAGTTTTAGCATAGAATTGTGTAGTTTACCTTAATTCTTAGGATTTCCCTTAGATTTTATTCCCTTATGCTTTCCTTATCCCGTAGTTTAGATAATATCCTCTTATGTCCCTTATATTATTCGAATCCCGATTATTGAGACGTGAGTTGGAAATTCCATTCAACCCTCGTTCGAACGATCTCGGTGCTCAAACCTAACACGTTTGAGTTACCCGTGTACTACATACTTCTATTATTGATCAGTGTCCGAGCCGTTTTAAGCTTCTACGGTTAGTCATTCACAAGTGGCTAGCTTGTGTGAGTCAACTTTGACGTTTCGAACGATATCAATTTTTGGCAGCGCCGGGGGAGCTTGTAGCGAGTTTTCGTATTTCCGTCTCGAATCGCGTGCATTTGAAGATCCTTCCCCGAGTGAAGTTCCCGTCATTTTTGTATAAATATATATTTTGAAAAACCCAAAACATTTAAAAACCTAAACATTCTTCCTAGAGTGTTTACAAAACCATAAAAATTAAAAACCAACAAAACAAACCCGACGTTAATTGTTACGTCGGCTCACCTTGAAGGTACAACCTATACACGGGTATAAGGAAAGTCTTGACATTAAATTGCGACGAAGAACGATCCACTCTTCGTTCAGCTCATGGCTGCATACTTTTGAGA
Organism: Chrysanthemum makinoi; assembly: GCA_910596185.1. Taxonomy (NCBI): domain Eukaryota; kingdom Viridiplantae; phylum Streptophyta; class Magnoliopsida; order Asterales; family Asteraceae; genus Chrysanthemum; species Chrysanthemum makinoi. Next base: position 79,575,536 of record OU343216.1, on the reverse strand, counting down.
GCTACCGAGCACTTATTGATGAAGGTTACAAAAGATTGTGTTTTCAAAAATTTTAAATAACCCAAAAATATTCTTCTTTTATCCTCTTAACCCGATAATTCTTGTCTTTTACCCTCTATATGTTTAATTCTCATGGATACGATCAATTATCGTGGTTGCCTTCATTGCCAAAGCCGTATGGAAGAGACACAATTTCGATGTTTGAAATGTATATGTGATTGGTGCAGAAATAATTGTCGGAATGGATTTTGTGATGTATGCCAGAATTTTATCAATCCAAATCCAGATCTCGCTCGTCTTTATGCACGGCTAGAACAAAAGAGTGCTCTAATTGAAGAACATACTCCCTCTCCGGTGAGGGAAATGGAATATGTTTCGAGCCGAAGTGACTCCGAGCCTATCACGAAACGGTGGAAATAGCTAACTCTTATCTAGATAATTCTTCGATTTATCAGCTCTTGTGCATATGGTGCGGCGGACCGAATATGGTGAGAATTGTCTTGCTTGTAGCAATGGAAAATCAGGAACCGAGTTTCACCACAATCCTGACTATGAGCCAACCAATTTCCCTAACCAACCTTTATACCATGAGCCGGAATCATACTCTTGTGAATACTGTGGTGGTCCTCACCAAGGTTTTCAATGTCAAGCTCAATTTAACAACTCAACCTTTGGTTATGAACCTTATTCGTCACAACAATCGTCTTTGTTGTGAGTATTGTGGAGGTCCATACGTTAATTCCGATTGTCGATGCGAATCCGATTGTTTACAAGCAAGTTCCTTGTAACAATTATGATTATCCTTATAACCCACCTCCACAATACCAAGAAATTCAACCACAACCTTCTCTATGTTCTGCAGAATTTAATCAAAAAGTTCAAGAGATCATGATTGATCTTAAAAGTCTATTTGAAAAACTTTCCCACGAAGAAAAGATCCTAATCGAAGACCTATCGAATTATTAGTCAAGAAGCGAAAGTGATCCAACATCGTCCAACTACCTATTATTACGATTCGATTGATGACGATTATATTCCTCCGGTGGCAATCCCACTCCGTTCTGAGCCTTGCATTTCCGACTCTTCCCCTTCACTCACGGTTGAGAGAAGTGGCGTTCTTTGGAAGAAGTCGATGATTCTATTTCTACAGACATTGTTGAACCCGTTGACTCTTTCATAATGGGGATGAGCATCTTAGTACTATTCCGGAAACGGAAGAGACTAGTGTTGAGATTCTTATCCCAATCCCAATTGAGTCAAGGGTTGTTGATATTTGTGATGAGCCTTCTCTTGATATTGAGATGTTCTCCGATTTCGATGATAATTCTTATGGAGACATCGATTTTGTCAAACGATTTACCTTTTGAACGAGCCGGAAAAGAAGAAGAGATTGAGCCCGATGATATTGAGATCGAGGATGAAGCATTACGTCAAACATTGTCGAATGTCTATCTTCTCATTTCTAAGATTGAAGCTTTGAATGATAATTCGAGTCCGCATCCTATCTCCGTTAAAGATAGTGATTTCTCTCCCGAGCTTGAGACTTTCGATTTGATGAAGAGAGATTAGTGGCAAGATCCCACTATTGATGATGTTTATCCTCCGATTCTTGAGCGATTCTATTTCAAGGTTGATTTGAGCAAGGTTTTGAACGAGAATTCGATACTCCCGATCATTGAGGAAGCCGACTCATTTCTTGCTCTTGATGACTTGATACCACCGGGTATTGAGGATGTTGTTATGAATGATCCCGAGGGGGATATGATGTTTCTTGATGGACTGCTTGACTCCCCTTCTTTTGATGAGTCCACCATCACGTATCCCGTTGAGCCAGCATGTGAAGACAAAATCTTTAAACCCGGGATATACATTGATGAGCCTTTTGTTAAAATCATTTCTGGATATAAGGATCTTTTCTTGGATGCCTTCATTTGTGAGCCTAAACCTCTTATCTTTTACTATGAGCTCCCGTCCTTCTTGGAGTTTTCTCATTTCTATCCATCATCCTTTCGTCCACCCGCTAAACCACCGGATGATGGATCCTTCTTACATAATATGCTTTATCCACCCATTTTCTTCTCCACCCAACCCACCCAGTCTCATTCCTTCGGGAATGAGGACACCGCTTTGACCCGGTATCTCTACCACTTTCTTCCCCAAGGACAAATGAATTCGGGGACGAGTCAGGCTAGCTACTCGGTGATCAAAACAGATGGCGCTTAGTGGGAGGCACCCCATGCTTATCCTTCTCTTCTTTCTATTTTCTAATAAGTGACGCGAAGGGGTCTGCCTCTTCGATTTCTCGTGTTTGGTTGTTTGTGATGATGTGTTTAGGATGTTCCCGATATGAAGACTCTCGTGCTCGAAGTTTGTCATTTCTCCACTCGAGTTTCATGATCGATGCTGATGGAAATCCGATATCCTAATCTTATCGACTAACGTTTATCTTCTAGCATACTTAATAAACGGCTTTTAGATTTTCGTGATACCCTTGCTTAAACATTGAGGACAATGTTCCATTCTAGTCTGGGGTAGGGTAATCTTCGATTTGATTTGACCGCACTTGCTTATTTTGTTGTGTTTCTCTCGTAACCCCGTTTTTCCTTAGAAAATGAAAAATTGTGCAAAAATGAGAAAATTTAAAATTTTTGTAAGCTTTTGTTAAGTCTTTTTGATTGAAAGGTTTTGCTAGTCTCTTAGATCAGAAGCTATAAAATGCGAATTCTAGCTCAAAAGGCCAAGAATTTGCAAGTTTCCCTGAGTGACTTTAAATATGCATAACTTTATTTCATTAGACGAAGCATTTGCTAAGTTAATATATGTTTTGACACCTTGTTGACTTTCCGCTGGTGAGTAGGAATAGAATTCTGACTTTACCGGGCGTGTTGAGCCCTAGCTTGTTCCCTTAACCATAGATAACCTAAAATTATCGGCTAAGCATATGCGGATCTCATTATTTGGGATTTTAAATTTGCAGAGATCGAGAAATGATAGAGTTACTTATGAGTTTAGATGCTAAGCGTGGAGTAGTTGGTTCTCTTTAGAACCCATCGAAGGTACTTATGGCTTTTTGTTCCCACAAAATTGTTTCACCCCATATTTGTCTAAATAATTAGAGATGTCGAGTTTTTGGCGATGGTTAGTTCTTTATCTTCTTTAAAGAATATTTGTTTTAAAAATTGGGTACACATCAAGGATCCGTAATAAATAAATGAGTAATCAGTTATAAGTGATAATGTAATAAGTAAAGTTGTGAGCTGCGGTGTCGAGATCGGACCCTTGGATCTTTAGCCCGGATTGAGTGAGGTCTTAGCCTAGCCAGCCGGGATCCTCATTTCATGAAGCCTATAGTCTTGGAATTACCCCGTGAAGCTCCGTGGTTCACAGCTCATACACGTAAAAGTCTAAGTCCTTATAAAAAAAAAAAAAAAAAAAATTGAAAAATGATGAAAAAGTCAAAAGTATAAGTAATAAAAATTCCTTGATGTGGACCTCATTTTTACGACAATGGTTCTTGAGGGAAGGCGGATAACTAATTATCGACTTAGCTTTGTATCTTTATCGGAATAAAAGTTATCGAAACGAGAACTCGAAGAAATTCATTTCTCACAAAAAAATAAAAAATTCTAGAGGAAAATAGGAAAATGGGAACAAAAGGTATTTACACAAGTAACTTCCATGGGTAGTGTTAGCATCTAGAATCGTATGTAACAATGATTTCGGTTTTACGCTTAGTTTGGGACTTGTGAAAAATCAGGGACGATGTATTCTATCCGTATGGTCACTTCACGCTGTGTTGTGTTTTCTACTCCGTGATCCTAACGTGTCGTTTGAAAAATGTTGGAGTTATTGATCGACATGAAAGTTCAACAAACCGTCATTCATAACCGGAATGTGCTTAACCGTAATATCTATACATGAATTGAAAGGTAAACGGGGCGTTTTTAGAATTAAGGCTTTCTTAATCTCTTTTGAGGAATCTTTGCTACTTCTTCATAGGTTTAGTAGAAAGAGATTGAAATCCTTGGTTTTTAGAAGCGTGAGTTGATTGCATTGCGTGGGGACACGGCAATGGTCTCGTCTGGGGTATTTTGATATGTGCTTAAACACATACCTTTTCTTTATCAATATAGACCCAAAACAACCAAGGAAAAGCCGTTTATTGCTAATATTTGTGGTTTTCTTGAGTTTGTGCTTGTGCTGGTATGGATATGCAAAAACAGCAAAAGGATCCAAATCAGATGTAAATCCGAGCACGAGAGATCAAGAGAGTTTTAGCTGAGTCGGAAGGTCAAGGTTGTGTATTTTGGAAGATTTTATTCTCTAAAGATGATTTTTGAAGTTTCAGCAAAGTTTGAAGGAAAGTCAAGAATAGTCCCTGCAATTTGAGCTTTTGACAGAATTGATCCCTCAAAGTTTCAGATTTTACAAAAGTCACCCTTGGATTATTTGAGATTTACATGATTGGCCTTTGAAAGAATTTCAGATTTACAATTGTGGTCCCTTGGAATTCAGAATTTACACTTTTGGTCCCTTAAACATACTTTGGGTCACATATTTAATCCTTGTCTTAAAAGCCTAATCCATTTAAACTAACCTTGGCCCAACAAAGTTACGAGCCCAATCTCACACACACGCTACCCGGTTAGTTAATATAACCCGAAAATCCAACCAAACCCGGTGTAATAACCCAAGTCAACGCCCCATCCACCGGTCAAATACTTGAAATATATTAAAAAATCCCACAAATCCTTCCCGCGCCCCTTTTACCCAATTTACCCAGATCATATGAACCCTAATTACCCTTCCCCGTAAATTAATCAATTTCACCACAATTAAGGGCAATATAGTACATTCCCCGACACCCACTGACAAAGGGAATGACACCTCCATTGATCCGCGCGCTATAGGCCACTTGTCGCTCTCTTATTGGTCGAGACTTGTCATCAGATTTGATCCAAGGGTGGATATCTTAAGATGATGCGTGGGATTCAATCCAAGGGTGCAAATGAGCTCTAAAGAAGCACAAATGATGAAATTCGAGATCCTTCCAAGACCCTTAGCTCATGTTATAAATAGACCTCATTTCTCATTCACAATTGTATCTTAATTTCTGTATTTTTCCTTCTCTCTAGCTTAAGTTGTAGTGGTTATTTGCAATCTCAATGTTTTTATTTTGTAATTCGTATTTTGTACTCATTTTCCTTATTAATACAATTTAGTTTTCATTTTCATTTGTTTGTTTAAGTTTCTTATAATCTAAATCTGCTTATAAACCTACTTTAGTGCTTATTATAGTTTTATAAAACTGTTTTTAGCTTGTTTCATCAAAATCTCAAAAATACAAAAAAATCACATAAAATCATTTGAAAATTAAAAATCACTTTAGATCTGTGTTGTGGATTGATCCACCACTGATTTATTGTTTCTCATAGTTCATTTAAGCTTTGGTAGCTTATTGTGAGCTTGTACTAGTTTTCTCACTCAAATTCACAAAAATCTCAAGTTTAGATCAGTATCTACATTGCTGTCATGATGTGTTCTGCTGTTTTGGATGCGGATTGGTATGGTAATGATGCTAGTTTTGGGTTGAGATCTGAGCTGGAATTGGTTAGGATTAGGGGTATAATTAGGATTAGTGGTTCTTGTTTCATCAAAGTGCAAGCCATAGTGGCTAAGGAATATTGTAAGTTTCATAATCTGTTTTGGTTCATTTAATCTGCTCTGAATCGTTCATTAGTGACAATTGTTCTTTTGATCTGTGGTGGATGTTTGTTTAGCTTGATATAGTTTAGATCGTTTTTAGTTCATTATCGGTAGCTTAAGGAGTGTTTGGAAGTGGTCCTAAATCGTGATATAGAGTTCGCTAAACTGTTAGTAATAGTTGCTTCATACTTAAGTAGGTATTTGGAAGTCATTTGAGGTCTTTGTAATTGCAATTTCACTCTTAAAGTCAAAATCTATTGAAACTAATCTAGAATCTGAATCTTCAACATCGTAGGTAGAAATAGTTTGCAAATTAGCTCTAAACAAGTAGATCTAGCATTTTGTAATCATCATTAGCCTAAATTTATCATAATCAGTGAATTAAATTGGATCAAATCTCAATAAGGTCAAAGTTTAAAATCTGCTCTTGAAAGTCAAAAGTGGTTTTGACAGTTTTTCACAAAACTTGTTCAACCTCTCATAGGTTCATTCTAAGTCCATTTCTATTGTAACTTTGGGATTTCAAGCTTCAACGGTCTATTTTAAGCGCTTTTGTGGAATCTGGTCTATTCATCTTAAGCCCCAAATAAGCTGCTCTATTAGACAATATTTCCCCCTGTTCACACTCGGTTTAAAGCTGAGTGTGAATCAGCAGATTTCTTGCTACTATATTGGTCTCATTTGTAAGAGTTAGGATCTGATACTTGGCAATATTGTAGTTTTCCAGGTGGTGTTTAGGACTGCATTGTTAGTTTTTGGGTTGGCTTATTCAATAAGCTGGTGCATAAGCCCCAACAGTAGGGGGTCATCACTGATTTGCTTATTCTAGCAGTTTGCTTATATCATTGATTTGTGCTTAAGGCTTGTTAGGATTAGTTGATTTTAGTTGCATTTAGCTCATTTCAGCTTAAGTTAGCTTTAGTCTCTGTTTGGTTGCTTATTTAGCTTATTTGCTTATCTTAGTAGCTTATTCTAGTATCGGTTGCATTACATCTTTCATTTTCTACACATAACCTGCTTGTTTCTCATTTTTCATTGATTCATATTATCATTTTAGATTTTTCCTGAGATTTTTATAATTTTTGGTCTTTATTTGCTATTTTTCTCAATTTAAAGTAGTTTTTAATCAATTTTTAATAGGGTTTTATTGCAAATAATTAAGAAAAAGTTCAAAAAAATAATTTTTCATTTTTCTAAGTTTAAGATAAATATAAAAAGCATAAAAAATATTTTTCCTTATTTTTCTCCTTTTATTTGGTATTTTTCACAATTTTAATTAGATTTAAATAGATTTAAATTCATAGAAAATAGGAAAATAATCTGAAAAATACAAAAACAGTTTTGAAAAGTCTTTAGTGTTATTTTAGATTTTTAGGAAGTGATTCCATATTTTTCCCTCTCTCTTTCATAATTTTTAGTTAATTAGTCTTATTTTTAAAGTTAATAATTAGTTTTTAATTTAAATAAATTCAAGAAAATTCCTAAAAAATAGTTTTAATTCATAATTAGTTTTCTAATATCATTTTTAGAGTAAAAGTAATTTTAGGTTATTTTTAGGAGTTAGATTAGTCGTAATTGCTTTTTATTCGCGTTTCGTATTTGCGTTTTAGCATAGAATTGTGTAGTTTACCTTAATTCTTAGGATTTCCCTTAGATTTTATTCCCTTATGCTTTCCTTATCCCGTAGTTTAGATAATATCCTCTTATGTCCCTTATATTATTCGAATCCCGATTATTGAGACGTGAGTTGGAAATTCCATTCAACCCTCGTTCGGAACGATCTCGGTGCTCAAACCTAACACGTTTGAGTTACCCGTGTACTACATACTTCTATTATTGATCAGTGTCCGAGCCGTTTTAAGCTTCTTACGGTTAGTCATTCACAAGTGGCTAGCTTGTGTGAGTCAAGCTTTGACGTTTCGAAACGTATCAGTAACCATAACATAACGACTAATTCGTTGAACGTCTAATGTCTAACCATAACATAACGACTAATTCGTTGAACGTCTAATGTCTAACCCTAACATATCGACTCATTCGTTGAACGTCTAATGTGTAACCATAACATATGGACTCATCCGTTGAACGTCTAATGTGTAACCGTAACATATCGACTCATCCGTTGAACGTCTAATGTGTAACCATAACATAACGACTCATCCGTTCAACGTCTAGTGTCCAACCCTAACATATCAACACACACCTAAAATTTAATGATAATATATTTTTAACCATAACAACACATAACGACTCATCTGTTCAACGTCTAATGTCTAACCATAACATAACGACTCATCCGTTGAACGTCTAATGTCCAACCATAACATATCGACTCATCCGTTGAACGTCTAATATGTAACCATAACATATCGACTCATCCGTTGAACGTCTAATGTGTAACCATAACATAACGACTCATCCGTTCAACGTCTAATGTCTAATCATAACATATCGACTCATCCGTTGAACGTCTAATGTCCAACCCTAACATATCGACTTATCCGTTGAATGTCTAATGTGTAACCATAACATAACGACTCATCCGTTGAACGTCAAATGTCCAACCCTAACATATCGACTCATCCGTTGAACGTCTAATGTGTAACCGTAACATATCGACTCATCCGTTGAACGTCTAATGTGTAACCATAACATATCGACTCATCCGTTGAACGTCTAATGTCCAACCCTAACATATCGACTCATCGGTTGAGCGTCTAATGTGTAACCATAACATATCGACTCATCCGTTGAACGTCTAATGTCCAACCCTAACATATCGACTCATCCGTTGAATGTCTAATGGGTAACCATAACATAACGACTCATCCGTTGAACGTCAAATGTCCAACCATAACATATCAACTCATCCGTTGAACGTCTAATGTGTAACCATAACATATGGACTCATTTGTTGAACGTCTAATGTGTAACCATAACATAACGACTCATCCGTTCAACGTCTAATGTCTAACCATAACATATCGACTCATCCGTTGAACGTCTAATGTCTAACCCTAACATATCGACTCATCCGTTTAATGTCTAATGTGTAACCATAACATATGGACTCATCCGTTGAACGTCTAATGTGTAACCATAACATATCGACTCATCCGTTTAACGTCTAATGTGTAACCATAACATAACGACTCATCCGTTCAACGTCTAGTGTCCAACCCTAACATATCAACACACACCTAAAATTTAATGATAATATATTTTTAACCATAACAACACATATCGACTCATCCGTTCAACGTCTAATGTCTAACCCTAACATATCGACTCATCCGTTGAACGTCTAATGTCCAACCCTAACATATCGACTCATCCGTTGAACGTCTAATATGTAACCATAACAGATCGACTCATCCGTTGAGCGTGTAATGTGTAAGCATAACATAGCGACTCATCCGTTGAACGTCTAACGTGTAATCATAACATATCGACTCATCCATTGAACGTCTAATGTCTAACCCTAACATATCTACTCATCCGTTGAATGTCTAATGTGTAACCATAACATAACGACTCATCCGTTGAACGTCAAATGTCCAACCCTAACATATCGACTCATCCGTTGAACGTCTAATGTGTAACCATAACGTATGGACTCATTCGTTGAATGTCTAATGTGTAACCATAACATAACGACTCATCCGTTCAACGTCTAATTTCTAACCATAACATAACGACTAATTCGTTGAACGTCTAATGTCTAACCCTAACATATCGACTCATTCGTTGAACGTCTAATGTGTAACCATAACATATGGACTCATCCGTTGAACGTCTAATTTGTAACTGTAACATATCGACTCATCCTTTGAACGTCTAATGTGTAACCATAACATAACGACTCATCCGTTCAACGTCTAGTGTCTAACCCTAACATATCAACACACACCTAAAATTTAATGATAATATATTTTTAACCATAACAACACATAACGACTCATCCGTTCAACGTCTAATGTCTAACCATAACATAACGACTCATCCATTGAACGTCTAATGTCCAACCATAACATATCGACTCATCCGTTGAACGTCTAATATGTAACCATAACATATCGACTCATCCGTTGAACGTCTAATGTGTAACCATAACATAACGACTCATCCGTTCAACGTCTAATGTCTAACCATAACATATCGACTCATCCATTCAACGTCTAATGTCCAACCCTAACATATCGACTCATCCGTTGAATGTCTAATGTGTAACCATAACATAACGACTCATCCGTTGAACGTCAAATGTCCAACCCTAACATATCGACTCATCCGTTGAACGTCTAATGTGTAACCATAACATATCGACTCATCCGTTGAACATCTAATGTGTAACCATAACATATCGACTCATCCATTGAACGTCTAATGTCCAACCCTAACATATCAACTCATCCGTTGAATGTCTAATGTGTAACCATAACATAACGACTCATCCGTTGAACGTCAAATGTCCAACCCTAACATATCAACTCATCCGTTGAACGTCTAATGTGTAACCATAAAATATGGACTCATCCGTTGAACGTCTAATGTGTAACCATAACATACCGACTCATCCGTTAAACGTCTAATGTCTAACCATAACATATCGACTCATCCGTTGAACGTCTAATGTCTAACCCTAACATATCGACTCATCCGTTGAATGTCTAATGTGTAACCATAACATATCGACTCATCCGTTGAACGTCTAATGTGTAACCATAACATATCGACTCATCCGTTGAACGTCCAATGTGTAACCATAACATAACGACTCATCCGTTCAACGTCTAGTGTCCAACCCTAACATATCAACACACACCTAAAATTTAATGATAATATATTTTTAACCATAACAACACATAACGACTCATCCGTTCAACGTCTAATGTCTAACCATAACATAACGACTCATCCGTTGAGCGTCTAATGTCCAACCCTAACATATCGACTCATCCGTTGAACGTCTAATGTGTAACCATAACATATCGACTCATCCGTTGAACGTCTAATGTGTAACCATAACATATCGACTCATCCGTTCAATGTCTAATGTCTAACCATAACATATCGACTCATCCGTTGAACGTCTAATGTGTAACCCTAACATATCGACTCATCCGTTGAATGTCTAATGTGTAACCATAACATATCGACTCATCCGTTGAACGTCAAATGTCCAACCCTAACATATCAACTCATCCGTTGAACGTCTAATGTGTAACCATAACATATGGACTCATTCGTTGAACGTCTAATGTGTAACCATAACATAACGACTCATCCGTTCAACGTCTAATGTCTAACCATAACATATCGACTCATCCGTTGAACGTCTAATGTCTAACCCTAACATATCGACTCATCCGTTGAATGTCTAATGTGTAACCATAACATATGGACTCATCCGTTGAACGTCTAATGTGTAACCATAACATATCGACTCATCCGTTGAACGTCTAATGTGTAACCATAACATAACGACTCATCCGTTCAACGTCTAGTGTCCAACCCTAACATATCAACACACACCTAAAATTTAATGATAATATATTTTTAACCTTAACAACACATAACGACTCATCTGTTCAACGTCTAATGTCTAACCATAACATAACGACTCATCCGTTGAACGTCTAATGTCCAACCCTAACATATCGACTCATCCGTTGAACGTCTAATATGTAACCATAACATATCGACTCATCCGTTGAACGTCTAATGTGTAACCATAACATAACGACTCATCCGTTGAACGTCTAATGTGTAACCATAACATATCGACTCATCCGTTGAACGTCTAATGTCCAACCTAACATATCGACTCATCCGTTGAATGTCTAATGTGTAACCATAACATATCGACTCATCCGTTGAACGTCTAATGTCCAACCCTAACATATCGACTCATCCGTTGAACGTCTAATGTGTAACCATAACGTATAGACTCATTCGTTGAATGTCTAATGTGTAACCATAACATAACGACTCATCCGTTCAACGTCTAATGTCTAACCATAACATAACGACTAATTCGTTGAACGTCTAATGTCTAACCCTAACATATCGACTCATTCGTTGAACGTCTAATGTGTAACCATAACATATGGACTCATCCGTTGAACGTCTAATGTGTAATTGTAACATATCGACTCATCCTTTGAACGTCTAATGTGTAACCATAACATAACGACTCATCCGTTCAACGTCTAGTGTCTAACCCTAACATATCAACACACACCTAAAATTTAATGATAATATATTTTTAACCATAACAACACATATCGACTCATCCGTTCAACGTCTAATGTGTAACCATAACATATCGACTCATCCATTGAACGTCTAATGTCCAACCCTAACATATCGACTCATCCGTTGAATGTCTAATGTGTAACCATAACATAACGACTCATCCGTTGAACGTCAAATGTCCAACCCTAACATATCAACTCATCCGTTGAACGTCTAATGTGTAACCATAAAATATGGACTCATTCGTTGAACGTCTAATGTGTAACCATAACATAACGACTCATCCGTTCAACGTCTAATGTCTAACCATAACATATCGACTCATCCGTTGAACGTCTAATGTCTAACCCTAACATTTCGACTCATCCGTTGAACGTCTAATGTGTAACCATAACATATGGACTCATCCGTTGAACGTCTAATGTGTAACCATAACATATCGACTCATCCGTTGAACGTCTAATGTGTAACCATAACATAACGACTCATCCGTTCAACGTCTAGTGTCCAACCCTAACATATCAACACACACCTAAAATTTAATGATAATATATTTTTAACCATAACAACACATAACGACTCATCCGTTCAACGTCTAATGTCTAACCATAACATAACGACTCATCCGTTGAACGTCTAATGTCCAACCCTAACATATCGACTCATCCGTTGAACGTCTAATATGTAACCATAACATATCGACTCATCCGTTGAACGTCTAATGTGTAACCATAACATAACGACTCATCCGTTCAATGTCTAATGTCTAACCATAACATATCGACTCATCCGTTCAACGTCTAATGTCCAACCCTAACATATCGACTCATCCGTTGAATGTCTAATGGGTAACCATAACATATCGACTCATCCGTTGAACGTCGAATGTCCAACCCTAACATATCAACTCATCCGTTGAACGTCTAATGTGTAACCATAACATATGGACTCATTCGTTGAACGTCTAATGTGTAACCATAACATAACGACTCATCCATTGAACGTCTAATGTCTAACCATAACATATCGACTCATCCGTTGAACGTCTAATGTCTAACCCTAACATATCGACTCATCCGTTGAATGTCTAATGTGTAACCATAACATATCGACTCATCCGTTGAACGTCTAATGTGTAACCATAACATATCGACTCATCCGTTGAACGTCTAATGTGTAACCATAACATAACTACTCATCCGTTCAACGTCTAGTGTCCAACCCTAACATATCAACACACACCTAAAATTTAATGATAATATATTTTTAACCTTAACAACACATAACGACTCATCCGTTCAACGTCTAATGTCTAACCATAACATAACGACTCATCCGTTGAACGTCTAATGTCCAACCCTAACATATCGACTCATCCGTTGAACGTCTAATATGTAACCATAACATATCGACTCATCCGTTGAACGTGTAATGTGTAACCATAACATAACGACTCATCCGTTCAACGTCTAATGTCTAACCATAACATATCGACTCATCCGTTCAACGTCTAATGTCCAACCCTAACATATCGACTCATCCGTTGAATGTCTAATGTGTAACCATAACATAACGACTCATCCGTTGAACGTCAAATGTCCAACCCTAACATATCGACTCATCCGTTGAACGTCTAATGTGTAACCATAACGTATAGACTCATTCGTTGAATGTCTAATGTGTAACCATAACATAACGACTCATCCGTTCAACGTCTAATGTCTAACCATAACATAACGACTAATTCGTTGAACGTCTAATGTCTAACCCTAACATATCGACTCATTCGTTGAACGTCTAATGTGTAACCATAACATATGGACTCATCCGTTGAACGTCTAATGTGTAACTGTAACATATCGACTCATCCTTTGAACGTCTAATGTGTAACCATAACATAACGACTCATCCGTTCAACGTCTAGTGTCTAACCCTAACATATCAACACACACCTAAAATTTAATGATAATATATTTTTAACCATAACAACACATAACGACTCATCCGTTCAACGTCTAATGTCTAACCATAACATAACGACTCATCCATTGAACGTCTAATGTCCAACCATAACATATCGACTCATCCGTTGAACGTCTAATATGTAACCATAACATATCGACTCATCCGTTGAACGTCTAATGTGTAACCATAACATAACGACTCATCCGTTCAACGTCTAATGTCTAACCATAACATATCGACTCATCCATTCAACGTCTAATGTCCAACCCTAACATATCGACTCATCCGTTGAATGTCTAATGTGTAACCATAACATAACGACTCATCCGTTCAACGTCTAATGTCTAACCATAACATATCGACTCATCCATTCAACGTCTAATGTCCAACCCTAACATATCGACTCATCCGTTCAACGTCTAATGTCCAACCCTAACATATCGACTCATCCGTTGAATGTCTAATGTGTAACCATAACATAACGACTCATCCGTTGAACGTCAAATGTCCAACCCTAACATATCGACTCATCCGTTGAACGTCTAATGTGTAACCGTAACATATCGACTCATCCGTTGAACGTCTAATGTGTAACCATAACATATCGACTCATCCGTTGAACGTCTAATGTCCAACCCTAACATATCGACTCATCCGTTGAATGTCTAATGTGTAACCATAACATAACGACTCATCCGTTGAACGTCAAATGTCCAACCCTAACATATCAACTCATCCGTTGAACGTCTAATGTGTAACCATAAAATATGGACTCATTCGTTGAACGTCTAATGTGTAACCATAACATATCGACTCATCCGTTCAACGTCTAATGTCTAACCATAACATATCGACTCATCCGTTGAACGTCTAATGTCTAACCCTAACATATCGACTCATCCGTTGAACGTCTAATGTGTAACCATAACATATCGACTCATCCGTTGAACGTCTAATGTGTAACCATAACATATCGACTCATCCGTTGAACGTCTAATGTGTAACCATAAATAACGACTCATCCGTTCAACGTCTAGTGTCCAACCCTAACATATCAACACACACCTAAAATTTAATGATAATATATTTTTAACCATAACAACACATAACGACTCATCCGTTCAACGTCTAATTTCTAACCATAACATAACGACTCATCCGTTGAACGTCTAATGTCCAACCCTAACATATCGACTCATCCGTTGAACGTCTAATATGTAACCATAACATATCGACTCATCCGTTGAACATCTAATGTGTAACCATAACATAACGACTCATCCGTTCAATGTCTAATGTCTAACCATAACATATCGACTCATCCGTTCAACGTCTAATGTCCAACCCTAACATATCGACTCATCCGTTGAATGTCTAATGTGTAACCATAACATAACGACTCATCCGTTGAACTTCAAATGTCCAACCCTAACATATCGACTCATCCGTTGAACGTCTAATGTGTAACCATAACGTATGGACTCATTCGTTGAATGTCTAATGTGTAACCATAACATAACGACTCATCCGTTCAACGTCTAATGTCTAACCATAACATATCGACTCATCCGTTGAACGTCTACTGTCTAACCCTAACATATCGACTCATCCGTTGAACGTCTAATGTGTAACTATAACATATGGACTCATCCGTTGAACGTCTAATGTGTAACCATAACATATCGACTTACCCGTTGAACGTCTAATGTCCAACCCTAACATATCGACTCATCCGTTGAATGTCTAATGTGTAACCATAACATATCGACTCATCCGTTGAACGTCTAATCTCTAACCCTAACATATCGACTCATCCGTTAAACATCTAATGTGTAACCATAATATATCGACTCATCCGTTGAAAGTCTAATGTCTAACCCTAACATATCGACTTATCCGTTAAACGTCTAATGTGTAACCATAACATATCGACTCATCCGTTGAACGTCTAATGTGTAACCCTAACATATCGACTCATCCGTTGAACGTCTAATGTGTAACCCTAACATATCGACTCATCCGTTGAACGTCTAATGTGTAACCATAACATATTGACTCATCCGTTGAACGTCTAATATCTAACCCTAACATATCGAATCATCCGTTGAACGTCTAATGTGTAACCATAACATTTTGATACGCTGTCATATCAAAAACTGACACATGTCATTATTTTTAACGTAACAACACATCAAAATATGCATATTTAATCACTTTATTAAAGTTTGTTACATTTAATGATATTTTTTTTATAGTTTACGTACAAAAACAAAGCTAAACATATTTTTTTATGATATATTTTTATGGCTAAACATTAAGTTTACGTATAAAATAAAATTAAGTTAATTTTATAAAATAGAATTTGATTTTTTTTATCGCTAAACATTAAAATAAAATATATATATATGTTTCTCCAGCGACATGTCACCGGGGATTCCTTTTGACTTCGTTGACTTTACCGTAACAACACATGTCATTATTTTTAATGATAAAATAAAATTAAGTTAATTTTCCCCGGCGACATGTCGCCGGGGATACCCACCCCCCAAAAATTTCATTATCGCGCCAATTATGCTAAACGACAAAAAAAGAAACTTTCCCCGGAGACTTGTCGCCGG
>OU343216.1:79533803-79558889 GCA_910596185.1 Chrysanthemum makinoi | reverse complement strand
ACCTCGAGTACCTCTTAATAATTCTACACCATCCAGTTCTCTAACGAAGCAAGTATGTTTTCTAAAAGCCACTTCTAGATCGGAATCATAGAATTGACCGACAGAGAACAAATTATGACCAAGACCTTCCACATAATATACCCTGGAAATTACACTTTTACCAACCACATAATCTCCATAACCCATAATAGCTCCAAAATGGTCGTTCCCGAATCTAACTGTCCTGATGAATTTGCTCACGAAGTTCATGAGCCGCGACCGGTCTCCAGTCATATGCTTGGAACAGCCTGAGTCCAAGTACCACAGAACGATTTGAACGACCTGCAGTTGAACACAGACAAGAATGGATAACTCGATAATTGGGATCCCCATGCAAGAATGGGTTCCACTTGGTTAGTAACAGTAATTGGAACACCCACATCAGAAATAGAAACATCCATATCAGAAGTAGAAGCAATGGAATCATTAGGTATAGATGCAGTGCTGGTGTCTGTATTTGACCTATTCAAAGTATGTTCACTTCTTAAGGGAATAGCTCTACCAGTAGGCATCCATTTTCTAGTGGGCATAGTCTTAGCAGTTTGAGGGCAAAACTGATTATTCTTATGGCCAAAAGGTATCCAATAATAACCTATCTTTATAAATGTTCTTCCTGTGGGTTTCCATTATTTTCTAACAATCTTTCGTCTTTGCCTTTTAGCCTTCTTTGCATGATTTTTTGCATTAACAATTTTAACGGGCATTTGACAAAGATTAGACAAAGCATTCACACCATAATCATGATTAGCAACAGAATTCATACAGACATCATTACATGGTTTGCAAATAGTATCAGAATTCGAATTAATTACAGTACGCCTATGGCTAATACTAGAATCAACACGATTCGTTTTATTCAACATAGACTTAAATTTCCTAGGTTGGTCTTCTACTCTCTTCCAATGCACATTTTTAGCTTGCGAGGTCCTATCTTGCTTGGTATTGCCTGGAGGCTTTGACCTGCTTGCTTTAATGTTACTGATTACTCCTGTAGAGGGAATTATGGGAACATTAGTTGGTTGATCTACTTTTTGCATTCCTGAACTAGACGTGCAAGGATCTGTATTACTAGAAGGTACATTGATGTTCACTTTCTTAAAACTGGGCCTAGAATGGTTTGAATGCTTGGCACTAGGCATAGAACAAGGCATCACAGCTTTGACTTTTGCACCTAAGGATTTAGGACATGTTGCAATTACACATTCTAGCAGCTCTTGAGATCGTTTGGCCTGGAGGCAAGCAAACCTAGTTTCTCTATCAAGAGGTTTGTTAATGAAATCCTCTTCGACAATCTCACGGAGACATTCTAGACTATCCTTAAGGTAAGCACAATAGTCATGAAAAGCAGGTTCATTATTCCTAAGATGAGGAGGAATGTATTTAACAGTAACAGTGTATTTGCAGTCAGAGGATGACTTTGAGACAACATTCTTATTAAAAACAAGTGGCAGTTTCCCATTTCCCTGACTTCTCAGATTCTCAATTTCCTTTTGTAAAGACGTTATTTTTTCGTTGTTTTGGTCACGGGTGACTTTCATTGAATCATATAACTCTTTAAAGTGTCATTTAACTTTTTCATTTTCTTCTAGAAAACTCTCGTTTTCCTTTTGTAAGGCATTAACTAAGTTTTGAAGATGAAAAGTTTGAGAGTACTGAGAATCTAAAGGAGGAGGCATTTGGGATCCAGTCACATTGTTCTTTTCACCCTTCAATTGAGAGATTTGGGCTTTCAACTTTTTGATCGTGTTACAATGAGCTCGAATCTGTTCATCACGTTTGCTAATTTCAAAAACTGCATCAAATTCAGGAGCCTCCAAGGATGTCTTGATATTTGAGGTTTTAACATTTTCTTTTAGATGTTGCTATTTTAGTTGTAAATCAAAATGTTCAACTTCTAGTTTAGAAAGATGCTTTACCAAATTATCGTGATCATCCTGATCAATTTTCTCATTAAGTTTCGAATTAATCTTTTCAAGCTTAATGACAAGATCATGGGAGACTTTCAGAGCAACAGATAATTCATGAAATTGAGAAGCATTAATGGAGCAATTCGTAGCAGTGTAAAACACATCTTGAGCAATACATTCAGAAATAAGATTCTCATTCAAGGTATGCAAGTTCTTCCTCTCAATCTCATTATATTTTAATGCTCGCTCATAGTCACTAACCTCAACTATCATTGCATCAAATTCCTTTTCCATTCCTTTAATATCTGAATCTATCCCCTTTTTAAGACTCTCAAAATGATCTTTTAGTAGTTTAAAGAAAGGCATGACCTCAGTTAGATAGCATTCTTTTGTTTGCTCAAAACCCCTTTCCCCTTCAGTTATCCCAGTGGGTGTGATCCTTTTCTTACAAGTTTTCTCAAAATCGACAAATAGTTGAAGAATAACATATTGGCTGATTAGGGTCTTGCTCTTAGTGGCAATAGATCTAGGGACTAAATGCATAGGTGTATTTGGAGGATACACAGTCGCGGCAGGCATTTTCCTAAGGGGAGGGTTTGTTTCAACAAGATTTTCAGCTTTTTGCTTATCTAAATCCTTTTTCCAGAAAACTTGTTCAGGTGTTAACAACGTTTGAGGCTTAAATTTGTTTAAGGAAATCCAATTCTCCTTCTTGTAATCATGGGGTGTGATAGTTATTTTCTTCTCTTTACATTTAGGATCATCTAGTTTCTTGTTCATCTTTTCCCTAGTGACTTCATCAGATTTCTTATCTTCCTCAGTGCACTCAGCGCAACTAGGTTTCTATCTAGGTTTAAGGATTTCATTGCCATCATAAAGTACCTTATGAGCATTTCTAGCCTTTTTAATGACCTATGGATTTGGTTCCTCAACAAGGGGAATGCTATGCTTATCGCTTAAGACTCTATGCTTAGTGATCATGTGGGCAGTCTGAATGGTGTTCCCTTGTACGTACAACTTGTTTTCAAGCTTGTTTTTCAAAGTTTTCAGATTAGAAAAATCTTTCAAAAGTTTTGATTCCTTAGCATTAAATTCTTGCTTAAGCATTTTCACATTTTCTTGAAGTTCTTGTTTTTGCTTAGCAGTTTTAGATAGCTTTTCTTGTAAGGAATTTAACTCTTGTTTTAATACTTCTTCTCTAAAATTACTTTTTCTAATGATTGTACGCATTTGGTCATCCATTTCCTGCTCACGGGTGGTCAACTCAAATTTAGCACGTTGTTCATAAATAGCAACACGTTCTTTATAGGCATTCAGTTCAGAGATAACATAATCTTCAGGGGCACATGCAGTGAATTCATCAAAGACATAGTCATTATTGACTGCAGAAGATGCATTACTTGGTACAATCTCACTTTCACTTTGCTTCACATATTGATCATATGGGACAACATTGCTATTACCCACATCATCAATATCTGATTCATAAGTCTCAAGAGATTGTACTTCATTATGCATCTTTCGCTCATCAACATCATCATATAGTTTTAATACCTCTGAGATGATTTTATCTTTGGATGGTCCAGCTTGTGGTGAAGGTGAGACTTTAGGAGAGACCATTGGAGAAATGCTAGCCATGAAAATGGTTTGTGCAGTGGGTTCTTCATCAACATCAGAGTCGTATGCATCACAATCAGCTACTTGAAAGGCATTCTGATGATTATGGCCTATCTCCTGAATTGGTTGCTCATCCACATCTGCATCATATGTCTTAGCATTTCCCTCAGCCAAGAACAACAACTCCTCTTCATCCAAAGCTGCACCATTATCCTGAGCTTGCACAAGCAACATCTTGTCCCTGAAGTACTCGGCATTCTGAGGGCGTTTTGGTGATGTGCAGTTCCTTGCAATGTGTCCCTCACCACCACAGTTGTAACATTTGATAGGCTTAGTTTGTCCTTGATTTCCAATCCTTCCTCGATTCTGATTTGCAGCATACCCTCTACCAGCTCCACCTCTTCCTTGTTCGTACTGCCTTTCTTGAACTGGCTGCACCATAACTTTCCCATCTCTGACTAGAGCATGATTGTGAAGATTGGATGCAGTTCTTATCTCATTTTTGGTGTGAAGACGGTTGGTATGTGTACTGAGAGTCAAGTTTTGTTTAACCATAAGAACCAGTTGAGTAATGAAGTGTCCCACGGCTGCATCAGCATCAGCTTGTTTGAATCTTGGATCGGGAATGAGTTTGCGATTGCCATCACCCATGGGTATAACTTGAGATGCTTTGGTAGTAATTCCAATGTTTGAGTAGAAAGCAGTTGAATCATTTGATGAGCTTGTCTCTCCCTGGTTAGTTTTGAACTGATCAAGAATCCTTTTTTCAAACTTAGCATGTCTTTCATTCTGGAGAAGAGAGCTTCACAGATGTGACAAACTTGTGCCATTCGGGATTCATGTTGTTTACAAACTTTGAATTCAACTGAATGTTAGGCATGGTCATTCTGATGTTCCTCATGTCATTCACAAGCTTATGGAATCTCACATAGTACTCATAGACACTCTCATCCGGTTTCATCTTGAAATGCTCAAATTCATCATATAATTGAGATTCTCTGTCTTCAGTTAATTCGAACCTGAGAGAAGCATCTTGACATTATCCCATACAGCCTTTGCTTCAGTGTTGTGGTTGATAAGCTTGTATATGTCTTTTGGAAGACCTTGCAATATGATGTTAGAAGCCCTGATATCTGCATCAAATCTCTTCTTCTCCTTATCATTGAGCTCATCATACGTCTTTGGTCTGTCTATTCCATAGATCATTGTTCCATCTTCAGCTGTATCAATTATGTCTCTAGTAGTCTCAACCCGATACGGTCCTTCATCAATGGATTTGAGAATGTTGACTCCATTTTCCTTTCCAAGACAATACAATCTGATTCGTTGAGCCCAAGAGTCGTAGTCATTTCTGTCAAACATGGGTGGACGAGTATCTGAACCAGCTGCTTGAACATCCTCGGCAACAGTGGAGATGATTGTAGGAACGTTGGTAGACATGTTGACAGATTAAACGGGATTTTATAACTCTATGATTAAACCGGGAAATAAATTCTTTCACGGGATTTTACAAAATCAAGAGAAAACCGTATTACAGACAGAGTCAACCAAGTCGCTAAGAAAAACTGAACCAAGTCGCTAAGCACCAAGTCGCTAAGACACAGTTAAGTCGCTAAATAACAACTCGCTAAGCACCAAGTCGCTAGCAAAATTTTGACAGCAAGTCGCTAAGCACCAAGTCGCTAAGTTGTCAAGTCGCTAAAGAGCAACTCGCTAAGCACCAAATCGCTAAGTTGTCAAGTCGCTAAAGAGCAACTCGTTAAGCACCAAATCGCTAACACCAAGTCGCTAACAAACTTAAGTACAAGTCGCTAACTTTCACCAAGTCGCTACTCGTAGTGGAGACTCCACTAAGTGTACTTTTTGTTGGCTTGTCTCAATAGACAAGTCGCTAGCTCAACTCGCTAAGACCTTCAACTACAACTCGCTACCAAATTGCAAAGTAAGTCGCTAGCAAGAAAACTTATCCGTGGCCCAAGTCGCTACCTAGAAAATCACATAAACACCACTTTTCAATCCAAAAACAACCCAACCACGATGATTCAAGCTTACCAAATCAAAACCCAAGCACATACAATGATTCTAAACACAAAACAACACCCAAGATTCAAACTTTAACACTAGAAATGATCCAAATGATGCAAAAACCACTAAACTTATTCAAACTCTAAAACCACCTAAAAGTCACTAGAAATCCAAAGATATGTAAGAGATGATCAAACCATGGCTCTTGATACCATTTGTAACATATTGGATTTCACAAACACACTAAACCATAAGATCAAATAGGCGTATTATGAGTTCTAGAGAGAGAAAGTTAGAGGTTTAGGGAACTTTAGTGAGAGAAAGAAAAATCTTATTATGAGCTCCAACTCTCTACCTTGGGAAGTAGAGAGTATTTATAGTACTTACATAAAACGCCACCTAATGTGTAACACCCCCAAAATATCGCAGCGGAAGATTGTGTCGTTGGGGTGCTACTTCATAATACAAAGTACAAGTTATAGAAAACGACCTCTAAATGAGACGTTTTGAAAAGTTACCATTCGATTAATGAAATCAGAGTTACAAACAATGAGGTCCCAAAGTATAATATATAATGTTTACAAAATGTTTCGAATGGTAAATGATAAAAGCGTAAGTCTTCAAAATATGTCGTGCGACTCTAAGTTCCATGCAATAGCTATCACCTTATGACCTGAGATAAACATGCTAAAAGTGTCAACACAAAGGTTGGTGAGTTCATAGAGTTTGTTTTGAATAAGTTGAAAAACCTTTAAAGAACGTTCAGGCAGCAAAGGCATTGTAAATCCACTCAGTTCCAAGTTCCGCCATAAAGAACTTGCAACCTGTGTGTTCACAACCCACTACTAAAATATAGTACATTTTATAGTCAAGCACACATACAATCATAATAGTTCACATTATTGCACTTAGTGTTGCTCCGTCTATATTGGGAGACTTATCAAGTTTACGAGGGACCGCTCCGTGTATGTTGGGAGACTTACCATCGACTTATCATGTGAACTAGGGGACTGCTCCGTGTATGTTGGGAGACTTACCATCGAATTATCAGAACGAGGGACTGCCCGTGTATGTTGGGAGACTTACCATCGACTTATCGAACTAGGGACTGCTCCCGTGTATATTGGGAGACTTATCATCGCCTTAAGTATAACACAATCAAGTATAACGCAATCAAGTATAACGCAATCAAGTATAATGCAATCAAGTATAACGCAATCAAGTATAATGCAATCAAGTATAATGCTTTGAGTGTTTATACAAGTAAAAGCAAGTAGTTGAGCATGTATCTCTCCCCAAAGAGTTTGTAAAACAATTAAGCGAGTAAAAGTGGGGCTACGAACTCACGATAATCAGTAAAAGTTTAGAGTACTTATGAAAGTAAATGAAAATAGTTGAGCATGTATCTCCCCCAAAAGTAATTCAAAATGTATAAAAGTAGGGGCTATGAAACTCACGGTAATCAGTAAAAGTTTAGAGTACTTATGAAAGTAAATGAAAATAGTTGAGCATGTATCTCCCCCAAAGAGTTTGTAAAACAAGCATTAAAAGAGTAGGGGCTATGACTCACCTGATAATAACTGATGAATGATACTAGAAAATTGGGCAGCGCTTCCGCATCTAAATTCAAAAATCCATTTCCTAAACTATAAAAACCTCTAAATCACCTCATATCTACCCCATAACTATCCCAATAGCTTCAAAAACAAAAACCCATCTTTAATATTGCCCGATCTATTCTTGCAAAAGTTTTGAGAATTTGCCGGGACCCACAGCTCCAACCCACCATTGTGTAGCTCTTAATCCAACCGCGGAAATACAAAATAAACTTAATTTTTACGTAGAGAATACTAATGCCTTCAACTTATGTGTATAACTCGGAGCCTGAAAATCAAGTATGGAGGGTGTATGGAGGGTGGCGACATCAAGGAGGAGGGGGAAATGTGTGTGTTTTTCTGTGAAATAAAATGAACTAGTTTTTTTTCTATTTATAGGGAAATATCCTGAAAATATCTAGATATTTTGATGAATAGTGTTTAGATATTTTGATGAATAGTGTTTAGATATTTTTGAAAATATATAGATATTTATAAATAGTAACTAGATATTTATATATTATGAGTACAGAGTACATTGTTTATGCATGAAAATTGTGTAAAAGTATTTACTTATTCAATTTAGGCGAAATCAGTAAATAATAAAAATTACGGTGAATAGTAATTTGTGAATAGTAATTTTCGGAAAAAAAAGTTTGAGTTTAAATAATGACCCAAAATATGATGAATAGTAACAGTGAATAGTAAAAATGAATAGTGACCCGAAAATGCGAATTGTTACATGACGGGCTGTGGATTAGGCATACAGTGGGTAAAGACCCGTCTATCCTCCACGGTGTTACAAAGCTAAATACTACTTAACATAAAATAACTACGATTCTGAGCTTTCTAACGATTACATATACTTGAGGTGACCGACACTTTAACTTCTGGATTTTCCAAATCCTAACAGAATTGGTTTGTATGATTAATATGAGCGGCTAAGCACCTCTTGGTGTTGGCCTAGTTATGATTCCTTAATTGTTTTGTTTGCGTTTATATTACTTCCGTACAATTATTTCTAAGTGTATGCATGCATAGTTTATTGGTAGCTACCCTTGGTTTGGTAGTTTTGAATGGCGGTAGAGGCCAATTGCCTAGGAGATATGACCAACTGACTCTAGGTGAGCGGACTGAGACGGGAAGGGTAAGATATGACCAACTGACGACCCTTTCTACTTGTGCGATTTGACCAACTGATCACCTACCGTTTGGATGAACTTAAGAATTAGGGGGTGAGTATTTTAGTTGCTAACGCCCGCACTCACTATTATAAATCTAGCATGTAGCGGTACTTAATGACTTGGCTTAGGGGACCGGGAACAACAGGACTTATGAGGGACACCGCTTCTCCTGTGGTGGCATCTTTGCTGATAGTTCAGGGCTAATTGACCAAATGTTGTCCTCTCGACTTTGACCCCACCTGAAGTAATTGGAAGTAAGTAGACGTAGACATAACTAGCTAGGAGGATTAACTAGGTTAGCACTACTCTCCTCTATTGATTTACCCTTTACCTTTTATTTGCCTTTATTTGCTTTATTCTGCTTTAATAGTTTAATTAATTAATTCCTTATCGAAACCATTATTAATCTGTGACACCTAGACTTAGTAATAATCCGACACACATAGCTCTTGGGACGACCTCGGCTTTACCGATTACTACATTACACACGACCGGTACACGCCTGTTAGTGCACTAGGGTAGACCATAGGTATAACGAGACTTTATAAATATTAAACCTCGGTCAAGAAAACCTGCATCAAGTTTTTGGCACCGGCTGGGAGCTATTTTAGGATTTCATATTAAGTCTATTTTTAATTTTCTTTCTTAAATGTCAAGATACAAGACTCGCAGCTCGAGGCCTTATCTGGCCACCCCATTCGACGATCCGGAGAAGCAATTTCGGACAAGGAAAGTTTACTCGCCGATTCCTATTCACAACATCTTCTCATTTTACGAATCAGACATCGATGCAGAACCGAGGTCATCAATGAAAATAATATCAATGACCTAACTATGGAGCAGTATTTGGAGCGACCAAATGAGAACTGCCAACGAAGCTTCACACAGGATTCTAATACTGAAAAATACTCTATTCCAGATCATATTATTCGAGAGTTACACAAACTTAAGTTTTCTGGAGATGAAGATGAGGACGTTCAGGATCATGTAGAAGAAGTTCTCTACTTATCCTCTCTTTTCAACGTCAGAGGTACTCCGAGCTATTCGGTCACTGCAAGGATTTTTCCTATGACTTTTACTGGGACCGCGAAAAGATGGTATAACAAACTCCCTAACGAATGTAAAGGAGCATGGGATAAACTAAGAAAAGATTTCGTCCAACAATTTTGCCCTCTTTCAAAAATGGCCAAGCTTCTTGGGAAAATCTATCAATTCGTTCAGGTTGGAGAAGAAACACTTTACCAAGCATGGGAAAGATTTAATGAGCTACTCTATCGATGCCCCACTCATGATTTAAACAAACATCGATCGCTACGCCTTCTATCGTGGGATTAATGCGCTAACACGAGAACTTCTCGATTCCCCGAGACCAATTCCTAGCATGACTCCTGACCAAGCCCTGGAATGTATTCAACGGATTTTTGAACATTGCTACAAGTGGCATATGGATACAGGGTACGGACCGAGAGACAATTTCGATCATAAGGTAATGAAGACGATAACAAAACAAGAATACAATTATGGGGAAATTTTTGAAAAACGAAGGTTAGAAAGAGAAGCTGAAGCATGCATGATTGAGAAGGTTAAGAGTGTGTTTGGGACCAAAACCGGGAGCAATATTGAGAAAAAGATTCTTGACCACATCAAGGAATCAAGAGAACGAGATGATAGGATTGAAAATTTGATGAAAACATTCGTGGATAATACAGTCTCTTCTCTCAAAATTCACGATGATAGGATTAAGAGATTGGAGAAGAGTGTTAGCTCATGTTCAGAAGCCATCTCTGATTACCTAGCAACTTGGGAGCCTTGAAGAACCAATGACCTTTTAGGAAAAAGTTGAATCAGCATGGAAAGACATTCACTACTGGACCAAGCTTTACTGGTAAACCCCCTATCAATAATTCTATTAAAACTAATCATGAAGATATTCCGCAGGAATTAAGCAATGATCAGACAATTCACCTCAACGAAAGATGTTCAGCAGTTTTAAGAAACGAGCTACCACAAAAGGAAAAAGATCTGGGATGTTTCACTCTCCCTTGCTTGATCGGGAGTCTCAATATGTGTAATTCCCTAGCTGATCTTGGAGCTAGTATTAGCATAATGCCTCATTCGATGTTTTTGCGTATGAGGATTGGTGACCTAAAGCCGACCAAGATGAAAATTGAAATGGCAGATCGATCTATGCAATCGCCGCTGGGCATCGTTGAAAATGTGTTGGTGAAGATTAAGAAATTCCTTTTCCCAGTAGATTTCTTGATTCTTGACATTCCAAAGACAACAGAAACCTGTATCAATTCATTTTAGGTAGGCCTATGCTTGCCACTGCCCATACTAAGGTGGATGTCTTTGCTGGAAAGTTAACTCTTGAAGCTAATGGAGAAATTGAAACGCTCGACCTAATGAACTCCCGTCTACCCCGCAGGTATGTGCAATTGACCCAGTAGGCAGTTTTGGTGACGCTTTAGAAGAATTTCTTAGCGACCCCCCGGATCCTGGCGAGGTTGATTCGGGGAGAGATTTTGATGTTTTTGTCAACTTTGAGGAAGAGGATAATTTAAGAATCAATGTTGAAGACCTCTCAAGTGACGTCGAGATGGCCCATTGGCAAGATAACTCTGTTAAGGCTTTTTTGCAAACCAATCAACCTAGATTTCATGAGGCAGGAACCCGCATACATCAAAGAAACCCTTATTATCTAAAGATCTCATGCAAAATTGGGTTCATCGACTTCCACCCATTTATTGACACTACTTCCCCGGTCAACATCATGTCGAAAGAATGCTACAACCGAATTCTGAAAAAAGAATTAGAATATAAAGGTGAGCGGACTGAGACGGGAAGGGTAAGATATGACCAACTGACGACCCTTTCTACTTGTGCGATTTGACCAACTGATCACCTACCGTTTGGATGAACTTAAGAATTAGGTGGTGAGTGTTTAAGTTGCTAACGCCCGGGCACTCACTATTATAAATCTAGCATGTAGCGATACTTAATGACTTGGCTTAGGGGACCAGGAACAACAGGACTTATGAGGGGACACCTGACTTCTCCTGTGGTGGCATCTTTGTTGATAGGTTAGGGCGAATTGACCAAATGTTGTCCTCTCGACTTTGACCCCACCTGAAGTAATTGGAAGTAAGTAGACGTAGACATAACTAGCTAGGAGGATTAACTAGGTTAGCACTACTCTCCTCTATTGATTTACCCTTTACCTTTTATTTGCCTTTATTTGCTTTATTCTGCTTTAATAGTTTAAATAATTAATTCCTTATCGAAACCATTATTAATCTGCGACACCTAGACTCCAGAATAATCCCACACATTGCTCTTGGACGACCTCGGCTTTACCGATTACTACACTACACACGCACCGGTACACTGCCCGTTAGTGCACTAGGGTAGACCATAGGTATAACGAGACTTTATAAATATTAAAACCTGGTCAGTAAAACCTGCATCAATTATCATATCATATTACATGTTTATGTTATTTCTAGTAGGTATTGCTTGAATGGTGAATTATCATTTTGTGGCCATGATGAAAAGGTAACTTCTCTTTATAGAGGAAACTATTTGGAATTGGTAAAGTTAATTGGAAATATTGATAAGAATATCGGTGCGGTGTTAAAAAGGGCTCCGAAGAATTGTCAATTATTGTCACCAAAAATTCAAAAACAGATTGCTACTTGCTTTGAAGAAGAAGTACTTGAAACCATTTTTAAAGAAATTGGTGATGATGTATTTGCATTGTTAGTTGACTGATATGTGCTTATTCACATATCTTTTCATTATCAAAACTGACCCAAAACAACCAAGGAAAAGCCGTTTATTGCTAATATTTGTGGTTTTCTTGAGTTTGTGCTTGTGCAGGTACGGATATGCAAAAACACGCAAAAAGGATCCAAATCAGATGTAAATCCAAGCACGAGAGATCAAGAGAGTTTTAGCTGAGCCGGAAGGTCAAGATTGTGTATTTTGGAAGATTTTATTCTCAGAAGATGATTTTTGAAGTTTCAGTCAAGTTTGAAGAAAAGTCAAGATTAGTCCCTGCACTTTGAGCTCTTGACAGAATTGATTCCTCAAAATTTCAGATTTTACAAAAGTCACCCTTGGATTATTTGAGATTGACATGATTGGCCCTTGAAAGATAATTCCAAATTTACACTTTTGGTCCTTTGAAATTCAGCTTGTACATGTTTGGTCCTTGGTGCATATTATAATAACAATCCTAGTCCAAATCCATATAAACAACTCTTGGCCCAACAAAATGTCTACCCGGATTCCAAGCCCAATCCAAAACCAAACACTACATCCGGTTTATTATAACCCGTAACCCCCAGACCCGGTTCCACCTTTTACCCAAGTCAAATACCCGTTTACCCGGTCAAATGTTTGAAATACAATAAAAAATCCCACAAACAAACCCGCGCTCAAATTTTCACCCAATTCTGGGAATAACATAAACCCTAAACTGCCCTGTCATCAATTGAGCCAATCCAGTGCAATCAAAGGGCAAAATTGTACTTTACCTGACACCTTATGACACACCTGACACATGGGGGTGTCCAGGTCATCAATCCGTGTGAATTGCTGCTCTCTCATTGGACGAATTAACTCATGCACATGATCCAAGGGTTGATATCAAAAGATGATGTGTGGGATTTGATCCAAGGGTGCAAACAAGCTCAGAGAAAGCACAATTGGTGATTTCCAGAAGCTTCTTACCCTCAAGCTTGGCTATATAAAGACCCTCATAGGCTCATTGATAGAAATATCTCTTCCTTTCATTTTTCAGTAGCTTAGCATAAATTTCAATTGTTTTAAAGTAACTTCTTTGTATTTGTTTTATAATTTCAGTATTGTATTAAGTTTTTGAATATTAATGAAATTTCGTTTTTATGCTCAAAATTATGTTATGATCTTAAACTGTTTTTAGTTGCTTATTAATATTACTTTAGTTGATAATAGCTTAATCTCAAGTTTTATTAGTTTGTTTCTCAATTCTCTCAAAAATACAAAAAAAAATAAGAAAAATTCATTGAAAAATAAAAAAATCATGTCAAATCTGTTCTATAGATTGAATTACACTTAGCTATTGCTTCATTGATGTTCATTTAAGCTTATAATAGCTTAATGTGAGCTTATTTCAGTTTCAAACTCAATACACAAAAATCAGTTCAAAATCTCAGTTGCTACAGTGCTGTTCTGATCTGCTGGAGTTGAATCTGGGTTGGAGATGTTGCAGATGCTGGTTTTTGGTTGAATCTGAGCTGGAATGAATTAGGATTAGGGGTATAAGTAGGTTAGAGGTTACTGTTCCATTGGTGCAAGCCATAGTGGCTAGGATATCTTGTAAGTGATCATATCTGTTATTTGCTTTTGGTTTATTGAATCTGTGATTTGCTTTTGAATTTAGTGATTAGTTGTAGTGATTGATCTAAGTTTTACATCAGTTTAGTATAATCTAGTGGTTATCTGTGCTTAGATCTCAATTCAGTAGCTAACATAGTGTTTGGAATAGCTTAAATATCTGTGGTATAGATTAGCTATTCACTTTTGAGTGTTTGGTACATGTTTAGTTAGGTGATAGTGAGTTAATTCAGGTCTTTATTATAGCAGTTAAACTCAAAAAGTCAAAATCATCTTACAACTCATCTAGAATCACATCATTGAATCAGCTTAGTGTAAAAGTTGCATATTAGCTTTAAAGTAAGTAGATCTAGCTATTGGTAACTTAATTTTAGTTAAAAACATCAAGTTCGCTTAATTCAATTGATCAAAACTCAAGAAAGTCAAACATAGAATCTGTTTTCATAAGTCAAAATTATGCATAAACCGCTTTTAAGCAGATCTTGCAGTTTGAGTATTGAGTTCATTTCAAGGAGTTAGAGGCTTATATTTGGTCTAATTGTAGCCGCCGTGTGTTCTTTAGGACTGCACCACTGGTTTTTAGATTAGCTTATTAAATAAGCTTGTAAACTAGCTTAAACAGCAAGGGTGTTTCACTGATTTGCTTATTCTAGCAGTTGACTTATATCATTAATCAGAGCTTAGGGCTTGTTAGAATTAGTTGTAGTTAGTTGTTTGTAGCTTATTTTGGTATACTTTAGCTTAAGTCACTGTTTGGTAGTTTATATAGCTTGTTTGCTCATTTTCCTAGCTTATTTCTAGCAACTGTTGCACTATAGCTTCCATTTCTTACACATAAGTTGCTGTTTTCTCATTCTTCATAGAATCATATTATCATTTTAGAATTTTCCTGTGAATTTCATAATTTTTGGTCAACTTTTACTATTTTTCTCAATTTAAAGTAGTTTTTAATCACTTTTTAATAGATTTTATTGCAAATAATTGAGAAAAAGTTCCAAAAAAATAATTTTTCAATTTTATTAGTTTAAGAAAAATATAAAAAACATAAAAAAATATTTTTCCTTATTTTTCCACTTTTATTTGGTATTTTTCACAAATTAAATTAGATTAAAATAGTTTTAAATTCATAGAAAATAGAATATTAATCTGAAAAATACAAAAATAGTTTTAAAAAGTCTTTTGAGTTATTTGAGATTTTTAGAAAATAGTTTCATATTTTTCTCTTTGATTTTATAATTTTTAGTATTTTAAATTTGTTTAAATAGTTAAAATTAGTTTTTAATTTTTATAAAATCAAGAAAAATCCAAAAAAATAGTTTTAATTTTAATAGTTTTCTAATTACATTTTTAGAGTAAAAATAAATTTAGGCATTTTTAGGATTTCATTTAGACGTAGTTGCATTTTTATTACGTTTTGTTTATCACGTTTTAGAATTTCGCTTAAGATTTCCGTAGTGTAGATTTCCTTAATTACTTTCCCATTCCCGTAGTTAATATAATCAAAATTATTAAAACATCGAGCATTAAATTCCAAACCAAGAACGACGTTGGCAATTCACTGCGTTGGGAAAACGATTCGGGTTGACTAATCCGTACACACGATCACACACGGGATTTGATTTATTATTCTTTTTTCCTAAGAGAATTTGAATCTATCTTCGTGATTATTTTTGATATTGATATTGAGGTTTTATCCACACACATAACCCTAAGCCTTCATTATCATCAAATCGTCCGAGCCGCTTTAAGCTTCTTACGGTTAGTCATTCACAAGTGGCTAGCTTTGTGTGAGTCAAGTTTGACGCTTCGCTCTGGGATCAAATTTTGCCACGGGAGGTTGTGTCACGACAATATCGTTTGAGGTTTGACGATTAGTGGCTCGAGATCCTTCATTCGTGAAGTTACTATTTTTCTATAAAAAAAGTAAAAAATATTTTCTTTTTTCTTTTGTATATATATATCAGATTAAAAATACAAAAAGATTTTCTCTTGTGGTTTTTGCTATTAAATAGAAGACACCAATTATATAACATTCTCAACGGAGGTGTTATCATTATAAGTTCCCGAACAAAAGATCAAAAACTTGCCTTTGTGTCACTTGTGAATTGATTTATTTCTATCGGATAAACAAACGTGGTGGTGGGTATAAGGACGGCCCGACATTAAATTGCGGTGAAAAGAAGCTGGTTTTAATAAGCTTCGCTGACCTACAAAGCTTCTCCGCTCGCTTGTGCGTTTGTCTTGTAGAGATGATTTATTCACTTGGGATTATTGGTTAAGTTCACCGTGTTTTCAATATCGGTTTCTTTTAATTGACTTGGTTTTAAGGTGCATGCGCACTCGCTCTCAATCACGACGTAGACGAATCGAGAATAGACGCATTGAGTTACGCATCATCGCTTGAAGAACCCGCCATGGCGCATAACTCGAACGATGAACGAGTTACTTCAAGCTCCCGTAGACGGCTACGGTGATGCTATCGTACTTCCACCAATTAACACCGAAAATTTTGAACTTAAAACGAATCTAATACAATTGGTGTCTAATAAACCTTTTTGTGGTTTAGATCGTGAGGAGCCCCACGCACATCTCCGTTGGTTTAATCAAGTTGCTTCTACAATTAACTTTCGCGCTCTCACGAGTCGATTAAGTTGAGATTGTTTCCATTTTCCTTGAGGGGCCCGGACTTGGCTCGAAAAAGAACCCCTCACGATCACAACATGGGAAGATCTTTCTAAGAAATTTGTGAACCAATTCTTTCCTCCGTCAAAAATAACAATGTTACGAAATCAAATCATAAATTTTCAACAAAAATTTGACGAGAGTTTTGGAGAAGCATGGGATAGATTCAAGGAACTTTTACGTAAATGCCCGAATCACAGTTTTACCGATCTTCATCGATTGATACGCTCTATAATGCTCTTACTCCATCCGATCAAGATTCGCTTAACGCCACGGTGGTAATATCTTGAGTCGTATGCCCACCGACATTAGAATGATTATCGAAAACAAGTCAAAAGTTTCTTCGTCTAGAAACCGTCCGGTTGTTTCTAAAATTGCTACTAATGATAACTACGGTTTGAAGAGTGAGTTGAGTGGATTGACTGATGCCATTAATTCTATGATGAGAGAGTTTAAGATTCATAAACCAATCCGCCAAAGCCGCATGAAACATGTGTTATTTGCGGTGGTCCTCATCCGTATTATAATTGTCAAGCCACCGATGGCGATCTCCGAAATGCTTCCGTAGCCTCTGCTAATCCGGTTCAAAATCAGAACCAAGGATATCGTGCCAACCAAATGGGACCACCCGGTTTTGCACCCGTTCCTCAACAAAACCAAAACCGTTATCAAAACCAATCTTACAATCAAAACCGAGGAGCCAATCTTAATCATGGTAATCAAAACTACCAAGCTCCTCCATCTCAAGTTTATCAACCACTTCCTCAACAACAATATCAATCATCTCATCAAGCTGTTCCGAATAATGAGTTTCTGTCTTACATGAAGAGTTCCGATAGCACCATTAAAAATTTGCAAACTCAAATTAACGGCATGAGGACGGATTTCAAAAAGGAAATTGAAGCTACGAGTACCAAGCAGATGAGAGAAATAAGGGATATGATGGCTAGTTTCTTTCAAGCTAATCAACCTTCTACGTCGTATTCTCAACCCTCGAGTTCCCTTCCGAGTAATACTATTCCTAACCCGAGAGGTGACATGAAAGCTATCACTACCCGGTGGTGTTGTTTACGATGGACCCGCGGTTCCTACCACTATTTCTTTTTCTCCGTCTGGTGTGGTAGACCGTGAGACCGGGTGACAAAGGACCCAGTGCTTCCTACCGATAATGGGAGTATCGAGAATGTCCAACCCACGGTTGTCCCACTTCTGAGCCCAAGGATGCTCCAAGAAAGACTAACTCAAAAACAACACTTCCGTACCCGTCAAGGATGAATGATCAAAAGCAACGTGAACAAGCAAATCTTCAAATGGAAAAATTCTTTCAGATATTTCAAGATCTTCACTTCAAATTAGCTTCAGCGGATGCTCTTCTTCTCATGCCTAAGTTTGTTTCGACACTAAAAGGAATGTTAAGTAACAAAGAGAAAATTGTTGATTTGGCAAAAACGTCTTTGAATGAGAATTGTTCTGCGGTTATTCTCAAGAAACTTCCCGAAAAGTTAGGTGACCCCGGCAAGTTCCTCATTCCGCGCGATTTTCAAGGAATTATTCAGGGCTCCGCCTTGGCCGATCTTGGCGCGAGTATCAATTTGATGCCGAAATCAATTTACGATAAGCTTTCATTGCCTCCACTTACTCCGACATGTATGACCCTCGAGCTAGCCGACCGAACTACGACTACACCAATTGGTATAGCCGAGGATGTTTTTGTTAGAGTGGGGAAGTTCGATTTTCCCGCGGATTTTGTTGTCGTTGATTTCGATGCCAATCCTCGTGTGCCCCTTATTCTCGGAAGATGTTTTTTAAGGACGGGACATGCGTTGATTGATGTTTATGGAGGAGAAATTACTTTAAGAGTTGGAAAAGAAGCCGTCACGTTTAACGTTAACAATACTTCCAAATCTTTTACCAAACAATATGATGTGGCCAAAATCAAGAACACCGAGGTGACAAAGGACCCGGAATTCCTACTCATAATGGAAGTACTAAAACGTCCAACCTCCGGTAGTTCAAAAAGTTGGGCCTAAGACATCGAGAATTGATTCAAGTCTTTCACGTTTCACGGTTAAGAGTTTGTCTACGATACGTGCCGAACAAAATAAGAAACTAGAAAAGGAGTCTACAACGGTTGTGATGGAAAATGCTAGCTCTAAGAGCACACCACTTGTCCCACCTCCGCTTTCTGTATATCGGATTGATCTTGTTCCTAAAAACACCGAAGTTTTTGAGTGGCAATCCCACTCCTTCTTCTTCTTCTAATATCCCTTCCCATACTCAATATGAGGAAGATGATTCTATCATGAAAGAAATTGAGGATTATTTGAAAAGTGATTCAGCCACCGAAATTGATAACGCCGACATCGATATCGCAGGAGATATTCGTTTGATTGAACAAATGCTTTACTTGAGATTCTCCAAAAGTTATTCAAGAAGTCAAGCCGTCTTTTAATCCTTCGGAGCCCGAGCTCAAGGATTCTTCTATTGATTTGCTTCGAGGAGTTCGCCGATGAACTCGCTCGCATGGATCCTCTTCCACCGGGAAGTGAGGATGACATCTTTGATTTTAGAGCCGACTTACGCGAAATTGAATATTTGTTATATCAAGATCCGTCGATTTACTTTGAGAAGTTCACCGATGAACTTGCTCCCACCAACTCGATTCTTCCCAAAAATGAAGAGAACGAATATGATGATCCAAAGAAAGATAAGGAAATTAAGATTTCAACTGATGAGCTTGTTGATTTAGAGATTCCACACTATTTTTTATCCGAGAGTGATTCCTTTTCTCGTGAGGATTTTCACGTGGATGATACTTTGATTTCGTTCCTTTCTGAGGACAAGATTTTTAATCCTTGGATACTCTTTGGAGAGGACATTTTTATCACCAAAGTTATTCGGAAAAAGGATCCTATCTTGGATGCTTTCATTGATGAGCCTTTGAAATACACCTCTTTGTACCATGTACTCCCTTCTCCTTTGGAGTATTCTCATCTTGATCCGTCATCTTTTCGTCCACCCGCTAAACCACCGGATGATGGATCAATCTTTCTTGAAAAACCTTTTGTGAGTTCGGGAGGATTTAACCTTAATATGCTTGAGCCCGACACTTTCTTTCCCACCCAACCCACCCAGTCTCATTCCTTTAAGAATGAAGACACCGTTTTTGACCCTGGTATCTCTACCACTTTCTTCCCCAAGGACAAATGAATTCGGGGACGAGTCAGGCTAGCTACTCGGTGATCAAAAAAAAAAGAGGCCGTGGGAGGCACCCCATGCTTATCTCTATCTTCTTTCTATTTTCTAATAA
Source organism: Chrysanthemum makinoi (assembly GCA_910596185.1). NCBI lineage: Eukaryota > Viridiplantae > Streptophyta > Magnoliopsida > Asterales > Asteraceae > Chrysanthemum > Chrysanthemum makinoi. The sequence continues at coordinate 79,539,151 of OU343216.1, read as the reverse complement.
GTGACGCGAAGGGGTATGCCTCTTCGATTTCTCGTGTTTGGTTGTTTGTGATGTTGTGTTTAGGATGTTCCCGATATGAAGACTCTCGTGCTTGAAGTTTGTCATGTTCTCCACTCGAGTCTCATGATCGTTGCTGATGGAAATCTGATATCCTAATCTTATCGACTAACGTTTATCTTTTAGCATACTTAATAAACGGCTTTTAGATTTTCGTGATACCCTTGCTTTAAACATTGAGGACAATGTTTCGTTCTAGTCTGGGGTAGGGTAATCTTTGATTTGATTTGACCGCACTTGCTTATTTCTGTTGTGTTTCTCTCGTAACCCCGTTTTTCCTTAGAAAATGAAAAAAATTGTGCAAAAATGAGAAAATTTTAAAAATTTTTAAGCTTTTGTTAAGTCTTTTTGATTGAAAAGTTTTGCTAGTCTCTTAGATAAGAAGCTATAAAATGCGAATTCTAGCTCAAAAGGCCAAGAATTTGCAAGTTTCCCTGAGTGACTTTAAATATGCATAACTTGATTTCATTAGACGAAGCATTTGCTAAGTTAATATATGTTTTAACACCTTGTTGACTTCCTCACCTGGTGAGAGTAGGAATAGAATTCTGACTTGACCGGCGCTGTTGAGCCCTAGCTTGTTCCCTTAACCATAGATAATCTAAAAATTATCGGCTAAGCATCTTCGGATCTCATTATTTGGGATTTTAAATTTGCAGAGATCGAGAAATGATAGAGTTACTTATGAGTTTAGATGCTAAGCGTGGAGTAGTTGGTTCTCTTTAGAGCCCATCGAAGGTACTTATGGCTTTTGTTCCCACAAAATTGTTTCACCCCATATCTGTCATAATAATTAGAGATATCGAGTTTTTGGCGATGGTTAGTTCTTTATCTTCTTAAAAGAATCTTTGTTTTAAAAATTGGGTATACATCAAGGATCCGTAATAAATAAAGTAATGAGTAATCAGTGATATGTGAAAAGTAATAAGTAAAGTTGTGAGTCTGTGTCGAGATCGACCCTTGGATCTTTAGCCAGGATTGAATGAGGTCTTAGCCTAACCAGCCGGGATTCTCATCTCATGAAGCCTATAGTCTTGAATTACCCGTGAAGCTTCAGAGTTCACAGCTCATATAAATAAAAGTATAAAAAAAAAAAAAAAAAATTGATGAAAAAAAAAATAAAAAGTGAAAAAGTAAAAAGTATAAGTGAATAAAAATTCCTTGATGTGGACCTCATTTTTACGACAATGGTTCTTGAGAGAAGGCGGATAACTAATTATCGACTTAGCTTTGTATCTTTATCGGAATAAAAGTTATCGAAACGAGAACTTGAAGAAATTCATTTCTCACAAAAATAAAAAATCTAGAGGAAATAGGAAAATGGGAACAAAAGGTAAGTACACAAGTAACTTCCATGGGTAGTGTTAGCATCTAGAGTCATATGTAACAATGATTTTGGTTTTACACTTAGTTTGGGACTTGTGAAAAATCAGGGACGATGTATTCTATCTGTATGGTCACTTCACGTGGTTGTGTTTTCTACTCCGTGATCCTAACGTGTCGTTTGAAAAATGTTTGAGTTATTGATCGACATGAAAGTTCAACAAACCGTCATTCATAATCGGATGTGCTTAATCGTAATATCTATACATGTGAATTAAAAGGTAAACGGGGCGTTTTTAGAATTAAGGCTTTCTTAATCTCTTTTGAGGAATCTTTGCTACTTTCTCTCTTATTATTGGGTTGTCTGAACTGTTTGAAGTTTCTTACGGTTAGTCATTCATAAGTGGCTAGCTTGTGTGAGTAAACTTGATGGTTTGGACATACCAATTTAAGCGTCTTCATAGGTTTAGTAGAAAGAGATTGAAATCCTTGGTTTTAGAAGCGTGAGTTGATTGCATTACGTGAGGACACGACAATGGTCTCGTCTGGGGTATTTTGATATGTGCTTATTCACATATCTTTTCATTATCAAAACTGACCCAAAACAACCAAGGAAAAGCCGTTTATTGCTAATATTTGTGGTTTTCTTGAGTTTGTGCTTGTGCAGATACGGATATGCAAAACACGCAAAAGGATCCAAATCAGATGTAAATCCGAGCACGAGAGATCAAGAGAGTTTTAGCTGAGCCGGAAGGTCAAGATTGTGTATTTTGGAAGATTTTATTCTCAGAAGATGATTTTTGAAGTTTCATCAAGTTTGAAGAAAAGTCAAGATTAGTCCCTCGCACTTTGAGCTCTTTGACGGAATTGATTCCTCAAAATTTCAGATTTTACAAAAGTCACCCTTGGATTATTTGAGATTGACATGATTGGCCCTTGAAAGATAATTCCAAATTTACACTTTTGGTCCTTTGAAATTCAGCTTGTACATGTTTGGTCCTTGGTGCATATTATAATAACAATCCTAGTCCAAATCCATATAAACAACTCTTGGCCCAACAAAATGTCTACCCGGATTCCAAGCCCAATCCAAAACCAAACACTACATCCGGTTTATTATAACCCGTAACCCCCAGACCCGGTTCCACCTTTTACCCAAGTCAAATACCCGTTTACCCGGTCAAATGTTTGAAATACAATAAAAAATCCCACAAACAAACCCGCGCTCAAATTTTCACCCAATTCTGGGAATAACATAAACCCTAAACTGCCCTCTCATCAATTGAGCCAATCCAGTGCAATCAAAGGGCAAAATTGTACTTTACCTGACACCTTATGACACACCTGACACATGGGGGTGTCCAGGTCATCAATCCGTGTGAATTGCTGCTCTCTCATTGGACGAATTAACTCATGCACATGATCCAAGGGTTGATATCAAAAGATGATGTGTGGTATTTGATCCAAGGGTGCAAACAAGCTCAGAGAAAGCACAATTGGTGATTTCCAGAAGCTTCTTACCCTCAAGCTTGGCTATATAAAGACCCTCATAGGCTCATTGATAGAGATATCTCTTCCTTTCATTTTTCAGTAGCTTAGCATAAATTTCAATTGTTTTAAAGTAACTTCTTTGTATTTCTTTTATAATTTCAGTATTGTATTAAGTTTTTGAATATTAATGAAATTTCGTTTTTATGCTCAAAATTATGTTATGATCTTAAACTGTTTTTAGTTGCTTATTAATATTACTTTAGTTGATAATAGCTTAATCTCAAGTTTTATTAGTTTGTTTCTCAATTCTCTCAAAAATACAAAAAAAAATAAGAAAAATTCATTGAAAAATAAAAAAATCATGTCAAATCTGTTCTATAGATTGAATTACACTTAGCTACTGCTTCATTGATGTTCATTTAAGCTTATAATAGCTTAATGTGAGCTTATTTCAGTTTCAAACTCAATACACAAAAATTCAGTTCAAAATCTCAGTTGCTACAAGTGCTCGTTCTGACTGGAGTTGAATCTGGGTTGGAAATGTTGCGATGCGGTTTTTGGTTGAATCTGAGCTGGAATGAATTAGGATTAGGGGTATAAGTAGGTTAGAGGTTACTGTTCCATTGGTGCAAGCCATAGTGGCTAGGATATCTTGTAAGTGATCATATCTGTTATTTGCTTTTGGTTTATTGAATCTGTGATTTGCTTTTGAATTTAGTGATTAGTTGTAGTGATTGATCTAAGTTTTACATCAGTTTAGTATAATCTAGTGGTTATCTGTGCTTAGATCTCAATTCAGTAGCTAACATAGTGTTTGGAATAGCTTAAATATCTGTGGTATAGATTAGCTATTCAATTTTGAGTGTTTGGTACATGTTTAGTTAGGTGATAGTGAGTTAATTCAGGTCTTTATTATAGCAGTTAAACTCAAAAAGTCAAAATCATCTTACAACTCATCTAGAATCTGTCACTGTTGAATCAGTTAGTGTAAAAGTTGCATATTAGCTTTAAAGTAAGTAGATCTAGCTATTGGTAACTTAATTTTAGTTAAAAACATCAAGTTCAGTTAATTCAATTGGATCAAAACTCAAGAAAGTCAAACATAGAATCTGTTTTCATAAGTCAAAATTATGCATAAACCAGTTTTAAGCAGATCTTGCAGTTTGAGTATTGAGTTCATTTCAAGGAGTTAGAGGCTTATATTTGGTCTAATTGTAGCTGCCGTGTTCTTTAGGACTGCACTAATCTGGTTTTAGATTAGCTTATTAAATAAGCTTGTAAACTAGCTTAAATGTTAGGGTGTTTCATCACGATTTGCTTATTCTAGCAGTTGACTTATATCATTAATCAGAGCTTAGGGCTTGTTAGAATTAGTTGTAGTTAGTTTTTTGTAGCTTATTTTGGTATACTTTAGCTTAAGTCCTTGGTAGTTTATATAGCTTGTTTGCTCATTTTCCTAGCTTATTTCTAGCAACTGTTGCACTATAGCTTCCATTTCTTACACATAAGTTGCTGTTTTCTCATTCTTCATAGAATCATATTATCATTTTAGAATTTTCCTGTGAATTTCATAATTTTTGGTCAACTTTTACTATTTTTCTCAATTTAAAGTAGTTTTTAATCACTTTTTAATAGATTTTATTGCAAATAATTGAGAAAAAGTTCCAAAAAAATAATTTTTCAATTTTATTAGTTTAAGAAAAATATAAAAAACATAAAAAAAGATTTTTCCTTATTTTTCCACTTTTATTTGGTATTTTTCACAAATTAAATTAGATTAAAATAGTTTTAAATTCATAGAAAATAGAATATTAATCTGAAAAATACAAAAATAGTTTTAAAAAGTCTTTTGAGTTATTTGAGATTTTTAGAAAATAGTTTCATATTTTTCTCTTTGATTTTTATAATTTTTAGTATTTTAAATTTGTTTAAATAGTTAAAATTAGTTTTTAATTTTTATAAAATCAAGAAAAATCCAAAAAAAATAGTTTTAATTTTAATAGTTTTCTAATTACATTTTTAGAGTAAAAATAAATTTAGGCATTTTTAGGATTTCATTTAGACGTAGTTGCATTTTTATTACGTTTTGTTTATTACGTTTTAGAATTTCGCGCTTAGGATTTCCCGTAGTGTAGATTTCCTTAATTACTTTCCCATTCCCGTAGTTAATATAATCAAAATCATTAAAACATCGAGCATTAAATTCCAAACCAAGAACGACGTTGGCAATTCACGCCTGGTTGGGAAAACGATTCGGTTGACTAATCCGTACACACGATCACACACGGGATTTGATTTATTATTCTTTTTCCTAAGAGAATTTGAATCTATCTTCGTGATTATTTTTGATATTGATATTGAGGTTTTATCCACACACATAACCCTAAGCCTTCATTATCATCAAATCAGTGTCCGAGCCGTTTTAAGCTTCTTACGGTTAGTCATTCACAAGTGGCTAGCTTGTGTGAGTCAAGTTT
>OU343216.1:79489786-79533703 GCA_910596185.1 Chrysanthemum makinoi | reverse complement strand
CTGAAATCCTTTCATTGTTTTCTTGTACCGAGGAATCCTCCTCATAGATTATATAGGAAGCCTTTCCAAAAAAAAATCACTCGTCAAATTCTAACTTATCGGTTGAGTGAGGGATGAATGGCGTAGGCTTCTATAGAGTGTTAACAAAAAGAAATGTTTATCAACAATTTACCTAATTACAAAGCTTTGCTTTTGAGTGAAGATTGTTTTCATGACATAATTCTTCCTAAATTATACATAGGTGATCAGGCCATGTATAATCGAGGACAAATGATGTGATGCTTGGTTTTGTTGCAATGGTATTATGTTCCTCCAAAGTTTTATATGGTATTCAACGCTTGTTTTTAGAAGATAATGGCTCAATAATTTTCTCAGAGTAACATGAAAATCGTCAAGATGATGGTATTAACAATGATAAAAATGACCGAAACCCAATCAATTCTAAAGTGAAATAATGTTATGGAATGTAAAAGTAGCAAAGTAACTTGAAATATAATTTGTTGAATGGTTTGTAGGATACATGGGAGAACCTCATAGAGTGATAATAGTCTCTAATGGTCAAGAATAAAGTTGGCCTAACCCCTAGTAAGATAGTGATGTATCATCGCGAAATGATTGAAAATTGGGCAATTGGAATAAGGAATGAAATAAACAAATGTTGTGATTATCGTGGAGATAATAAATGATAAAGAATACATTAGCTAGAAAGGTACTCATTATCGGTTCCTGTCGGTGGTCTAATCATGCCTCAAGTGTAGGAGTAGTAGGCTGTCTAGCAACAACAACTTTGAAACTCTCATAGTCCTCAAATCTATAAGATAGTGTAGTTTCTGTAGTCTTAGTGGTAGATGTAGTGGTGTGTCAAATCATGGCCCGCCTCCCAAGCTGCAAGTCATATGTATGAGTAGTGTATATGAGATATGATGGTACCTAATGATGCTCTAGATGATAATGATGACGATGATGATGGAAATCCTAGTGGTAAGTTAGTAGATGATGGTGAATGAAATACTACTATCTTCCTTGTAGTAAGCATCCTAATAGGTCCATTAAGACTAAGCCTATAAGTCCTACCAAATGGTATGATCCGCTCAATGTAATGATAAAAATTGTCCTGATCCTACAGGAATCAATGGTGATCGTGATGGTGTAGGTGCAACCGTCCTCCTAAAAGGGTTCGGCCTCATCATCCGATGTTATCGTGTTGAGTCAACTGATGTTAAAATTGTGATAGGGCATGAAAGGGCATTCTCCATGTCAAAGTGGATGGGTATCCAAGGCATTAATGTGACATCGATTTGAAATGAAAGTAAATAACTCGCAAAATGTGCGTATGAAACCGCATTTATAGTGACTATGCACTTATGATGAAATGATGAGATGCTATGATGATGTAGTTATAATCTAGGGTCAATGATGCAACCTAGTTCTCTATAACCGAAGCTCTGATGCCAATCTGTCACACCTCCAAATTACCTGTTTTGCAGCGGAATGGAATTCCTGGGGATTGACTGTCATAGCATCACAATCACAGTTATATTGAACGACCTATAGTGTCGTTTGGAAAATACATCGTTTGATTTATTAAAATAATCAGAGTTACAATATAGGTCCCAAATGAAAGTCAACATATGCGGAATATAAGTTTGGTACAAGTCAAACGATGTTTTAAAAATGTATAAATCCATGTGTGACACGTCGTCACCGCGACTCTATGATATGTCCACATGCATGCCATGAAGTGAATGCCTTAGTTACCCGAAAATACATTGCTAAAAGTGTCAACACAAGGGTGATAGTTCATAGAGTTGTTGAAAATGTTTAATATGACTACCACAAGTATAGGCCATGTATGACAATATGTCACAAAAATGATACAATTTCTTAAGCACATGACATCAACCGGTTGACTGATCATGATGTTCGCCCAACAGAGTGTTTTGCCAAACAACTCAAAATTCTGACATGAAGTGAAATGCATCCGTTTAACCAGTTGGAATCCACCAACCCGGATGGAGGAGTCACCCTCAATAGATCTATCCACTCACCCTCTCTTCTATGAAATTAACGGTTCATGATTATGAAATGGGGACATTTAACTCGCAATGAGGTAACTTAAGCAATGTAATGAATTTGATATACTTGGTATCGTAATAAAAATGATGTGCAATGTATTCTCCCCGTAGGTTTGAAATAAAGTAAAACTTGAATAAATCAGGGCTATGAAAACTCACCTGTTGCAATGATTATGATGATATAATGGCAATACTGAAATGAGGCTAACCTCGACCGCGGACCTATTATGAATGATATGTTCTAATGTAAATCATGAAACAATGTCGTGCATGCAAACCACATGTAATCTATACCACTTGTACGCTTTTGAAAATAGAATTTATCGTCGAAATATAAGTTTATGACATCTCATCATGTTATAAAATACTTTACAAGTATATATGTTGAAATGATATCCTACGATAGTCATTTTGTGATTTATTATGAAATTATAACTTTTCGTCGTAAAATAATATCATTTGACAATTTCATGAAAGTGACTAAACGGCCTTGAAAAGCTAGTCGTAAAATGGTGCACATCGAGTGTTAGGAAACAAACTCAACGGTTTTGGGAAGCTTGTATCATTATCTCAAAGTTTTAGCATTTAAGTTTCATCCTAGAGGTCTCGATCATGGAGATAAGTATAGGTGAAGTATGGTACTTGTATCCAAAATATTGTTCAAGGATGGTTTTCGGCAAAGTTTAAGTGACCGTATTTTTTTCGTTACAACTCCGCTTGACGAACGGTTGGACATTTTGGAAAATATGCTAGGCGAACTTACTTTTACTAAAAGACATCACTTTATAAAAAGTACTACATCCATGTTAAAAACGACCCTCAACATGGTCCTTCGTGGCCGTAATATTTTTCTAATAGAAATATATTAGTTTTTCTTATATAATATAGTTACGGCAACTTTGTGTAAACGCGTGTAATTTAATCGTTACAAGTCCTGCTTACGCTTTATATATCCTTAAATATCAAGGTATACTAATATATTTTTGATAAGTCGACACATTTCATAACGCCTAAGCCTCATTTTTGACTCGTAAAAAGTGAAAGTAATATGCTGAATTTTCTGAAACAAGTAGTTTTCGTCGTCAAACTTGAAAAATTCATATCTTCTTCGTTATAACTCCGTTTTAACCCGTTCAAGCGGCCACGTTTTCGTTTTAAAGTGTATTTTCTAAATATCTAAGCCAAAAAGTTTTACCTACTTTCGAGATTTCCAGATTTCAAAAATATGGACAGACCCATATGTAAACTTGTCGAAATGAGTTTTTCTCGCGCCAAACCTATTCTAACCAATTCAAAACAACTCCGAAGCTATTCAATCCTACCATACACCTTCTTAGGGTGTCATGGGTTCCTAGACATCACCAAAAGTGATATGTTTTAAGGAGTAATTATAGGATGATATATATATATATATATAGCACTAAAAAAAACATTTAAAGTGGTATAGCTATCCATATAAATTGCATGTTTTTCTCAAGCATGATAAAATAAACATAATATGAATATGAAAGATGACATTGACCATGAAATTCTTACTAGTTACTTGATGACGTTAAATGAACAAGGATTATCCTAAATACCCTAGGTTTTTATTTCAAAACCTTACTTAAGAGTATGCTAGGGTTATGAAATTAACTTGACTTGAAGAAAAATGATCTCCTTGCTTTGGCTCACGCTATGGCCGGTTGATATGTATAAGGAAGAAGAAAGTAGTTTTCTTTTTCACCTTGATATTAAGTAAACTATGTGTTGGTTTGTTAAGTATAAAAAATAATATAAGTGTTATGTATACTAGATATTTGTACACAATGGTTGAGTCATCCCTTGTGTTGGTCGACATCCATGAAAAAAAGACCAAATGAATTTTGAATAGCTAAATACATATATGTTGAAGTAAAGTGTAGTTAGTTAAGAATTATTAGTAACTTGTGTATTTATTTAAGCATTTAGGGTAGCGTTAACTAAAAATAAATTTTAACGGATCAAAATAAAATATATTGAAGTCATAAAAATTATAAAAATACATTCCTTACAAAAGTTGAGTGAAATAATAATTATCGAGTTGAATTTACGAAAACCGTCAGAATTTTTTTATACATAACAATTTATATACAAAATAAATTGAAAACATCGGGTAAACTAATAATATAATTTTTATAGTCTTAAAATGAGTATAAAAATATATTGGGAAAATTTTGGAAGTGTCCAATCAATGTTTCAAAAAATAATGTTTAACGATAGCGTTTATTTAATAGGAAAATAAACGTTTAATGAAAAATGCAAATCCATGCATGAACGGATATGATGATAATGATGCTGATGATATGTAGACTAAACCTAGTCTATATGAAATATCCTTGATGATATTCCATGAATACGCAGCTTAACCCTCCGTGTTACGCCAGATTTGATACTCGTAAACCTAGTTTACGAAAAATGATGAAATAGTGAAACTTCCAAAGTTTGTAAAATGACCTGAAATTACGAGTTGTCACATGAATCCAGAGCATCCTACTCACGTCTATCGCTTGAAGAAGGTTCTTTACGGTTTGAAGCAAGCTCCAAGGGCATGGTATGATACGCTATCAAAGTTTCTTCTATCTACAGATTCAAGAAAGTGAGCAGTTGATTTGACATTGTTCACCGTAAAGTCAGAAAACATTTAATTCACGCTCAAATCTATGTTGTTGATATTATTTTTGCCTCGACGACCCCAATGAATGTGACCGCCAAATGAAGTGGGTTCCAAATTTCAAATGTAAATGATGGACAAATGTCATTTTTCGATTACAAATTTCACAAAGTCCCGAGGCATTTTAAAAATCAATCTAAATATGCAAATGAGATTTTAAAGAAATTTGGATTTGATTCTATGACCATGCTGACACTCCATGATAGAGCTACTAAACCGATAAGGACCACTCGTATCATGGTAGACCAAATGAAATATCGTAGTATGATTGATCCCCGATGTACCTCACAAGAGACCGAGATTTCCGCTGTTTGCATGTGTTAGATATCGCTAAGCCTAGCAAAAAGCACCTGAAGCGTTAAATGGGTGTTTTGGTATCTCCAAGGAACCATCAATATGGGACTTTGGCACCAAGGACACCGTATGTCATGACAAAATCCTATGCGATGTCGATCATGCAGATGTCAAGATACACGAACTACGCCCAAGGTGCTCAATTTTCATAAGCATTGTGAGTTGGTCTTCAAAGAAACAAATGAGTACTTCTATATCCTCTACAGAGGCTGAATACATAGCCATGTCATCTTGTTGTGCTCAAATTCAATGGATGAGATTCCATTATCAACTATGGCTTTGAATTCAACAAAATCCTCTCAGACTGCGATATTAAAGTGCTATTGCTCTTCATGCAACAACGCTCAACACTCGCGCAAAGCACATCGACAATCGACATCATTTCATTAGGGAGCAAGTGGAGAACGGTGTGGTGGAATTCTATTTTGTGAGGACTGAATACCAATTAGCAGACATCTTCACCAAAGCTCTTCCTAGAGAACGTCTTGAGTTTATCCTTCCACGACTTGGTCTAAAGAGTCTACAACCGGAAACACTCAAACATCTTCAAGTGGAAGATGAGGAGTAAAGGTCTTTCTTCATCCATCTCTTGTAAATATTTTTTCGAAAAAGCAAAATACAAAATTACAAAACCTACAAAAAGCAAATAGAAAAATATAAAACTTTCAAAAATCCATAAAAATTTAGAATCAGAGCATGAGGTTTGAAGGTTTCAGATAAAGCATGGCTCTGTTCTTTCTTTGAGAAACGGGTTACTGCCTGAAATGACAATAAACCATTGTTTCATTTTCTCTCAAAAACATTTTTTTTAACAAATTATGTACATTCGAAGAACATCTAAAAACCCGTGACGTTCTTTGAATGTCAACACAAAGTCCGTAGATGATATCGAACAACGAAAACAAGACAAAATAACAATATTTATTTTTTTATTTATTTTTTTCAAGATTTTCAAATTTTTCTGGATTTTTGAAAGTTTTATAATTTTCTATTTTCTTTTTGTAGGTTTTGTAATTTTGTATTTTGCTTTTTGAATAAATATTTACAAGAGATAGATGAAGAAAGACCTTTACCTCGCCTTCCTCTGAAGACGCTTGAGAGTTTCCTGGTAGACTCTTTAGACCAAGTCGTGGAAGGATAAACTAAAACGCTCTAGGAAGAGCTTTGGTGAAGATGTTTGCTAATTGGTATTCAGTCCTCACAAAATAGAGTTCCACCACACCGTTTTCCACTTGTTCCCTGATGAAATGATGTCGAATGTCGATATGCTTTGCTCTTGAGTGTTGAACGCTGCATGAGAGAGCAATTGAACTTTTATTATCAACGATGTAGGGATTTTGTTGAATACAAAGCCATAGTCAGATAATTGGGATCTCATCCAAAGGATTTGGGCACAAAAGATGACATGGGTATGTATTCAGCCTCTGTAGAGGATATAGAAGTACTCATTTGTTTCTTTGACGCACCAGCCTACAAGCTTATCACCCAAAACCGAAAGCACCTCCGCACGCACTTCGACGTATCTTGACATCCCGCATGATCAACATCCGCATAGGTCGTTAGTGACATACCGGTGTCCTTCGGGTACCAAAGTCCCATATTGATGGTTCCTTGGAGATACCGAAGACCCGCTAACCGCCTGCTTTTTGGTAGGCTTAGCCCTGATATCTAGCACTCATGCAAACAGCGAACGTAATATCTGTCTACTGGCCGCGGAGGTACATCGTGATCCAATCATAATAGGATATTTTTTGGTCTACCATGATCCCCGAGGGTCCTCATCCAATTTAGTACTTCTATTATTGGAGTGTCAACAGGGTCACAAGAATCAAATCCAATTTCTTTAAAATCTCATTTGCATATTTAGATTGATTTATAAAGATGCCTCTGGGACTTTGTGAAATTTGTAATCCCAAGAAAAATGGCATTTGTCCCATCATTGACATTTGAAATTTGGAACCCATTTCATTTGAATAACGATCACATTCATCGGGTCAACGAGGAAAAATAATATCAAGAACATAGATTTGAACGTGAATTAAGTGTTTGCCTGACTTTCTGGTGAACAATGTCGGATCAACGCCCTTTGGTGAATCCAGATAGAAGAAACTTTGATAGCGTATCATACCATGCCCTTGGAGCTTGCTTCAAACCGTAAAGAGCCTTCTTCAAATGATAGACAGTAGATGCTCGATTCACAAAGCCTTCAGGTTGGCTGACGTATACGACTTCTTTAAGGTCACCGTTAAGAAAAGCCGTCTTTACATCCATCTGATACACTACCATGTTCTTACTTGCAGCTGTTAGGTTCCCATATATGTAACACAAGCATCAATAGAAGAAATAGATGAAGAATAGATCGGTTGAACAATAACAATCAAACACTATGCGTATGATAATAATGAAAGGTTATGCGTATGCTTAGTGAAAGAGAATGAATTGAACAACTAACCCTCAAGTGAGGGTTATTACATAGTATTTATAGGAGAGGGAGCTAGGGCAACACTCCTAGTCCCTTCCTTTCCTTATTGGACTTGGCCTAGGCTTATGGGCCTTCTACATAAGCCTAAGGCTAATTACAAACATAAAGACCATATTAAGCTAACTATTACATATGAATCACTAACACTTGAAATAGGTTTAGGAGTGATTCCAACAATCTCCCCCTAAGTGTTGGTGATGAATGAATGCAGACGGTGAGGGTGCTGATGTAATAGTAGCTTTGACGTCTTCTGACATTCTTCTTTCTTGTGAGAAGAATTTCCTTGATACGAACAATCTCCCCAGTGTAGAGAAATTGTTTCCTTTGAAAAGTTCTGCTTTGACGTCATCTTTGTTCTTTGATATTTGTTCTTTGTGATGGTAGTGATAGTATGTTGTTGTTGTCTGTATCAGGTCAGCTTCATTGTTCCAGTGTCTCCACGTCTTTCTTCAACATGCTCACACGCTCTTTAACGTTAGATTACAGTACTGATGAAGTTGGTATGAGCATGTGAAGAATCTGCACGATCAGTCCACTCTAGAGCTTCCATAAGAAGTAAACATAAGAAAGGTTAGTAATAAGCGGATTCCGGCACTTACAAGTTTAAACTTCGAGAGTGTTAACAGCATAGTGTGAAAACACAACTCTAATTCTCACAAAGGCCATTCCCGAACCGGAGTCCCACAAGTGAGATAACGCTGATGTCGGGTACACCTACAGCCAGATGAGTCGCCGAGGTACACCGAAGCATCACCTCACGACCGTAGACCGCTTGAGACACACAAGCGTAATCTATGGGGAGTTACCGGCGACCGCCTTCGTCGGCTATTTGATGTTGACCCCGGCAGAGTTTCCATTCAATCACCGAGGATCACAATGTGAACCTCTCATAAATGTTCTCGACAGCATTGCTAAGATGCTGTGAAGGACTCGATAACGTATCACTGATGTTCTTATTGTTGAACAACAAGTGATGAAATGTCAAGTGTACCTAAGAGATCTTTTGATGAATCTCGTGGCTCTAGACTCAATAGTGCGCTTTTGGTTTTCCGAATGAGACTGGGAGAGGGTCTCCTTTTTCAATACCAGAAATCTCTAAGAGAAAGCCGATAGTTTACGTAGGGTTCCCTGTGAGAATGAAACAAGCTTCTGTTGAGAGAAACTTGAGTGGCTAAGAAGGTTTAGTGCATGCTTCACTGGATTCATGACGACTTTTAATCTTCAATACCGGTGTCATCTAGTGACAACCAGTAGCGTATGTATTGAACCCGGTTTCCTCTAAGTTGAATAATTTGGAGGGCTATTTCATTTCACCCTTTTTCTTTGCATTTCTTTTTAATTCTTCAACTCCTTCTTTCTCCGATTCTCATTTTCTCCTTTTTATAATCATACCTAAGGACTTCTAATTCTAACTATTGGTAGTGTCCTTGGGTAGATCCCTCCGGCTCTGGCGGATCATAGGACGGTTGTTCCTAACCTTAATCACCTTATAACTCCATTGCCATAAAACCATTTTTCATTAAAATCTCTAAGTGTTTGTGAATGAAAAACATGTTTGAACACTTTAAGAGTTTTAGATTTTCATAAATACTCCCCCTTCACATGTGCTTGAGAGTTTTAACAGAAATCTGCACAGTGAGAGAAGAGCGCGCACTTTTTGAATTGATCGACTCAAGATAGACAATTCTTTGCGAGACACGATTATGTTGCATAGTTAAAGAGATACATTGTCAGCTTTTAGGTGAAAACTAGCTCTAATAACTACCTTGAAGATGTGGACAACCCCGAGAGGTTGTCAAACCCGTGAAAGTTCATGTCTATCAAGAGCTTCTCGAATGGGTACAATTTACTTGGATAAGTCTTGGAAGACAAATCATTTCAATGTATGACTGCTCGCCTTCCCTCAATTCATGGGTGAAGTCTTTTCACACGAGGATTCAATAGCAAAACACAACATATTTCTTATCACATATTTTTCTCCCCCTCAAAAATGGCATATAAATGTTATTTTTGAAGAAATGTTGAAAATAAATATGTCCATTTTGAGTTTTGTCGGAAGATTACACAAAGAACAGTTTGTGAACAAAGTTTGTAAGTCAAATACTCCCCCTCAACAAGTGATATAAACGGTTGAGGTTTTGAAAATCATAAGGGGAAGTACTTGTTCTTTTGAGTAAAACCTTTGAAAAATGAAAGGTTTGATAAGTGTTACTCTAAAGTAAGAAGCTTTCGCTCCTTTTATAAGGATTGTGGCACTGAAGCGTACCACAGGGTCCTTTCTTGACAAGTACGGGTTGTACACTATTATGTGTGCACAAGCCATTGTCATATATAATCACACATCCAAATGAATATGAAATTGAAATAGATTAAGGGGTACCAGAATGTCGTAGTTCCGCAAGAACTCCGTGAATGCGAACCGGTCGCTGATAGCCTCGAGATTAATGCTGATCGACCACCGAAACTCTCCAACGCTCGAACTAATCATTTCGAAACAACCTTTCATCAAGCATCTTGATGATTCTCTTTACATTCCGCCTTTCCCGAGAATTCCATCTCATTGGTGACCCAATGCCTTGTTGAATCGCCTTTAACCGGTATGCTAGCCCATCCCTGACATGCTTCAATGTTGAATCTCCAAACTTATGAAGCTCATTACACGCCATCAAGCAGTTGCGGTGGAGTGCACTGCGGTAGACTACTCCAAGGGGTTTGCTGATGAGAGTGAATTGAGGGAAATGGTTGATGTCAGGAAGTTCTAGCTGAGGTCTGGTGAAGTTGACACGAGTCCGATACGACTCAACGCAAGTTGCAAATCTTCTACAAGTTCCCGGATCACGATGCTTCGATAAGATAAGCAAGGACTTGATGTATTCACGTTGAATTTCGAGAATTGTCTCATGCGCCCCCTGTACTTTGCAAGATACTGATTTTCAATGTCGCTGAGAGACAAATTCTGGAAGTCCGCTTCACAGAAAGCATAGTCCTTTTTGTCTTGTCTTTTGACCACGATGTTCTTTAGGAAGGTGTAGTCCCATTTAGACGAAAGAGAAACTTGCTTAATAGCAACGATCCCTTGACCACTATACACTTCATGTTGAGATTTACAAACCTGGTAGCTTCTGTAGTAGATTCGTCGGCGTTCTGGCCAATGGTGAATCCCATACATTACATTGATGTCATACTCTTCCACTCTGTTGTTGAACATGTGGGTAGCCTTTTCTTCGATGGCTATGTAGTTGGAGTATATGGTCGCAGAACGGAAGTGTAAGTGATGTAGCGTGATTTCTTGACACACATCGCTACCATGTAGAAGAAATTCCGTGTCGTTGTGAAGAAGTATCGAAATGGAATATGAGGTTGATCCGGTGGCCGACCGATGGTAGGTAGAGGTTTGGTCCAATCTGTGTAGTATGGAGCGTTGTCTTTTCTGGTGTAGTCGATGTTTGCTTTAGGGTTGAGCCAATAAATGTTGTTAGACATGGCTCGTGCTATGTTTTAAAGGTGATATTCAACCTAAATAGCACTTTCCGAGCTGTCTTTGAGTATTTGGAATGCTTCATTCTTGATTCGTTTCAACTCTGATTTCGTCATCTTCTTCACTTAGAACTTTTCTTGCAGTAGCTTTGCATGCTCCAACGTACTACCTGCTACCATATCTTGGTCGCCGCTATATGGGTGGTGTAGCAGCAACAAGTGTTGAAAACCATTCATATTCGGTGTCATCGTCATCTAGCCATGAAACGACGTCAGCCTTAGTCGTCTTCTTCTCCTTCTTCTTAGGCCTAGAGGAGGATGATGGTTCCTTTGTTGTGCTGGGAGAGATGGTTGTTGTTGGGGGTCAGGGATTTCCTCATCATCACCACCCGTATACTCAAAGTGATTACCGTTTTCGAGTCTGGGTGGTAACTCGAATCCTCGAGGTTTTCGAGTGCGGGAGGAGATCGTGGTTGAGCCTGAGTCCTTTGGGGTGGAGGTTGCATTGAAGATGATTCACAAGACTTCTTTGGACGTTTAGGTGCAGAATATTTGTCCTTATCATCGTCATCTCTTGGTCGTTTTGGTTGACTTGCTGAATCTTTGCATGAAGACCTGAGTTGATAGTCTAATAGAGTCTCAAAAAACTTAGCTTCATCCGAAGTGAAGGTTCTAGCTCTTTTTGACATTTGCATCACCAATTTAGTGATTAACTCAGCCGTGAAAGGTCAAATTCTTTGGACATTATATTTTTAACCAATGCGACGATGTTTGGAGTAAGTTGTCTGGAGAATACTTCTCTAGTCACATCGGGGACCGTATCGAGAAGAAACTTGTGAGTATATTCTCTTGCCGTCTTCTACATTTCCTTTTGGAAACCTCCTTGCTAAACTGTTGATTTGTTCCTTTCGTCAACAACTCGCTTATCCCGCCTTGAAGAAAGTTGATCTGTCACAGTTGATTCAAACTTTTTGTTGGTAACGTCCTTCTTATGTGTACTTCCTTGACAGCTTTAACAACTTGTTTTCGCCGGGATAACCAAGAGTCTGTTGGTTTCTTCACAAATTTGGAGGTGGATTTGGTTGATATTTTGGATGGTGGTGGTGAGGAGTGAGAAGATGAGTCCGATGATGAGATGTGAGGTGACTCTGGGTCCTTTGGAGGATCGTAGCTTCTCCTAGGAACGAATTGACTGAGAAGAAAATCATCATAGTCATCTTTTTGCGCTTTAGTATTTTCTCGCTTGGCATGAGCCGCACCTCTTCATCGAGTCTTTTCATTCTCGACTTCTTTTTCTCGTTCCTCCTGGGTTTTGTTGTTGCACAAGAGTGGTGGCACCAGTTCCCTATATCGGGTTGATGAACCGCATCGAATTGGTGTAGATTGAACGCCATCACTCGACCCTCCGGGGCCACCCATTTGATCCTTTGCAAATGCTTCGGCAAAATGTTTATGTCTGAGTTCCTTTAACTTCCTTTGATATTACTTTTGCTCCTCTATTGGTTCTTCTTCAGAGCTCTCCTTATCATGTTCAATCACAGGAGTTTTCCCTTTACCTTTGTCACTAGTGGACTGGGAGGTTTAGCTACTGATTGAGTAACGCTTGCAGTTTGGCCAGAGTAAGACCTCATCGTCGATTCGGTTTCCTCGAGCTTTCGTCCACTAGCTTTCTTGGCGGTTCAGGCTTAGGTACGGAATAGGAACGCTTCCTTAGAAGGAACTTTCCTTTGAGTGGAGGTTTCCTCGGGAACTTCCTTTGACTTTCTCGTGCTTGCAACACTCCTCGTGACTGCTCTCTTCTTCGGTTTTCCGGTAGGTGTACCAGAAGACTTATCATCGAGAGAACCAACTTTACCTTCATCAACTGCTACCAGATACCTTTTATATGAGTAAAGTTGTTTGATTTCATCAAAGAGAAGGTGATCCGGCAGCACAACACCTTGTTTCTTTGTTGTTGATTCCTTAAATCGACGTTAGAATAGGTTCATACAACATGTCGTGATTGTTGGGGTCATTGATTCTCTTGGGGATATCCGGGTTAAACCCAAGTGCTCTTTGGATCGACAGTTTGGTATATCTGATATAAGGGATTTTTGAGCCAAGCTTCTTGAGAAATGTCATCATATCGTCCCATATCAGAGCTTCGACTATAATGTGCTTCATGTTGACCAATGACCAAAACATTTGCTGTTCCATGAGCTTGGGGTGCTCATAGCCATGCCACGCACCATAAACATATTTGGTGATGATGATGTAGAGAGTCCTCCAAGGTTGAGGAATATTTTTAAGATCCACATGTGAATGCTTAGTGATTACCCCTGTAGCCGTCATAACCAATATTGATCGAACGTAGAACATCTCTTCAGTTGGTGTGGCATTGAGTTCGGTTGGCTCGATGATTGGAATGAGAAGAACAGGCCGTAAGTCTGCAGGTGTGATGGTGACTTGTTTGTGGTTGAGAGTCACCGTCACAAAGATTCTGCCCTTTGATCTTTTGCATTGTATTCCAGAATGATGAATGTAGATCTCTGGAACAAGAGCGAGTTGGAGAGCATGTTTTGATAAGGATGATTCTTTAGAATATCCAAAGAATCAAGCAAGAGGACTCTAAGCAAGTGAGGGGGTTTCAAAGTCAACACGAAGGTTGTTCTTTCCAATCTTCATCGGATAGCCATTTGGGAAGATATCAACAATGGTGAGAACATTTGGTGCATCCACATTCATTTGAGCGCCCATGTCGTGATCTGAAATACATTTAGCCAAAAGAACCAACATATCGAAAGACATTATGTTAGTCAACAGATGGTTTTATTGTCTAATTATTGATTGTGCAATGTTGATGATTGTTACAAGTCCAAAGTCACTTGTTTGTCCAATAGTCCAATGATGTTGTGATAAGTTTCGTGAGTTAGTTAACTTTAAGTTTTAAAGTTCATGTTATCACTTATTTTTCACAACATATTAAACGCTTAAGCTTATTAGTGACATTATTGGTTTCGTGACGTTATGATTTATTTATTTACAAGTTTGCATGCGTAACAATTCATGATTAAGGTTAAACAAGGCTTAGGCGTAGAAATGGCAGCTTATGCGTAAACAGGAGAGGTATATGCTTAAACGCAAGCTTATGCGTAGGATCCTGAATTATGCGTAAGAAATATTACACGTAAGAATAGGGGACCTTATGCGTAGAGCTTACGCGTAAGCGCATATAAAACCTTACGCGTAAGGCTTACTCGTAAGAGTAGACCTTATGCGTAGAGTTCACTGTTTACGCATATCCTTCACAGGATACGCTTAGTCACTTATGTAGAACCTTACTGCACGCTACGCTGTAAGATTACTCTTACGCATAACTCTCTACGCGTAAAGTGATCCTTATGCGTAGATAGCTAGTAACCTTGATTCTGATTTTTACGCAGTAGCAAACCCTGAAATAATAATCATCATAGCATCAATATTAAAATTAACATTCATTCTATAACATATTTAATCACAAACACTCATTCAAACAGCTATATGCGGAAAAACCTTATGCGTAGACCAAAACCCTAAAGTTCAATAATTACGCGTAAGAAATCTAGCCTTGGAAATTGCATCAAAGTTTTTCTGGAGGTTCTTAGATGTCATTTGAGTGTTATTACCAAGTTTAAATCGTCAAACTCTCAATGAATCAAAAATACCCAAATGCGTATGAACATAAACCCTAATTTATAATTAAAGATTAATTAGTGTTTCTGGGTTGTTTCAAAGCCTAGATATCATCAAAACATTATAATAACAACATCACACAACAATCTTTTTGACCGAAAACATTCACATTTGAAAATACCCAATTCCACGCATAAACCCTAATTCCTAAAAAATAGTCAATTCGTGTTTCTGGGTAAGTTTTGAGGATAAAAACGGTATCATTAATGTTTTAGAAACGTTTTGACACTATCTTTTTAACCACAAACACATAAACAAGATTATGTGTTCATACGCATACGCCAGAGGACACAAAATCCTCCCTAGTTTAGGATCTAACCATTATTTTTCAAAACGATTCAAAACCATTGTTTGTAAACTTGTTAAGAACACAAAAACACTTAAAGATTGTTGATCCAAAACACGGATTTGAAGATCAAATTATAGGCGTAGGATTAGTTTGGTGTGAGTAATAAATGTGAAGTATTAAAGTTAGGTGGAATGTTTTATTAGAAATAACTTTCAGATTTTGACAGTTTTAGTCCCTCTACGTTTTCCACTTTCATCCAAAGCCTTTAACTTCCATTTTGGTTACCAAACGAAGAATATTTGGAAATAACTTTGACGACACTCCCCCTTGACTTAACAAATAATGAAAGTTTATAAATTTTAGTCCGAGGAGTGTCAGAAAACCAGAAATATGACCACCATTTTTGAAGAATCAACCGAGATAATGTCACATGCAAGTACAGTGTTATTTTGAAACAGTTAAGTATTTATTTTTCTCCCCCTCAACACTTTATCGGAAAAATACTGAATTTTAAAAGATTTGAGTGTTGACAGAAGAAATGTACTTGTCATGGTAAAAGAAATATAGATAGAAGAATATTTTTGTTGTTTTAAAAGGTTTTATATTTTTGTATTTTGTTTTTGAAAAAATATTTACAAAAGAGGTTTTGGTGTTTAACTGGTTTTCTAAGAATGTTTTAAGAGTTCATCCAGTTCCTCTTGAGTCAAACACCGCATACCAATCCGTGGACCAACTCATTAAACCTAGCAGGAGCTAAGGCTTTGGTGAGAAGATCTCGCCAATTGGTATTCGTACCCACAAAATATAATTCAACAAGTACTGCTCCACGTGGTCCTTGATGAAATGATATCAAGATCGATGTGCTTTGATTTGAATGTTGAACTGAATTGCACGAGATCGCAATAGCACTCGATTGTCGCAGACATCGGGATTGTCAAATACGTAACCATAGTCTTTGAGTTGTGTTCTCATCCAAATGACTTGAGCAAAACACGTCGATATGGCTACATATTCTCGCTCGGTTGAGGACAGCGATGTACGTCCCGCTTCTTCGATTGCCATGACACCAGTTTATCACCAAGAAATTGTAATGCTCCTTAAGTACTTTTTCGTGAATCTAAGCATCCCCGCGTGATCACGCCTAAAAAGCGATTAGTTCAAAACCAGAATCCTTCGGATACCGGATCCCCAAATTAATGGTTCCCTTGATGTATCGGAGGATTCTTTTAGCCTCAGAGAGGTGGGTTTCAGTTGGTCTCGACCGATAACGGGAGCAAAGATAGACGGAAAAACAATATCGTCTCTAGTAATGTTAGATACATGAGAGACCCAATGATACTACGGTATTTGGTAGGGTCCACCGTTTTCCCATGTAAATCACCGCCTAGCTTGGTATGAGCCATTGGTGTGGCATAGGTGTCACAGTTTTGCATTCCAAATTTGTTTAACAATTCAAGGGCATATTTGGACCGACTCAAGAAAATACCACGGGTGATTGATGAACTTGCATTCCAAGGAAGAATGTGAGTTCACCCATCATTGACATTTCAAAATGTTTTGTCATAAGTTTTGCAAAAGCATTTGAGTATTTTAAATGTGTTGAACCAAAAATGATATCATCCACATAAATTTGAACAATTAAGATGTGAGCCCCGTGATATTGTATAAAGAGTGTAGGGTCGACCAAACCTTTGGTAAACTTATTGGCAATAAGGAAGGATGATAACTTATCGTACCACACCCGAGGGGCTTGTTTGAGACCGTAGAGAGCTTTCTTCAGTTTGTATACATGATTAGGGAACTTTGGATCAATGAATCCTTCTGGATGGCTTACATAGACCGCTCGCTTAGTTGTCCATTGAGAAAAGCAGCTTTGACATCCATCTGAAAGACCGTGATGTTCATGTGAGCCGCAAATGCCCGAAAAATCCGAACGCCTCAAGACCGAGCAACCGAGCAAATGATTCTTCAAAGTCAATACCCTCTTCCCCGTCTATAACCCTTAGCCACCGGGACGTGACTTGTTTCTAATTACGGTTCCTTGACAAGATCCAATTTGTTTTTCCAAATCCATTTTAGACCAATGACGAAGACCCTGTTGGTCTTTCAACCAATTCCCATACTTCAAGACGCTTTGAATTGATTGAGTTTTTCCCTGCATGGATTCAATCCGTTGTCCTTTGTCATTAAGGCGTCTTTAATGTTTTTGGGCTCGATTGGCAGACAGTGAGTGCATAAATGCAATGTTCACCGTCTGTGTGAAGACGTTGTCTCGTAACGACGGGTTGATTCGGGTTGCCAATAATATTCTCTAAAGGATGGTCTTTTGTCCAACGATGTGTGGAAGGTTGATGTTGATATACATTATGCAGATTTTGAGGATTCAAATGGCTTGTAGATGATTCCGCAACATCAGGTGCAACATTTTCATTGGCCAACAGGTTAAAGAACGCATTTGGATCAAAATCTGCAGGTGGTTACATCATTCGTAACATCATCACCGGTGGTTCGAGTCGTTGGAAGCGGCTTTGTTCAACTGTTGTTGTAGAGTCAATCGGTGGTGCTTCTTTAACGAAGTTTTGTAGTGTGTGTATCGTATGGAGTATTATCGTCGAAGCAATGGAAACAAATGGATACACCGGAGCTCGCTCATCAATATCGCCACCGAACCTGAGGAGCAAATAGTCTTTCCATTTTTGACGAAGTAAGCCGAGGGCTTGTGTCATGATGATGGGTTTGGGGATGTTTAAGCATTGTGACCGGTTTCCAAGTGTTATACTCGAAGCCATATCATGAGTTCATCAAAATTTGCATGAATCGCTTCCATAACCTCGCTTTTACGACGATTCTAGATCCGTAACCTTTAGAATTCTCACAATATCCAATAAAAGACTCAATATCGCTTTGACTTTGAGCTTCCAAAGTCATCACGATCATTATCTGGATAGCAAAGGGATCCAAATACATGAAAGTGTTTGAGATTCGGCTTACTGATTTGTGGAGAAGCTCAAATGGTGTTTTGTTGTGGCGCTTTGTAATCATTGAGCGTTTTCTGAGTGTAGCATGCGTTGAGACAGCTTTTCACCACAAGTAATCTGAAGTTTAGCATTGATTAACATCGTTCGCTCGGCAGCCTTCCACTAACGCATTTGCTCCTCCTTCAACAACTCCGTTTTGTTCTGGTGTGTGGGCAATAGATGTTTGATGCTCAATTCCCACTTTCTCATAATATTCCCGAAGAGTTTGATTTACATATTCAGTTCCTTTGTCTGCTCAATTTGTCTAACGGTGTTCCGTGAGTCAATTTGAATTTTCGTGAGAAAGGTGATGATCATCTGTGGAGCTTGATCTTTACTCCGAAGAAAATAAACCCAAGTCCATCTTGAGTAGTCATCAACAATTACCAATATGTAGCGCTTGCCATTAATCGCTGCAGCGCAAGATCGGGCCACACAAATCCATGTGAAGAAGATGAAGCACATTGAGAGTCATGGTTCCACCTTTGAAGGAAAATGAGCACGAGTGCTTTTCCCTTGTTCACAAGCTGAGCATAGATGATCTTTAGAATACCAGAATCGCGGGAGACCTTCAACAAGTTTGTGTCGAGCAAGGTTGGTTATGGTTTGAAAGTTTAGATGTGAGAGACGTCGGTGCCATAGCCAAGATTTTGTAGATGTAGCCTTTGAGAGTAGACAAATGGGAGATGAAGCAATCATGTCTTTCATGGAGATAGTGTAGAGACCGGATGAGCGCTGACCGACATAAGATCATTTCCTTGTAGATCACGAATGAAACAAGTTTTCTCTCCAAAGCGACTTCCAAGTCTCCATCACAAAATTGACCAACATAAAAAAGATTGTGACCGAGGCCTTCCACATAATAAACCCTGCTAATTTCGATGTTGTCGTTGATGTAATCTCCGTGAGCCCATGATATGCGAAGTGATCATTCCCGAATCCGACAGTGCCAATGAACTTTGAAACAAAGTTTGATAACAGTTTAAGGTTGCATGTCATGTGTCGGGAACATCCGCTATCAATAATCCAAAGGATGATCAGTACACCGTGATTAACCTGCACGCTACACAGATGGAATAGAAGTAGATGTGGAACCCAAGTGTTAGAGGGTTCCAAAGCGCTATAGTAGAAATACACACATCAATGATTTTAGGCATCTATTTAAATCCTAGTGTATTATGTATCCATTTCTGCCATCTCCAACTAGTCTTAGCTTTTGTCTTAGTGAATGTGCTAGGTGTTACAACAATCCTTGGAGGTGATCTGAACTACTGGGACATCAATTGCTTCTTAGAATCTAAAGAAGGCGCTTTTACCAAGCAATCGACTTAGAAGCATTAGTGGGCCTAGAGGTATTCAATCTTAGGATTCGTAAACGAGACAAGATAGCCTTAGCAACACATTTATCATGACAATCAGAACGCATACTTTTACGACAAATAACACAATATGCATCGATCAATATCAAAAGTACTTAAAGGTTCAACATTAGTTACAACACTTTTTCCATTACATTTGCCAGACGCAATATCTAAAGTGGGTGCAACTGGAGTCTTATTCAAAGTCCTAAGGTGTTCTTCTACTTCAACATTCTTTATTTGTCTTTTCTTAGGTCGCAACTTCCTATTCTTCCTTGGATTGCTCCTAGGTCGTGAAGTGCGGACGCTTGGAAAAGAGGCAACTAGTCCCTGTTTCAGAGAGGGAAGCACATTAGTAATTTGTGTTTTGTTAGTAGGTATTCTGGGGACATGATTGCTAAGTGTTACAGGTGCAACTCTCTTAATGATGCTAGGTTGAACTTGTTCATACTTTCCTAACATTTCCCTTAACTTAAAAATAGTGTGCACCTAGCCTCTTGATTTTCGAACGAAGATTTCCGAAAATTCATGACTTCTTTAGTGTGTGCAAGATAATGATCAAGTTCGTTTGATGCTTCATCACGAGACTGTTTGAGTAAATCAAATATGACACTATATTCCTTTTTAACTTTTGCAAGTTCTTGTTCATATTTTGAGATTTGACACTTAAAAGACACGTTTTGATCATCCAGTTACTCAATTTTAGGATCAAGATTTTGCATGCAAATCGGGCGATTTTGTTTTGAAAAGCAAGTTGTTGATCGTGAATATCATTTTGACACCAATTAAGACGATCGTTGCATAGGAAATTTCGTTTGACAATCGCTCATTTTCAACTTTTAAAGACTCGAGTTGAAGCACATTGTCAAGATTCTCAACAATTTCAACAATCAACAGAATCAGCAGAGATATGATCGATGCATATGCAAAGATTGTAATAACACAAGATTATTGATATCAAAGACAAATAACATTTTCCAAGAGTCGATCAACATCTTTTCTCAATAATTTCTTTTTGCGTTTAGTATTTGAAATTGATGTTTCTGTTTTCTCGAAAACTGCTTTCATGAGACCAAGTTCCTTGTGAAAATCCCTTTCCCAATATAGTGCACAATTTTTCAAATTTTTTACATGGGGTAAAGATTCTTTTCTCGAAAAATGTCTCTTTGTTCTCGTGCCAATGGCGAGTGAAAATGTTCAACTTTTATTTCAGATTGAAATTCAATCTCACGCTCCAAAAGTTTGATGTCAGATAAGAAAGTGTCAAAATATTTGATAACACGACAACTTTCGACTTTAGTTTTACTTCACTAAGTGAAGGTAAAGGACCATTAATTTGTGCACCATTTTGTTGGGGACTAACTTTAAACCGTGTGACAACCAAAGATGTGTTTGAAGTATCTTGTTGTGTGACAAAAGTTACGGCTTTTGAATAGTTAAATGGTTTGTTATAAACGACATTTTCCATTTTGACCGACTCTCGTCATCTGCATCAATTCCTCCATGATTATATTCCACAAATCATAATTGAATCATCAATTCTATGTTCTCGCATCAGTAAACTTCGTGGATTTGGTTTGAATGCTCTGTGTGAAAACTTAGGTTTATAATCTGCAAGATTCGGTCCATATCCATTTGGATTTGGTTTGAAAGAAAACTTTGAATCGTTGTGATTGATTCACCATGTTTATAAACAACAGCTTTAAACTCTTTGATTTTGTTTTGTAAGTCGACAATTTCTTCAAGATAGTCATCTATTCATTTCTTTGAATGCTTTTTGTACTCGTGAGAACTGTTTTGACAAGTTAACAACTCAAATTTGGCTTTTGAGTTTCCAAAGTGAGAGCGTAAATTTGTTTTTTATGTTCATGTTTCATTTTTTCTATTTGAGACAACAAAACATTCTTCAAGCTGCTAGATCACCTAATCTGCTGCTCCAAAGATTTTTCATTTTGGTGTGATTTGGCAAAAGCGGCTTCAAAACCTTTTCACGGTTTTCTTGAGTTTTGAAAAGTTGAGTTGTCGAATTAAGCATTCATTATCCCTGGTTAACAGTGCATTTTTTTCTTTTAATTTGGTATTGACATCATGGTAATGTTCCACTCGGGATTGTTGGTCTTTAACTAGGGTACGGAGCTCAAATTCTGGATCAAACATAGAATCATTTTGTTCAACGTGAGTCTCAACATGGTCATTGTTTAGATACTCAAGTATAACCACGGGGTCAACTTGATCATCAATGGTAACCATAAGGTCATCTTGATCATCAAATATAACTACGGGGGCTAGTTGATGATCATCAGAATGAGATGTAGAAGGCTCATGTTGAACACTCGATCTATGTCGATGCGATGTTGGCGGAGATATCAGTTCATTAATGATAATTGTTTGTTCAGTACTGAGACAAGCCGCCAAGCTGTCATACACGGGCTAGCTGTGCACACTCATGTGTAGAGCTTGCATTTGTGCCATCAACATCATCACGCCTGATTAGCTCCTTGCAAGTCCTCCATATCATCATCAGTAACCTGCATCTACCATAAAGCTCTCCTTGTTGGTAAGAGTTCCACCAGCTTCATCCTTAAGAGCCAAGAGCAAAGCCTCTTTGAAATAAGAACTGCCTCTTGTCCTTGGTTTAGGACATGCATTAGCCAGATGACCCTTCTCATTATAGTTATAGCATCGAAGACCATTAACCCCATTCTGAGCATTTCCTTGTTCAACCATTTGAGCCCTTTGTCAAGGAGCACCCATGTGTTTCCTTCCTATAGCATTTAACCCTTGACCTCCTCCCATCTAACGACCATAACCACGGTTTTGAACTTCAACGCGTCCATTGTTCACAACAGCCTGATTCCTTGTATTAGATGAAGAACGAATGTGATTGTTGGATTTGTTTGTATAATGGCCAAATGCTTTAGCAATCATAACAAATCCTTGTTGCAATTCATCGAAGGCATCGGAGTCCTCATCAGCTCCACTGTAAAGAGCTTGAGTAGTGTTGTTGTTGTATGGAACAAATTGATTTTGTTGAGGTTGTTTTTGTGACGGATCATAAGGTGTAATAGTTGCAGTTGGTTGAGGAGCGGGTTGAGGAGCTTGTTGAGGAGGAATATTTGTTTCAGCCTACAAAGCAAGTTGTTGATTGTCCGGAAGTGAAGGTGAGACAGTTTGGCCACGGATAATCCTTTCCTTATCAACTTCTTTTTGATGAGGCTTCAAATAATCGTACAACAATCCGTAGGTAGCATGATGCATATTCTTCGCTTGACGGAGAACAATGACATACTTTTCCCATTCTGGACCAAGACTACTTAGGAACTTTGTGTTGACAGCAATTCATGGCATGATGATACTGTGTTTGTCCAAATCATTAATGATGTCTGAAAAGCGATGTTGATATGACTCTAATGTCTCTCCTGGTTCACTCATGAAGTGTTCATAAGCCAAGTAGATTTTGGATTCCATGTCTTCCCGATTGAGTGTTGTGCCTTCCATTAGAAGATGAATATGTTCCCACATCGCTTTTGCGCAGATCTTTTGAGCATCAACACTTCGAAGGATTAGATTTGGTAGTCCTAAAAGGATGTATTGCATTGCAAGTTCGTCGACTTCAAAGTGTAGAAGTTGATCACCCATGAGGTCGGCACGTTGATAATGTTGGTGACTACATCTCTTGGTGGATTGGCATCCGATTGTGACATGATAGGCATCACGAAATGGACCTTCCATAATGACCTTCTTTAAGAACTTTCCATGAGGCTTCTTTAGATCACAAAACCTAAAGAACCTAATCACCCAGTGATCATAATTCCCTGGAGTGAGCATTGAAGGTCTATCAAGTGAGCTAGCTTCATGAATTGATTGTTGGCTACTTAAAGCTTCACACATCTTGCCAAACCATGCCGGTTCCTTCATAGTATTCTTGGATGGATGTTGATTGTAGAAGTTTGTGTAAGGTTGTACTTGAAGACTTGGTGGTGGTTGAACCATTAGAGGTTGTGGAGTTGCTGCAAGTTGTGAGGTATATTGTTGATTAGATTGTTGTTGATGATTAAATTGTTGATGTTGTGGACTTAGTTGTTGTTGTTGATGTTGATTATAAGTGTAAGGAAAATAGCTAGAGTATGGTGGTTGTGACATGTTGAAAACTTGTGTTGTTAAATGGATTTTTGTAGTCGAATGAACCGTTGTTGAGGAAGTATCCTTAGGCGTAGAAATCACGTAAGAGCAAAGTACCACTTGCGTAAAACACCAAAGATACGCTGTAAAGAATAGTTACGCAGGATTAGCTTACGCGTAAGAGATGAGAAAACACAAAAGTTATGAGTAAATAGAAATTTAAGCGTAAAAACCTTAGCGTAGGATTACTTATGCGTAAGACAAAGCTTAGGCGTAAGATGAATCTTATGCGTAAAAAGTATACGCGTAAGCTTTAGCTTATGCGTAAGTTTAGGGTTTTACCCAAACGCTCTTTTACACTATCACAGTGCAAAAGATATCCAAAGTCGAAGCGTTTCAAGCTTATCCAAGCAAGAAAACACTAAGTAAGCCTGCGAAACCAAGATCAAACCAAGGACAAGTTACGCGTAGTTTTAGGGTTTTAACACGCGTAGAACTACTCGTAAAATGACTTTTGCCTAAAGATGTTTCTAAACCAGATTTTTGTGATGAAATATCTTTAATATCACCAAAATAACACAAAAGTGTGAAACTTGATGATCCAAAGAGTCTAAAATGGTTATCGCTGAACTAAACCCTCGTACAAAAACTAGCTTAAAAAACAATGATCCACGCGTAAAGTTTGAAACTTTTTGCCAAAAACAGTTATTTTAACACCTTAAAACGTTGAAAGTACAAGAATCTTGGATTAAAAAGTGTAAAAAATGAGTTTTTAAGCGAATCAAAGTTCTAACCAACGAACCATATGTTTTACGCGTAGGACCAAAACCCACTTCAAAAACACTACGTTCACCCAACTATTTGGCGAATGATACCACTATTAGGTTCCCATATATGCAACACAAGCATCAATAGAAGAAATAGATGAAGAATAGATCGGTTGAATAATAACAATCAAACACTATGTGTATGATAATAATGGTTGACCATTCACAAGTGGTTGACTTGTGTAATAAACCTGACCGTTTGGGACCGGATCAAATTTTGACTTGTGTAAAGAAAAAGCTTACGGAAGCACCCATTCTGGTTGCCCCCGACTGGGATTTACCCTTTGAACTCATGTGCGATGCAAGTGATTTTGCTATCGGTGCAGTCCTGGGGCAACGTAAAACCAAGCATTTTCAGCCTATCCACTACGCGAGTAAGACTATGATCGAAGCTCAAATCCATTACACCACTACGTAAAAGAATTATTATTTGTGTGGTGTATGCGCGTTTGAGAAGTTTCAGCCATACCTAATCTTGACCAAATGCGTGGTGTATACGGATCACTCGGCGCTCAAATATCTCTTTGCAAAACAAGATGCAAAGCCGAGATTGCTCCGTTAGGTTCTCCTCCTCCAAGAATTTGATATCATTATACGTGATAAAAAGGAGGAGAGACCTGGTCACGATCATCCGTCCCGTTTAGAAAACCCTCACCCTGATGTTTGAGAAAAAGGAAATAAACGAAACATTTCCTCAAACACTCAATGTGGTTTTTCTTTTGGAGACTCTTCTACCCCATGGTTTCACTGACTTTGCAAATTACCATGGGTAACTTTGTGGTGAAAGTGGATGTCGTCCCAACAAAAACAAATTCTTTAAAGATGTAAAACATTACTTGGGACGACCCCTACTTATTCAAAATTTTGCGATCAAGTCATCAGTGCGTGTATGGTCGAAGCCAATGACATTCTCAAGGCTTGCCATTCGACCTACCGGGGACATCATAGTCCTAACTACACTGCCAAGAAGGTGTTTGATTCCGGATTTTATTGGCCCACGATTAACAAGGATGCCCACGAATTTGTCAAAAACCTTTGACGCTTGTCAACGTCACGAAATATCTCACAAAGAAATGAAATTTAAAACGCCATTCAAGTGTGTGAGATTTTTGACATCTGGGCATTGACTTTATGGGGCCATTTCCTTCATCTCGAGGAAATAAATACATACTCGTGGTCGTTGACTATTTGTCAAAATGGGTTGAAGCGAAAGCTTTACCTACCAACGATGCCCAAGTTGTTGTGAAATTCTTAAAATCTCTTTTTGCTAGGTTTGGAACTCCACGAGCTATACTCAGTGATCGTGGTACGCATTTCGCAATGACCGCTTGATAGAGTCATGCAAAAGTATGGTGTAACTCACCGCCTCTATCGCGTACCACCCCAAACAAGTGGGCAAGTGGAAGTTTCCAACCGAGGGATTAAAAAGAATTTTGAGAGGAGAGTAGAGGCGAAAACCGTGCTCTTGGTCGGATAAGCTAGATGACGACTCGGGCCTTCCGACAACTTATAAAACACCCATGGTGTACTCCATACAAGCTAGTGTACGGAAAGGCGTTTCATCCTGCCGACAGCTAGAACACAAAGCATACCGGGCCTTGAAACATGCCAATTTCAATATTCAGACATGGTGATCACCAGGAAAAGTTCAAATGAATGAATTAAATGAACTCCGTGATCAAGCATACGAGAACTCTTTGATCTACAAAGAAAAGACAAAGAAGATTCATGACTCCAAAATCAAGAACCGCGTTTTCAACGCCGGTGATCGAGTCCTTCTTTTCAATTCAAGATTGAAGATTTTCTGAAAACTAAAATCTACTGGTCCGACCATTCACCATCACTAAAGTATTTCCTTATGGAACCTTTGAGTTATCTCAACCCGATGGTCCAAATTTTAAAGTGAATGGTCATCGATAGAAGCACTATTTTGGAGAGGACATTCCACATGCGTTGTCCCGGATCTACAAACTTTCCCCATGAACCAATGAATGCGGGGATCGAGTCAAGCTAGCGATTCGGGAATCAAAAACAGTAGCACACTATATGGGTTTTCACCCGTATTTCGACTCTTTCTATTTTCTACTACCACCACAGTGTGGGAGTTGCCCATCACGTTGTATATAGTTAAAAAAAAAAAAAAAATTCAAAATAATGGCCGTAGTATTTCCTTTTACGTTCTATGTTTTCGGCATAATCGCCGTACTTTGAATATTGAGGGCAATATTCATTTCTAAGTGTGGGGAATTCTCAAATTTTATCATGTAATTATACCACCCACCCAATTTCCATTTTAAGGTTTTTTTGGAGTAAGTGCTTTGCACTTACTGCATTACTGTTATCACCGCCATGTCTAACAAACAAAAGGATTGGCTAATCCAGGAGCAAACGGCTCTTGGTAAAGATATCTCAAATCCGCTGACGGCTTGCAATTTGCCCAAAATTGTATGGTGTTCAGCCACCATATCTTTAATTAGTGAAGAGTTGGCTAGCCCGCAAGTTTATGGCTTGTGGTAAAGGCAGTTGGAAAACCATAATTGGTAATCACCACCAAAGATATTTTATCTAAGAGTTGGCTAGTCCGAAGCAAACGTAAGCTCGTAAAGACAAATCAAAACCGTTGAAAGCCGGTGATTTGCTCAAAATCATTTGGTTATCATTGTACCAAGGTTCTTACTTGAACTGAAACAATTGGCTACTCCAGTAGTAATGGCTTTTGGTAAAGAGATTCAAATCCATTAAGTTTTCTCAAAAGATTGCTAGGGACTAGCAATAGTTTAATGTGGGGGATTGATGGTAATGTTAAATACTCATCATTTTTGTCACTATCTGTACGCCAAAACATTTAAAAACACCGTAAATGCATCAAAATACTAAAAATATCCCAAAATTGTATTTTATATGTTTCAGATGCAAAATGTTTAAAATCAGATGAAAACGAGCTAAGTTTGCATAATTGGCGCCACCCTCAACTTTCAAATCTTGACAAAATCAGTCCCGAGCATTTGTTTTGAATAAAGTCAACCCAAGTCCTTTCAAAATCAAAATTTATCAAAAATGATCCTTGGGTAAAAGTTTGGAGAATTTACAAGTTTGGTCCTTCAAGTTTCAAAATTGGCAAAATAGTCCTTGGAAGTTTAAAAATGGAAAATTATCTTGGCCTTATGGTCCTGTACTAATGAAACTTGGCATTTTGGCCCTTTTGATAAGTTTGGAAAAATTACATTTTGGTCCCTCAGTTCACTTAAATTACGAAAGGTCCGTGATTAAACTACAACCCTTGGACCATGACCCTTGATATGCCTTGAACCCTGTCAACAACGTGACCCCCTTAATGAACCCACCTATTTATAAAACAGGTCAAATCCAGGAATTGAACCCCATTAACCTTTTTCCCTCAACAACTGTCTTCTGCTTGACTCTGCAACACTCAATCTCCATACCTCCAAGCTCACACCTCCCACAGCCTTATCACTCCACCTCCACAAACTAACAAGGGAGCATTTTATAAGCTTCTTCTTCCATATAGTCAAGCAGGTTACTTATATCATTTTGGCCAAAATCATCAACGGCTAAAATCCTCTCTCTTTTCATCCAATGGCTCAAAATAAAAGTAGGAAACACTCAGAAGGCCGCGTGGGAAGAATATTGATGATAAATAGAGGAAGAAAAAAGCAGAGTTGGGAGTAGTAGTTTTGTTTCATTTTTCCATATATGTCGTTTTAATTTTTATAATGTCTTAATTAAGTTTTAAATTGTAATTTAATCTTTCCATCTTGAACTAAAGGCATTTTAGCCAGATTGTAACTCATTTTTAGAGTAACAATTCAAAGTTTGATAAATTTCCTTGTTTTATATTTTACGTCATAAAGTCGATTTAAAAGTTGCTAAAGCTCAAGCTCCAATAAGCTTAATTCTAATCACATAAGCTCACTAAAGCATGTAGCCAACTTTTAATTAGCGAGGAAGCTCAATTTTAAGTTTTAAGCAAGATTTTACCCGCAGTCAACAAAAGTCAACATCTGATTTCATTTGTGACTTGTTTCGGATTGATTTGGAGTTGAAAATGGGTTGATCCAGAGTTGGTTTTAGGGTTGGATTTGGTTTAGAATAGTGGTGTTTGGTTCATTTGTAAGTTTACTTTTGGCTGGATTTCATGTGAGTTTGATTTCCATCTTCTTTAAAACTGCCATTTATGCATTCATGTTTCTGTTCATACTTAATCTTGTTAGGCGATTTGATCTTAGTTTAGCTCTAGGATTGTAGCTTGTCACTGTCTCCAGTTACGCATAAGTAGAGTAGGACTAAGATTGTGTTTATGCTTATTAGGGTTTAAGAAGGTATTTGGTATAAGCTAAAATGGATAGTAGAGGTTAGTTGATGGTTTCCATTTCAATAGTTTAGCATCGATTAGATAGAAATGGCATAAATTAGTTTTATATCTCATTATTAGCATAACAAAAGTCAAAATAACTTGTAATCTAGCCTATCTATATGCTTGTTAAGGATTTAGTGCTTGATAAAAGGATTTATAGGTTTAGAAATTGTTAGGTATAGCTTAATCTAGCTTAATTTCATCTTACTTAATTGATTCCGGTCATAAAATTCAAATCAAATCTCACAATAATTGACCTTTCATTTCGTCATAAAATAGTCAAAATTGAAAAATCACGGTTTTCACGAACTTTGTGAATTTTCATGAGCTCATTTCTTCATCAAAATCTCTGAAACTTGGACATTTTCTACAAGCAGTTGGTCAAAAGAGGAAACATATTTTTACACTAAGTTTTCAAGAAACTTTTTAAAAGGTTAGTCAATTTGTTGAATAAACTTATGTGTGCCTGTGTCACACATCATGTTTTCGACCATCTTTGAGATCTCTTCACAAGCTCATAAGGCTTGTGAGGAGAGCGAAACTTGGTCTAAGTGTGATACGGTTGGTGAAATAAGATCTCCATTTTGTTTTTTGATTAGCTTAGTAGATAAGTCTGTTTTGATGGTTTAAAAAGAAGAGTGGATAGGTTAGATTTTGTTTGGTGCTTAGCTTATTTCAATCAAATCATTATATTTTGCATATTAGAGGTTTAGGCTAGTTGAAATAGGTTAGTATTAAGTATATTTTGCATATAGCTGGCATTGTCATTTTGGTGCTCATTAGGTACTTATAGCTTATTTTTAGTGCTTATTTATAAGCACTTTTCATTGAGAACAAATTATTGCACACTAGCATAGGTTTTCTTAATTTTCATAGGTTTAGAATAATATTTTAGACTTTTCACGAATTTTTCATAATTTTCCATTCTTGTTTTGCTATTTTTCTTTATTTAATCAGTTTTTAGGACTTTTTTAAATAGCTTTAATACAAATAAATCAGAAAAATCTTCAAAAATAAGTTTTCAATTTTCATAGATTAAGATAAATATAAAAAACCAAAAAAATATTTTCCATAATTTTCCTAGTTTAATTTGTAATTTTTAGTCATTTAATTAGTTTTAAATAGTTTTTAAATTGTAATTTTTAGTCATTCTAATTTCTATGATTAGTTTTAAATAGTTTTTAAATTACAATTTAAAAATTACTAAAAATTACTAAAAATTACAATTTAAAAACTATTTAAAACTAATTATATGACTAAAAATTACAAATTAAACTAGGAAAATTATGGAAAAATATTTTTTGGCTTTTTATATTTATCTTAATCTATGAAAATTGAAAACTTATTTTTTTTTGAAGATTTTCTGATTTATTTGTATTAAAAGGCTATTTAAAAGTCAAAAAGCATTAAAATAAAGAAAAATAGCAAACTTGATGTGGAAATTATGAAAAATTCAGGAAAAGTCAAAAATATTATTCTAAACCTATGAAAATTAAGAAAACCTATGCTAGTGTGCAATAATTTGGTTCTTGTAATGAAAAGTGTTATAAATAAGCACTAAAATAAGCTATAAGTACCAAATGAGCACCAAATGATCAAAGCTGACTAGAGTATGCAAAATATACTTAATATTAACCTATTTCAACTAACCTAAACCTCTAATATGCAAAATATAATGATTTGATTTGAAAATAAGCTAGCGGCCAAACAACTCTAACCTATCCACTTTAAACTCTTCTGAAACAGCTTATCTACTAAGCTAATCAAAAAACAATGGAGATCTTTATTTCACCAACCGACTACACTTAGACCAAGTTTCACTCTCACAAGCTCTTATGAGCTTGTGAAGAGATCCTGCAAAATGGTGAAAAACATGATGTGTGACACAAGGGCACATAAGTGCTTATTGAACAGTGATTTGAACCTTTTAAAAGCGCTTGAAAAAATTTAGTAAAATATGTTTCCTTTTTGACCAATGAAGCTGAAAATGTCAAGTTTGAGATTTTTTGATGAAAATGAGCTCATGAAAATTACCAAAGTTACGTAGAAACTACATTTTTCATTTTGACTATTTTATGACAGTAAGGTTGACTATTGTGAGATTTGATTTGAATTTTATGAAGAAATCAATTAAGTAAGATGAAATTAAGCTAGATTAAGCTACTCTAACAATTTTTAAACCTATGTCGACTTATGCTACTAAATCCTTAACAGTTATAGAGATAGGCTAGATTACAAGTTATTTTGACTTTTTGTTATGCTAACAGGATATAAAACTAATTTATGCCATTTCTATCTAAATGTGCTAAATTGAAATGGAACAACTAACCTCTACTATCCATTTTTAGCTTATACCAAATACCTTCTTAAACTCTAATAAGCTTAATAAACACAATCTTAGTCCTACTTCTACTTATGCAGAACTGAGACAGAGATTAAGCTACAATCGTAGAGCTAAACTAAGATCAAATCGACTAACAAGATTAAGCATGAACGAAACATGAATGCATAAATGGCGTTTTAAAGAAGATGGAAATCAAACTCACATGAAATCCACCAAAAGTAAACTTACAAGAACCAAACACCACTATTCTAAACCAAATCCAACCCTAAAACTATTTCGCATCAACCCATTTCAACTCCAAATCAATCCGAAACAAGTCACAAATGAAACTGTATGTTGACTTTTGTTGACTGTGGTAAAAATTGCTTAAAACTTAAAAATTAGCTCACTAAAAGCTACAAAGCGACTTTAGTGAGCTTAATAATTAAATTAAGCTTATTGAGCTTGAGCTTTAGCAACTTTCGACTTTATATTGAAAATATAAAAACAAGGAAATTTATCAAACTTTTGAATTGTTCTGAAAATGAGTACAACTGGCTAAAATGCCTTAGTTTAGTACAAGGAAGATTAAAATTACAATTTAAAACTTAATTAAGACATAAAAATTAAAACGACATATATGGAAAATGAAAACTAAAAACTACTACTCCCAACTCTGTCTTTTCTTCCTCTATTTATCATCAATATTCTTCCCACGTGCCTTCTGAGTGTTTCCCACTTTTATTTTGAGCCATTGGATGAGTAGAGAGGATTTTAGCCGTTGATGAGTTTTGGCGCCAAAATGGACATAGCAACTGGGGGGGGAGGGGGTTTGAGTACAAGGGAAGAAGAAACATTAAATGCTCCTTGTTGGTTTGTGGAGGTGGAGTGATAAGGTTGTGGAGTATGTGAGCTGGAGGTATGGAGATTGAGTGTTGCAGAGGAGTGGGTGAGGAAGACAGTGTTTTGGAGGGAAAAAGGTGACTGGGGGTTTGACCTGGATTTGACCGGTGTTTTATTAATAGGCAGGGGGTTCAATTAAGGGGGGTCACGGTTGTTGACAGGGGTTCAAGGGCATATTGGCAGGGGTCATGGTCCAAGGGTTGTAGTTTAATCACAAGGACCTTTCTTGTAATTTGGCAGAACTTGAGGGACCAAAAATGTAATTTTTCCAAACTTATCAAAAGGGCCAAACATGCCAAGTTTCATTAGTACAAGGACCATAAAGATAATTTCCATTTTTTAAACTTCCAGGACTATTTTGCTTGCCAATTTTGAAACTTGAAGGACCAAACTTGTAAATTCTCCAAACTTTTTACCCAAGGATCATTTTGATAAATTTTGATTTTGAAAGGACTTGGGTTGACTTTTATTTCAAAACAAATGCTCGAGGACCGATTTGTCAAGATTTGAAAGTTGAGGGACTGACGCCAATTATGCAAACTTAGCTCGATTTTTCATCGATTTTAAACATTTTGCATCAAGAACATATAAAATAAAATTTTTTGATATTTTCAGTATTTTGATGCATTTCTGAGTGTTTTTAAATGTTTTGGCAGCTCAGATAAGACAAAAATGATGAGTATTTAGACACTCATCAATATGCTTAGTGAAAGAGAATGAATTGACCAACCAACCCTCAAGTCAGGGTTATTACATAGTATTTATAGGAGAGGGAGCTAGGGCAACACTCCTAGTCCCTTCCTTTTTCCTTATTGGACTGGCCTAGGAAGCTTATGGGCATTCTACATAAGCCTAAGGCTGATACTAACATAAAGGCCATATTAAGCTAAATATTACATATGAATCACTAACACTTGAATTAGGTTTAGGAGTGATTCCAATAGCAACATTAGCCAGGAAGATTTTGATTGCCTCGATACGAGCAACTGGAGCAAATGATTCTTCAAAGTCAATACCCTCCTCTTGACGGTATCCTTTTGCAACCAATCGATCCTTGTTCTTTAATACATCACCATGCTCATTAAGTTTTACTTTGAAGATCCACTTTAGAGCAATGATCATATACTGTCCGAGGAGCGGTACTAGTTCCATACATCTAGTCGATCAAACTCATGAATTTCTTCTTGCATGGCATTGAACTAGTTGTCTTCATTCATAGCGTTTAATGTCTTTTGGTTCGATCTTTGAGAGTCAGAGTTGAAGAAGCACCATAAGGCATCGGTTGCAAGTTGTCGACGAGTGGATACTGAGCGAGAAGGGTTTCCAATGATGTTGTCCAATGGGTGATCATGTGTCCATTTTCTAAGGTGTTCATATGTGGTTGTTGTTGAGAACGAAGTATGAGTGATATCTCTGATGAAGATGGTTCTGATGATGATTCAGGGAGCAAATATGTATTTAAATGGGGCATCTTCGGGGTAGCAAAGGATTATCTCCATCATGGTACGGAAACAATTCCATGATGTACACTTCGATGATTGATGATTTGTTGATGAACAGCAGTGATCAGATAACGGCTTCTTGACTTAATGACATTGAAACTAAAGGGTTAACTTCATTGACAGGGATAGGAGCAGCCTCTGTTGATGAAATTGACAGATCATTAGCACTTAGTTCATAGTGTTCATCAAACATTGGATCAAATAATTTTTTCAAATCATCTTCTGAAGGAGGTACATAAGGAGTTGCTGGTGAGGGATTAGAAACAAGAGTAGAACTGATAGGACTACATGATGAAGGTTGAAATGCGGGTCCAGAACTGGATTATCCTGGAGCCATTTGACCGGTCAGCTCATCGAACGTAACGTGAATTGTTTCCATGATATTTTGGATTTCTCTTGTTGTAGATTCGGTATCCCTTCGTTTGGTACATCCTACATATACTCCAATGTCTTCTTTAGCTTTTAGTTTACCTAAATCTTGACCGTCATTAGTTGGTAACATAGAGCACCAAACACACGAAGGTATGAAATATCAGGTTTTCGATTGTGGACAAGTTCATACGGAGTTTTTCCATGAGATGTGTGAATTAGGGATCGATTTTGAGTGTAGCATGCAGTGGCAATAGCTTCAGCCCATAGAAACATTGGAACCTTTGAGAAAATCAACATTGTTCTTGCGGTTTCCACAAGAGTTTGATTTCGTCTCTCAACTACACCGTTCTGTTGAGGAGTTCCTGGAACACTTCTTTGAGGACTGATTCCAACACTTTCATATAATTCATTGAGTTCTTTATTAACAAACTCAGTTCCATTGTCAGTTCGGATGATTCTAACCATTTTGTTAAGTCGGACCTGCAGTTGTTTAATAAGTTTAATGAAGACATCTGGAGTTTCATCCTTTGTTCTCAAAAACTTAACCCAAGTGAATTGGGAGTAGTCATCAACCACAACTAACACATATCTCTTCCCATTAATAGTTTGCACTCTCATGGGTCTACATAAATCCATGTGAATTAGTATGTAGAACTTAGCGAATTTGTAGGTTTGGGTTTATGGGCATACTTCTTGCTTTTCCCAATTGACATGCTGAACAAAGATGATCCTTTTCATAATTAAGTCTAGGTTGTCCTCTTACTAAGTCCTTTCGGAAAGATTTTTATGGTACCAAAGTTCAAGTGATTGAGGCAGACTGATGCCATAGCCATGACTTAGTTTTTATAAGCCTTTGACAACAGGCATATGGTGAAGATTTCATCATGTCTTGATAAGATGGTGTATAGGTTTGAACCAGAGTTCCTCGAGAAGTTCCACACCATCAAGTTCTCTAACAAAGCAAGTACGTTTTTTGAAGGCCACTTCTAAATCGAGTCACAAATTGTCCAACAGAAAATAGATTATGTCCAAGACCTTCAAAATAATATACCATGGAAATCACACTATCTCCAACCACATAATCTCCATAACCCATAATAGAACCAAAATGATTGTTTCCGAATCTCCGCATTCGATGAATTTACTCACGAAGTTCATGAGCCATGGCCGGTCTCAGTCATATGCTTACGGCACGAGTCCAAGTACCTGAAGCGATTTGTAGTTGAACACAGAGACAAGAATGGATAGCGGATAATTGGGATCCCCATGCAAGAATGGGTTCCATTTGGTTAGTAACAATGATTGGAACATCCACATCAGAAGTAGAAACAATGGAATCATCAGGGATAGATGCAGTGCCAGTGTCCATATTAGACCTATTCAAAGTATGTTCACTTCTT
Source organism: Chrysanthemum makinoi (assembly GCA_910596185.1). Taxonomy (NCBI): domain Eukaryota; kingdom Viridiplantae; phylum Streptophyta; class Magnoliopsida; order Asterales; family Asteraceae; genus Chrysanthemum; species Chrysanthemum makinoi. Next base: position 79,498,424 of record OU343216.1, on the reverse strand, counting down.
AAGGAATAGTTCTACCAGATAGCATCCATTTCCTAATGGGCATTGATCTAGATAATTTAGTACACATCTCATTAAGATTGAATTTATGGCCGTGGGTATCCATTGATAACCTATGTTACTAAATTTCCTTCCTGTGGGTTTCCAATGTTTTCTAACCTTCTTAGCCATTTGCTTTCTAGCCTTCTTAGCTTGAATTTTTTCATTAACTATCTTAACAGTACATTTAACAACATTAATCAAATCATTCACACCACATTCAAGATTAGTAATAGAAACCACGCAATCATCATTACATGTTTTTCCAAAAGTAGCGAATTCCCATTAATTACTGATGCAGCTTAGAGCTAACACTAGAATCAACACGATTCGTTTTATTCAAATTCTCCCTAAGGTGATCTTCTACTCTCTTCCACTGAATATTCCTGCTTACATGCAAGGTCCTATCATTCTTTGTGTTGCCTTGCGGCTTTGACCCGCTTGCTTTGGTGTCACTTCCTTACTAAGGGAATTGGAACATTAGTTGGTTTTGCTACTTTTGCATTCCCTGAACTAGAAGTGCGATGATCTGAACTACTTGAAGGCACATTGAAATTCACTTTCTTAATGCTGGGCATCGAATGGTTTCTATACTTAGAACTAGGCATGGAACAAGGCATCACAGCTTTATCTTTCGCACTTAAGGATTTAGGACATGTTGCTATTAAACATTCTAACATCTCTTCAGATCGTTTGGCCTGAATGCAAGCAAACCTAATTTCACTATCAAGTGGCTTATTTATGAAGTCCTCTTCTAAAATCTCACGAAGACATTCAAGACTATCCTTAAGCCGAGCAAGATAATTATGAAATACAAGTTCATTATTAATAAGATGAGGAGGAATATATTTAGATCGGTATATTTGCGATCTGCCGATGACTTTGATGCAACATTCTCATTAAAGACAAGTGGCATTTTCCTTTTTTCGACTCTTGATTCTCAATTTCCTTTTGTGAAGACGTTATTTTTTTGTTGTTCTTGTCACGAGTGACTTTCATTGAATTATATAAATCTTTAAAGTGTTGTTTAACCTTTTCATTTTCTTCTAGAAAACTCTCATTTTCCTTTTGTAAAACATTAACCAAGTTTAGAAGATGAAAAGTCTGAGAACTCGAGAATCTAAAGAGGAGGCATTTGGGAGCGATGTCACATTGTTCTTTTCACCCTTTAATTGTGCAATTTGGGTTCTCATTTTTTCGATCGTGTTACAATGAGCTCGAATCTGTTCATCACGTTTGCTAATTTCAAAAACTGCATCAAATTCAAGAGCATCCAAGGATGTCTTGATATTTGAGGTTTTAACATGTTCTTTTAGATGTTGATATTTTAATTGCAAAGCAAGATGCTCTACTTACAATTTAGAAAACTGTTTCACCGGGTTATCATGATCATCCTGTTCAACTTTATCATGCAGTTTAGAGTTAGTTTTTTCAAGCTCAATGACACGATCATGGGAGACTTTCAGAGCAATAGATAATTCATGAAATTGAGAAGCATTAATGGAACAATTCATAGCAGTGAAAAACACATCTTGAGTAATACATTCTGAAATAAGATTCTCATTCAAGGTATGCAAGTTCTTCCTCTCAATCTCATTATATTTTAATTCTCGCTCATAGTCACTAACCTCAACTATCATTGCATCAAATTCCTTTTCCATTTCTTTAATATCTGAATCCATCCCCTTTTAAGACTCTCAAATTGACCTTTTAATTGTTTAAAGAAAGGCATGACCTCAGTTAAATAGCATTCTTTAGTTTGCTCAAAACCCCTTTCCCCTTGAGTTATCCCAGTGGGTGTGATCCTTTTCTTACAAGTTTTCTCAAAATCAACAAATAATTGAAAAATTACATATTGACTGATTAAGGTCTTGCTTTTAGTGGGAATAGATCTAGGAACTAAATGCATTGGGGTATTGGGGGATAAACGATGGCAGGAAGCATTCTCCTACATGGGGGATTCTTTTCAACAAACTCATCAGCTTTTTTAATGTCCGTATCCTTTTTCCAAAACACTTGTTCAGGGGTTAGCTGTGTTTGAGGTCTAAACTTGTTAAAGGCAATCCAGTTATCCTTAGCATAGTTGGGTGTTTTATAGCTGATTTTCTTTTCTATGCATAAAGGGCTCTTATGCTTTTCATCCAATTTCTTTCTAGTTACTTCTTCTAACTCTTTATCTTCCTTAGTATTCTCAGTAACTAGGTTTCTGTCTAGGCTTAAGGATTTCATTGCCATCATAGATTACCTTACTTGCTTCTAGCTTTTAACAGCCTTAGGGTTTGGTTCATCAACTAGCGCAACACTATGTTTGTCACTTAGAACTCTATGCTTAGTGATCATGTGAATAGTCTGAATGGTGTTTCCTTGCGCACAATTTGTTTTCAAGTTTGTTTTCAAAGTTTTAGGTTGGAAAATTCATTTAAGAGTTTTGATTCCTTGGCATTAAATTCCTGTTTAAGCACTTCCACATTTTCTTGAAGTTCTTGTTTTTGCTTAGCCGTTTTGTTAAGCTTTTCTTTTAAGGAATCTAGCTCTTGTTTAAGTATTTCTTCCCTAAAATTACTTTTTCTAATAATTGTATGCATTTGGTCATCCATTTCCTGCTCACGGTAGTTAACTCAAACTTAGCACGTTGTTCATAAATGGCAACTTGTTCTTTATAAGTATTAAGTTGAGATGGCGGAATCTTTAGGAACACTAGCGGTGTATTCATCAAAAATATAGTCATCATTGGACGCATTAGATACATCACTTGGTTCAATCGCATTCTCACATTGAGTCACATATTGATCATATGGGACAATATTATCATTGCCCATATTAGCAATATCGAGTCAAAGTTTCTGCGATTGAACTTTATCATGTATCATCAACATTATCATATAGTTTTAATACCTCTGAGATGATTGTTTCTTTGGATGGACCAGCTTTCTATGGTGAGGGACCTTTGGAGACCATTGGAGAAATGCTAGCCATGAAAATTGTGCTGCGGTAGGTTCATCATCGACGTCGAGTCGTATGCATTACATCGGCGACTTGAAAGGCATTCGATGATTATGACCTATCTCTGAATTGGTCGCTCATCCACATCTGCATCATATGTCTTGGCATTTCCCTCAACAAGAAACAACGACTCCTCTTCATCAACATAGCTCCATTATCACGAGCTTGCACAAGTAGCATCTTGTCTCGAAGTACTCTACATTTTGTTGGCGTTTTGGAGATGTGCAGTTTCTAGCTATATTTCCATGACCACCACAGTTGTAGCACTTGATCGGCTTTGCTTGTCCTTGATTTCCATTCCTTCCCCTATTCTGATTTACCACATATCCTCTACCAACTCCACCTCTTCCCTATTCATACTGCCTTTCTTGAACTGGTTGCACCATAACCTTCCTATCTCTCGGTTGCTTGATTATGTGGATTGGATGCTATTCTGAGGTTATTGTTGGTGTGTGGGAGAGATTTCATGTTTTGACTGACCATGAGAGACAGTTGATTGATGAAGTTTTCCATGAGTGTGTTTGAGTCGGGAGGCTTATAGGTTGGATTAGGGATGAGTTTGTAATTACCATTACCCATGGGTATGACTTGAGAAGGTTTGGTGGTAATTCCAACATTGGTGTAAAATTTTGTAGAGTCATTTGACGAACTAGTTTCTCCCTGCTTAGATTTGAACTGTTCAAGAATCCTTCGTTCAAACATAACATGTCTCTCATTTTGAAGAAGGAAGGCATACTGATTGCTCATAGTTGGTGTTCTTCAATCCTTTAGTTAGCTTCACAGAGGTGACAAACTTGTGCCATTCGGGATTCATGTTGTTCACAAACTTTGAGTTCAATTGAATATTTGGCATAGTCATTTTGATATTCCTCATATCATTCACAAGCTTGTGGAATCTCACGTAATATTCATAGATACTCTCTTCCGGTTTCATCTTGAAGTGCTCAAATTCATCATACAGTTGTGATTCTCTGTCTTCCTTAGTTAATTCAAAACCCGAGAGAAGCATCTTGACATTATCCCAAACAATGCGTTGGCCGGTGTTGTGATTGATAAGCTTGTAGATATCTTTTGGAAGACCTTGAAGTATAATGTTTGAAGCCCTAATATCGCATCGAATCTCTTTTTCTCCTTATCACTGAGCTCATCATACATCTTTGGTCTGTCCATTCCAAAGATCATTGTTCTATCTACTGCATTATCAATTATGTCTCTTGTAGTCTCAATCTGATAAGGTCCTTCATCAATTGATTTGAGAATGTTGACCCTATTTTCCTTTCCAAGACGATACAATCGATTCGTTGAGCCCAAGAGTCGTAGTCGGTTTGTCAAGCATGGGTGGGCGATTATCACGAACCATTTGCTTGAACATCCTCAGCAACAGTGGAAATGATTGTAGGTACGTTGGTAGACATGTTTACAGATTTCACGGGATTTTATAACTCTATGATTAAACCGGGAAATAGATTTTTCACGGGATTTTACTAAATCAAGATATTAATACAAATAAACCGTAAAAATGTTTATTAATATTTTGCGATCTCTTTGTGTTTTGTTGATAACAAATATAATGTTATCTTAAGTATAATTATAAGGATACATGTTATTTTTGTAAAGCATTTACATATAGCCATTTAAATACAAAAATGTAATAATTAAGCATTTGTTGTAATAGTTTATTAGGATGGGTAAAAACCATAACCCATGGATCATAACCCATACCCAAGTTGGCTAGATACAATGTATACTTAGATGCATTGAATCTAAAGAAAACCCATGGACCAACCCATAACCCATGACCCATAATGTTAGGAATTAGAAATTCCATAGTGAAGAGTCGGCCACCCCAAATATAATATAGCATAAGTTAGCTCGTAGACATATAGTTATTTACTGTTTTATTAGTTAGTTATTAGTTTAGTTTAGCGTAGTGTATCACCGTGGAGGAAGGACGGGTCTTTACCCACTGTATACCTGATCCACAGGCCGATAGGAGGTCGTTGTGTCTGTAAGTATAAATACCCCTTCCATCCATGGAAGGGGTGGAGCTTCTCATTCAATCTAACATTTTATTTGTTCATCAAGTCTCTACCAAGAAACTCCCTCTCTCTACTTTCTCTCTCTAAAATGTCTAATATGTATTTCCATCATCCAAGACCACTCGAATCATCAAACACAATAATATATATCGATCCTACAAATGGTACCAGAGCCAAGGTTATTGTGTTGTATTGATTTGTGTGCTTTCGTACCAAGGTTTTTTGTGTTTTGATGATTTTTGGTGCTTCGAATCTTGTCTTAAACTATTTTTTATATCATTCTAATGGTCGGAATTATTCCCTTACTTTTTCTGAAATACAGTTTATACAAGTTTATGTTATGTATCTTTACATGATTTATGGTCTTTACATGATTTATGTCTTGTGTCATTCTTTTTACCCAAACAGTTATGTTCAAATATCATTTTTTTGTTACCATTATATCTGTGAACATATGTGGTCAAAAGTCCTTTTCTTGGTCAAACTGGGCAAACAATGAATTTCATATTCATTTTACCGGGTCAATAAGAAGCAGTTATGCCGTTTTTTTCGGGGTCTTTCTTCATAGCGAGTTGGTCATTTGTTCCTTCATGGCGACTTGTCTTGACAAGTCGTCCAGATTCTATGTATCTGGTCATAGCGAGTTGAGGTGATAATACAGTAGCAACTTGTCCTTAAATCATCTAGCAACTTGTTTTGAAAAAAAAATGTAGCAATTTGTAATGAAAAAAAACCTAGCGTCTTGTTATTGAACAAGTTGCGACTTAGTGTCAAAATACTCTGCTAGCGACTTGTGACTAAAATGGTAGCGACTTGATATTTATCAAGTAGCGAGTTGTGTTTAGAAGATGTAGCGACTTGACTCATGAACAATTAGCAACTTGACTGTAACAGAAATGTAGAAGAAGACTTGACCACAAGACATATACCAAGACTCAACCATGTAAACCATATAACAAAACTACAAGTCGACCTCAGTATTAACATCATCAGTCTATTAACTATCCCAACATTTGACACATCCAATATCCTACCTATCACTACCCATCACAGTTACTAACAAGTAATGATTTATCATGCAATTTTAGTCTCAGTAAGGTTCAACCTTGCTTCAATCTTTCAAAGATTTTTGTTGAAACCTATCATCACTGACCATGACTGAAAGACCTTGTGTTCTCTACTATCCGAATATATAATATGAAGTCAATAACAACCATGCTATCCCTTCACACTTAATTCGTTCAAAGACTCAAAAAGAAATGGATCTCAGTGTACCTTCGTTGTTTTCAATGCCATATGACACCATGAATGGTCATCTAAACGAAAGCTACATCATCATGGATCTAAACTTGTGTTTTATTCGAACTAAAACGAATCGATTTATAACTATTAAGTTAAAAATCTTTTCTTTGTTCGATTATTAACAAAACGATATTACAAATGATGATAATATATAACCTACCCGTGGTCATGTCCCTTACACCGAATCCAACTCTCTTGCCATCCCTGTGGCTTAGTCGAATCATTGTCTCAAAGCCATCCCTGTGGCGAGACGTGTGGGTCTCTAACGTCCTGATTTCTTTTGAGTTGCTTCGTCTGAGATAAAGGAAATTAGGAGGAGGATGATGATTTTTTTGTGTGAATATTTAGGACGAGGCAGTTGAAAATGAGTGGGATTAATTTAGGGTTTGATGGACTGAGAAGGGGGCGTGTGATATTATGTGAGCACTTTTTAGGGTTTGTGAAAAGTTAAGTTGTGTGATGAGTGTGTTTTATACCCGCATTATTAGGGATATCTGATTTTATTCGGAGTGTATTTGGGGGCCTGGAACTTTATAAGACAATTGGACCTTTAGATTTGGTCGATTGGATTGATAATGGGCCAACCGGTCATTTTACAAACATAGGCCTCGTGGTCTTTGATTTTATATCATGGGTAATGGTGGATTTGGTCTTGGATCCTATGGTATATTCATGGGCTTTAACACGGATAGTTCACGTTTTATTGCATTGTTCGAATCCAACATTTTGGTTGGACGTTTTTGATGTATCCCACTTTGGTATATCATAGTCTTATTAAACTTAGGCCTCATTCATCTCACATGTTCGTGATCTAGATAATATTGGCCTAATGTAATGTGATGATGAGTTTTGATGAGATATTGAAATTTGTTTCGTTGTGCGGGTTCATACGTTGGTTTATACATTTTCACGGTATATATTATGTCTAGGCTTAAGTTTGTTATTGAACAAAGTTGACTACGGGGTTGTTTATTCGGTATCTCGTATTTGGATTTGAAGTGAGGTTTTTCGGGCGCATTTACTTATTTCGTCTTCTTTCTTTCTACCCTTCTGCGAAGATGACTTGTTTGGGCATTTATAGAATGTGATAAAGACTTGGCTATTTAGTTACGGTTGTGATTCTTTCTTGCTTAACCCACAACGTAACTATCACTTCGGTGTCTCACGCAGTTGAGGATTACGTCAAGAGGTTTTGTACATTGGGTACACCGTCTCTTCTTCACAAGGATTAGTACAAGTTTAAGAAACAAATCTGAGGAATTTCACTTCATGATCAAGTTTGGCATATCGGGTTTACTTCACCATGTTGTCACTGCAATAGCCGACAGAATGTGTGAATGATGTGTTTACCAGAGTGTTTATTGGATGGTTTATGATGTTGTTGATGTTAGATTGAACCGTTGATGAACCGCTGCATGTTCCCCTAAAACAGATATTCTCTGAAACCTAAGTTGTCATAACATATTCAATCTGACATTGTTTATGGTTTTTTCATGATTTTGTAAAAACCCGCGAATGAATCTATTTCTCGGTTTAAATTATAGACTTGTAAAATCTCGTGACAATGGAAACATCCTGGTAATTGTAAAGTGCATTTCCGGATCTATCTTATGGTTTATTCATGGTTTTGTAAAATCCCGTGAAAGAAACTATTTCTCGGTTTAAACCATAGAGTTGTAAAATTCCGTAATGATGGAACCATCTTGGAGAAAGGAAAGTGTATTTCGGGATCTTCGATCTTTGGTGCTTTCGGTTTCACTTCTAAGAAGATAAAGGGTGTACTTCATGAATTGGATGTGTGTTTGGATATTCGTCATGGCAGGTTAGTTATTACTTGGTTTTGGGGGTTATGTGCTTGTAACCACGGTGGGATAAACCATTATCGAGTTCACTTAAAACGTCAAAGGAGGCTAGATTTGAGCTTTAAACAAGATGTGACAACGGATTTAATTCACTATTATTTATTTGAGGTTGAAGTGAAATATCACGGGCGAGTGTACTTAGTATCTGAAGGTATCGGGGATGGTTGGATGAAGATTCTTCATGATCCTTGTTCGAGCTTATTATCAAAAATGAAGACTTGGAAATCTAGTTATTGTTGGGTGTCTTTTACCTTTTCTTTTACCACTTGGGGGAATTGGGCTCTTGCCACTACAAAATAACTATCACTTTAAGGAGTTACGTTGTATTGCTTTCGTGTCACATTCAATTGTGGATTTTCAAGAGGTAATGTACGTCTTATACTTGATGGTTGGTTG